>CM056600.1:32874599-32942098 GCA_029721355.1 Tegillarca granosa | reverse complement strand
AATATAACATACCCTGGAAGTTTTGTAATGTCATAGTCGGAAGTAAAAGCCTTCTAAAATTGATGCTGCAATTTACCAAGTACTATTACTAGTATGGGTTAAATCCTAAAATATCAACTTTCAAACTTACACTAAAATTAAAAAATATTCCAAGGTGGAAATAGTAAGGCTTGGTGCACATTATTTGCCTGCCTTATAAGTATATTTAGAAACTGTCACTAAAATCATATGAAGTAAAGATATACCTGTTTAATATGATGTAAATATGCTGATGTATAGACATACTTTTGTGGTGTAGGAATTTCTGGGAAATCTAGCGTTTTGCTGTACACAAAAATTGTTGGACCATTTTCCCTTCAATGAAATGGCAGCTGCAAATCCTATCATTAGAATTGTAGTCCCTATCTGCTCGTCCTGAAACAATAAAATCCACCAGGTCATCATCGTGTGATTATAAGCAATCAGTACAGCAACATGGTGCAATTTGAGCATTTTATATAAGAAAACTTTGTTATGTTTATTTGTTATTTTTCAATGACTACATTTCTAATGTATGTACAGTAATTCTAAGTCAGTTTATTACAACCAAAATAAAATACTTTGCATATTGAAAAATAATCTCATTTTTTGTTGTACATTCAGAAGCAGGCACACTTATTAATGGTAGTAACCACAGTCAGGAAAAAGGTTGGTATGGTGGAGAAAACAGGAATTACAAAAAAGTTCTCAATTTAAAAAAACTGAAAACATTAAGTTGAATGGAATGAAATAAAATAACCTACAGAACTTCTAGGTGTATTAAATGAACTGATATTCTTGCTTTTTGTACAAAGATAAGACTACAGTCAAACCTGCCTTAAAGACCACCTCTCTATAAGGGCCACCTCTATAAAGGCCAATTCTATCCCAGTTGTTCTTTATTTATATTATCTGAACTTGTATATAAAGGCCACCTGTCCATAAAGGCCACTTATACTGATTCCCATGGGTGGCCTTTATAACAGGTTTGACTGTATATAATAATATATCGGTACAGACAGTTAATTTTATTTCAGCGAAGTTAATCAAACAAGAGCTGTCAAAAGAGCAGCATTGACTTTTGACTCTGCCTGTACATCTAGTCAATAATTTTAAAATGCTTGGAAATATTAACTTAAGTATTTCTGAAATTCATACAGAAAGGCTACTAAATTTAAAATTAAACAAAAAAAAAAAAAAAAAAAAAAAAAAAAAAAAAAAAAAAAAAAAATCACTGTATCCAGACCAGCTGGATATAATGTAAATAAAAGAATAACTTAGCTTAATACTCTACTTAAATGTATGAAACAAAAGCGAAGAATGCATCCAGGCCAGCTGTTTGCAATAATAACTAAATCAGCACCTGAAAGTAAAGTAAAAGGAACCACAAAGTATCATGTTCAAAAAATCTCTCTCTCTCTCTCTCTCTCTCTCTCTCTCTCTCTCTCTCTCTCTCTCTCTCTCTGTGTGTGTACGTGTGTGTGTGTGTGTGTGTGTGTTGCAATAATCACTAAATAGTACTGTAGGGTAGCAAAAACAGCCACAAAGGAGCAATCTTTTGGTAATTTAAGATTTTAACATTATGCTTCCTTGATTGGCATTTGGCATAAAGATTAATACTACTGACTGAATCACTCAATGTCACAATGAGTCAACATGATAGGAAAGCTAAGATTGGTTACAGTGTGTTGACCTATGATGAACATGCACCCGAAACACTCTCAAAAGTGCTAGTTTGTGCATTCCAGAAGACATACAAACACACTGCATGTAATTATTTATGATTGTATTTAATTCTTCAATTTATATCGAGACTGTCAGTCCAGAATGTATGAGGAAAACCAAGTTTTGGGAGTAAACAACCAACCCTGAGCAAGTGAACTTACAAACTTTTTCACACCCAGGTCTGTCCCACCTTGGATTCAAACCTACAGTAAGCAGAGAGAGACACTTTGACCCATAAACCCAGGCTTTTTATCAATGACTAACTGGCCCCTCACACGAGCACTTCTCATGCATACAATACATTTTATGTCTTTTGTGCATATGATTCTGGTCTTCCATTAATAATTTTGGTTGACACGAATAATTGAAAAAATATTGATACCACATGAAACAAAACGTGAATATATGTAAATGTTCCAAATAGATCTACCATTCTATGTGACAAAACTACATGACTGTCTATAAAATTTACAGGTTGGATAATATGATACGATAAAGATAGTGGTGTTTTATATTCAGATGTTTTGTCACTCGGACGTCAGATTGAAAATAGGCCGCAATATTCGTAAAGTCTGCAAATACCATGTACAGCTGCTTATGATGACTGAATGACCGTGTTTACATAGCATTTATACGATCTAAATACAATATCAAAGAAACTTACCGGCATTTATCAATCCATTTCTTCCTATCCTTAGCATCTGTAGGGAATCTAAACAGCTTGCACGCCTGCTTCACCCCTGTACGATGTGAACATCCGATTGCAAAGCAGTAAACCATTATTGTCTTTTTTGTTGATGTACCCGGAAGTTGTAAACCGGAAGTTGTTTGAAACGAGACTTACAGATCCTATAAGTAGATTTTTATCCAAGCGATAGATCTAGATCCGAATCGCTATAATATTACAATTTATACAACATGGTATTTAATACTACATACAATTAATTGCAGCATTTAGTAGAAGATTATGAAAATTACAAATTTTAATTCTTGACTATAAATGTCCCGCAGGGCTTCCATTTCCTATGGAAACAACAATTTTATCAAGCATTTTGTTTTTAAGGTTTAAAAATAGGATGCCCTACTTGACCTAAATATTGACATTTGCAAGTAATCACTTCGGAAAAAAAACACTTATTTGTTATATTATTCATTTTACGACTGCTTAATCCGATAATGTATGAGGTATTACTATAATTGTTGACTGTTTTTGTCTTTTTTCTATAAAAAAGAAAAAGTTAATCTTGCTTAAAAGAAAAACTTCAAATTACCAATAAGCAGCTATAAATCAAATTCATTCAGCTTGGGTTTTTTAATCAAAGAAACAGTTACTTGAAGAAGGTTCGTTTTAGATTTAATTAACCCTAAAGATTATTGATAACGTTAATGCTATTTGCAAAATAAGCACCAAATTTTAACTGAACGGAGGTGCCATAGTGTCCGAGTTCGATCGCCTTCAAACTTAAGACTCTTCACCATTGTGTTTTCGAATCCGGTCGCCTAAAAATGAGAAAGTTTTTTTCTTTCTCGTAGACCATAAATGATTTGCTCGGTACCAGTAGGGTAGACCGAGTGGTCTGCAATGATTATCTGCGACATTGTTAGTGCACTAGCATTCTTAAGGTAGTCAAAGTGAACATTGATACAATGTAAATTGGAGAAAACCTTCGGCATTCACGAACCGCATGAACTTGTTTTAGGATTTTTTAGATTAAAACATTTTCTCATGACCTATAACGGCAAACAACAATTAATAGACAAGCATGGGCTTTTAAATTGCAATCATACAACATCCAATCATTATAAGTTTAAGAGTAATTAATCACTAATGTTGCTGGTTTCTTGCAGTTAGTAGATTTTTATCTTACTAGAAGATCTAGATCTGCATACATACTACGGCTCATTAGATTATATTCTAAAAAAGATTGTCATCATCCCTTGTTTCAGTAAAAAGGTAAAGTGATTTACAAGACTTTTAAAATACACATGTACGTTGAAGGCTTTACCTGGACCCGTAAAGTATGCAACCACACGGTCTTCACTTGTTGGTTCGGTACCAATATTATAAACTTAATGTTCTGCGTTGTTTATTTGTGACATTGCGGGGTAATAATCTTGCACTCTAAACATAGTTATTAGTTGAGCACTATTGGAATGCTGATTAGAAAAAAAATTGCAAACCCACGAACCAAATTAACGTCAGTTAAGATCAACCCTGGAGACAAATAAATTTATTACGTGGCAAATAGATTCAAATTGCTGATGTGACGGAAGGCAACCTTCAACCAACAAGCAAAACTATAAAACTAATTATAAACCGAGTTTGAAGAAGCAACACGCTACAAATTTATGTATGTATGGATGGATGGATGGATAAATTATTATTCTCTCATATCACACTGTTAATGATAGCTTTTGTCTATGAAATAAAACCATGTTAGAATAATAGAAAGTGTCATCTATGTGTGACCGATACCGGTTGATCTCAGTCGAGGGTGATGTGATGTAACATATCCCGGATGTGCGGAGATTGGGATACGTTACATTACATCACCCGAGACTGAGATCAACCGGTATCGGTCACAAACAGGTGACACTTTCTATTTCTCGTACCATGTTTATAACTGCGATACGTACAAAACAAAACACCCGTATAGAACCCCTTGCATTCCTTTGGACACTTTATGCATTGTAAAAATCCGCCCTTTGAAAATAATCCCATCGACAACACTTCAAAAGTTTAGGATATCAAAGATTTGTATTCAATGTAAATATAAAACAACTTTGACAATAAAATATTTTGACAAGAAACAATAAAAGCACATATTTGAAAAATAATAAATAGACCTATTGTTTTACGGATGATGTCAAGCACAATGATCGGATACGTCATCCTGAGTAATAATAAAGGCGCCAATTGTCGTGTGAGGCGGTTTCAGACAAACTGGACAAGACAGAAAAATCTAGCACCGGTTTGCGCGTGGGATTTTTCTTTTCGAGGTACTCGAGATCTAGAAAAGTCTATCGTACATGACATTTTCACGCGCACGATCTCGTTCAAACCGTCATTGAATCATAACAAGAGACAGTGACGTGACGTAGATTAAATTTATGAAATTATTATTATTATTATTATTATTATTATAATTATTATTATCCAAACAATATTTTCGCGGTTGTGATTCAATTCACTTCAATAAGAGACAAAAAATTGTCATTTTGGCAGATTTAAAAGAAAATATATATAGAGTTATGCTTCTATTTCTTAAAGAGTGAAGTGTTTGCAACGAATTTCTTTTCAAAATATCAAACATTCAATAAGACGTAATTTTTTCTACAAGGGAAAAATTGAGAGCCAGTTGCTCTTGGAAAAACATCGAATCAAGATCATAAACATATATCGGTTTTAATCTTTTTAATTATACATGGATTCTGTCTTTTACATGAGAAGCGAAACGTGAGGAATTTCATTATATGGTCACCAGTTTTAAAGAGGTACATAATTTTAACGGTTTGTTCCCCCTCTAGAACAATAAACATTCCCTTGTTCACAAAAGGTCAGAAGAACTCGATTGTCTCAGCTGCAGGTTAGAAATGGTTGAAAGAACAAAAATAACCGACCTAGAAGCTTATTGTATTGCGTATATATAAGACTTCAGACCTTACAAAATAAATTTAATAAATATTTTTAATACATCAAGAAATTGGGGTTAAATATTTACAAGTAGTTTTAGGATCAATAAAAACTGTAACAGTTTTTGACCAGTGAAATCATCACAATTTTATTTATTGATTGATTGATTTATTGATCGATTTATTTATTTATCTTTTTATTTATTTATTTTTTATTTTATTATTTTTATTATTATTATTTTTTTGTGTCATTTTAAAGAATTTAAAAAAAACTCGAAAAAAGTTTACAAGCGTTAACAATTTACTGCCAGTCACATGAAATGCACTTGTTGACATTTTTTCAATGTGCTAGCTCGCCTAATCAATACACCGCAGACTGGTCCCTAAATAAGCGTGGCTATCCTGACAAAGGATGAACCCGTCACAGTGATAATATGTCCACTCTAGGGCCGAGTACCTTAGCCATAATCACGGTGTTCTGAATAAAGAGAGGTAACTCCTACGCAAATTATTCAGTCAGCAGTATGTTTTTACACCTAATTGATAGATAAACTACATATGGTCAAACACTATTTTAAACAAAAAGAGTCCGGCTAGGTTTGAAAATGTTTAAAGGACAAGAAAAAGCATATAGTTATTTATCTTTGACATCTTCAGTTTGATTTGTGATTTAATCGTTTTAATTTCGTCTACTTAATCTTAGATGTGAATTTTTACATCTCCGTGTGAAATATATTTAAAACAATAAGACAGTCCTCTTAACTTCAAATCAAACAAATTTGTTAATGGTAAAAAATGTATAACGCATTCGCATTAAAAACTGCATCCCGGGGGGCATGGATGCGATTTATATTTGAAGTTTATAAAAAAAAAAGATCATTCAATACCCTATATATTAAGCTTTTTAAGACTTTCGATTGTAAAATAAGCTGAATGTTTTTGCTCTTTAAATAGCACTATAAACACAACACTGAAACACGTTTGACTTTTCGTTCGAAAATGCCGTGTTTAGTTTAAACAATATTTTATCTAATTAAATGTATTATATTTAATTAAATAAAATATTGTTTAAACTAAACCCGGCATTTTCGAACGAAAGGTCAAACGATCCGTGATGTATTAGATGTATATCCGTTTTCGCTTTTGATTTTAGTTCATCCATGTTATTAAAACGTTTATTTAGTACTAGAATTAACGTTAAATTGACACACAAATTTTAACGCTGATAAGTCAAACTTTGACATTTGCAAGTAATCACTTCGGAAAAAACACTTATTTGTTATATTATTCATTTTACGACTGCTTAATCCGATAATGTTTAAGGTATTACTATAATTGTTGACTGTTTTTGTCTTTTTTCTATAAAAAAGAAAAAGATCATCTGCTTAAAAGAAAAACTTCAAATTACCAATAAGCAGCTATTAATCAATTCATTCAGCTTGGGTTTTTTAATCAAAGAAACAGTTACTTGAAGAAGGTTCGTTTTAGATTTAATTAACCCTAAAGATTATTGATAACGTTAATGCTATTTGCAAAATAAGCACCAAATTTTAACTGAACGGAGGTGCCATAGTGTCCGAGTTCGATCGCCTTCAAACTTAAGACTCTTCACCATTGTGTTTTCGAATCCGGTCGCCTTAAAGTGAGAAAGTTTTTCTCCTTCTCGTAGACCATAAATGATTTGCTCGGTACCAGTAGGGTAGACCGAGTGGTCTGCAATGATTATCTGCGACATTGTTAGTGGTCTAGTATTCTTAAGGTAGTCAAAGTGAACATTGATACAATGTAAATTGGAGAAAAACTTGAGCATTCACGAACCGCATGAACTTGTTTTAAGATTTTTTAGATTAAAACATTGTCCCATGACCTATAACGGCAAACAACACTTAATAGACAAGCAGGGGCTTTTAAATTGCAATCATACAACATCCAATCATTATAAGTTTAAGAGTAATTAATCACTAATGTTGCTGGTTTCTTGCAGTTACTAGATTTTTATCCAACTAGAAGATCTAGATCCGCATACATACTACGGCTCATTAGATTATATTCTAAAAAAGATTGTCATCATCCTTTGTTTCAGTTAAAAGGTCAAGTAATCTACAAGACTTTTAAAATACACATGTACGTTGAAGGCTTTACCTGGACCCGTAAAGTATGCAACCACACGGTCTTCACTGGTTGGTTCGGTACCAATATTATAAACTTAATGTTCTGCGTTGTTTATTTGTGACATTGCAGGGTAATAATTATTTATTTTTATCATTTAAGATGAATGTCATATCCAAGTTATCAGTGTTTTTTCCCCTTTTCCATATCTTTTTTGCTTAAAGCTTCACCTTTTTCTTAAGTAGTATATCTAAATTGTCTGAAGTTTAACCAAATATCTGCAAGTTTCAGATACTATTGCACAAAGATAATTTTTCTTTTCATCAGTTATTTAATTTTTTTTCTTAAATAACAATTAGATTTTATTCAAGATTCTCTTATTTGATAGTCATAAGTATCTGATATCTTGCATAACTAAACAAATGCTGCATATGTTCAAGTAACTGATATTCTCTTTCTAGCCCTTCAAAAAACTCAGAAAGCTTGTCCTCGATGTTTAGAAAACTTTCTGCCATATTCTTCTTCCTTTTAGTTTCTTTTAAGGTTTCTTTATAAAAAGTTGTCTGTGCACTTTCTAATGCATCTTCTACCATCTGCCCAATAATGTCTAATTCTTTTTACGGCGATTTACCCCTCCTTCCGATCCAGGTGAAAATAAAATAGTCTGCATAGGTTTAGACAAATATTACCTGGTTTTGGCAATAACATATCCCCCAATGCAACGCAATTGTCTACGACCTGCATCTGAAATTTCCCTTTAAACTTGGATTTATTTCTAAGGTTTTAGAAAGTTTAACTGACTGTGTGTGATATTTTAGTTTTATCACCGTGCATTATAAATAAATCTTTACTAGCAATTGTCAAACTATAACCTGTTTACAAATTTTTTTAACAGATTAAGAAAATTCTTAAGAATTCATTAATAAATTAAATTTTCCATTAATTTTGGGTAGCTTTTCTGAGCCACTCGTACATCATTAACCAGGAGAATTCTATTATACAGCAGTTAAGAAAAGAATTCACTTGTCAAATAGAAAAGTTTTGTTCCAACTCATAGATTACTGATAGATGTTTTATTTAAGTTGGGTTGGTCTGTAATCAACAATACGCAAAGTTTGACTTGTTTCCACTCTCCGTACAACTACACCAATCTGACCTGTAATTACATACCCTGGAATTTGGGTATTGTAATGCCATATGCTAACTGGATTGGATATTGTCATCTGGTTCTTTATTTACTTTGCAATGAGTTTTATTTTGTAATTTTTTTTTTGTAATTGTGGCAAGTATCCGTTGTAGCTGTGAACTCTATTCTCATTACTTCACTTTCAATTTTCATGACTGTTCCAATCATTCCGTTAACCAAAATGTCACTCAAATTTATCAGTAACATTACTTTTGCAAATATCTTTAAAACAAGACGTTTTGGTGATAGTATTTTTAAATAAAATGCATTACCTTTATCTTCCGACTCACAAACATGTAATATACCAGCCAAAAAATTGAATTGAATGTCAAAATCCGAATTCCTTAAAAATTTTTAACCATTTGCTTATCAGTGACATAAAGAAGTCTTGACAAGCGTTGTATAAAAATATTTGTTTCATGACTTGGTCCTCCTCTTTTAAGTTCATGGACAGCCTTAATTAACACTGATTTACTTGTTCTTGAATTATTGTCAGGTACACATTGTTGGTTAAATATTCACCGAAAATACTGCTTTCAAAGCAGTGATGTCCAAAATCACCATATAATTCATCTTTAATTAGAGACAATTGGGAAAAATCTCCACATAATTTAACCTGTATCGACCCGAATAGTTATCATCCCTTAAATGGCTACACAAAAATTCCAAACTTTTCTTGCCTACCATTGACACCTTATCAATGAGTGATCATGTTGATCAGTAAAAATTATATTGGCATGTTTGTTTTATAATCCAAAAATTTTGTATTTGTGTGTCTTTTATCCTGTAACTATGCAAATATATGCAGCGTGGTTGCATGCATCCCCGTATACAGTAGGCAAAAACTTCCTTTATAGCACGTCAAGTAAACATTTTTCCCATTTTGTCTCAAATACTTAACGACGTCTTTTATAGTGAATGTTTTCCTTGTACTGCCTTGGTCAGTGATAAGCTGATTATGTCCCGATTTAATTTATCTAAATGCTAATTTCTGTTCTTTATTCATTTTCAATGTTTTTTTTCTCATTTACGCAATGTTTTTTGATCAACACATTTTTAACGTAAAAAGGAACTCATCTGGACTTACCATTGCAGCAATTTTAAACCTCGGAGCTCCTCTAAATTCCGAAGTTACGTCCTTTTCCCTTGCCTCCAGTTCAGGATGGGATTTACAATAGAAACAAGAAGAATGTTTGCTTTTCTGTGAAAGTTGATCCGAATTTTAGTTTGGAAAAAAATCAGATAGTTATCGATTGTTTTGAAGAAAACGGACATGGAAGTGTAAAGAATATACTTTTAAAAGTTGAAAGGCATTTTTACTTGGTTTCGAATCTTCGCTGCGTATTGAGGTCTAGCTATAACCTTGATTTTTGACATTTTCCTTTAGTTTGAGCGTTCGGCTTAATGTGTCAATAATTTCAACATGGGCAACGAAGGTGCGTTTCAAACATTCACTAGTTGTTTTTGCTACAGAAAACTAAAAGGAAATTTTTCCCCTAAAATAAAATATTTGATTTTTACTTTTTTTTTCACAAGACTTTTTAGCCTCAAGCATTCGATTTTATGTGCACAATCTCAAGTTTTTTTTTTTAATTTTAATTTTTTATTCATTTATTTAGAGAAACTTGAGAAGACATAGTTTAACAAGTCAGTTCGATACGCGAAAATTCAACATGATAATAAAGACGTACTTATTTATTACACAAAAGCTAAATAACAATGGTAGAAAGATAATATATATATTGTATATAATAATATATACCATTACAATTAAAGGTATTTAAATTAATAAACAACATTGTCTGATTAATTAGGTTCAACTCGGACTTTTCATTAAACAATTTAGTTCATTTTTGTTGAAATAAATGAAATATATAAAACAGCTGGTGTAAAATTACTGCATATATATAGCATTATATATGTGGTAGGACCAGTTTATCTTTAGTGAACTTCTTGATGCTGTACAGTTTAAGTCCAGTTTAGCAAGTTATATAAGAGCAAAAAAGTAGTAAATTTGTGCGACAAAGAAATTGTAATTTGCGCTTCAGATTTTTAACTTCTTTAAACTATTTCTAAATAAAAAGAAAACGTTTAAGATGCAGACTTATTAAGTATTTCAGTTCGCCAGATTAATGTCTCCTGCTTGACCAACTTTGTAACTTTCACATGTATCTGTTCTAGCAAGATAATACAATCCAGTGGAACGTGTAAATCAGTTAAAACATCCCAAAATGTGAAAATCTACCGTTGTCTGAAATAAAACTGTTCATTAAAATGTGCATGGAAAGATTCACGATCGTTATTAGTCAATGCAAACGTCTAGTTGTGCTTTATAACTTTGTTTGTTATTGCAGTTATAAAGCGGTTTAGTTTGTGTTTTTTCTGATAATTCTTTTTAAGGAAAGACAATTTTATACCTTGCACGCAGTCTTAATTTTGATTGAAAACCCTGTTAATAGCACTTTGCTAAATATATAGTTGCTTTGATTGCATTTTAGTTCAAATCTTAAATTGTATTCTTTACATGTTGATCGATTAAATATTAATAAAACATAAAGATCTGCAATCTTTTTTGTTGTTAAAATATGCAGTTTCCCGTATAAAATTTAATAATTTGTTACAATTTTATTTTATCATTCAGAACGATTTATAATTGAAGCCGAATTTCTAAGATGTAATGACAAGATGTTCTGCACTCTTTGTCGCACATACGTGTACTTATTTAATTCTTATTATTTACACTAAAAATACTAAAAAATTCTAAGACAATATATTCAGAATTTACTGGTATATTTGGACTTAAGCACAAACTAATTATTAACGCTGAATAACCTATGATATTTCGTGATAATATATTTAGTGTTTATCAAGCTCTGTAATCTTCTGTTAGATATAAGCACTTATGAAACTTTGAAAAAAGATCTATGTTGAATTAATAGTTCTGAAATAGAATGCTGTACAAAAACCTACTTTAGTTTGTCCGTACCTAGTAAACAGTTTTTCGGTCTAATCAATATCAACTATGGAGACGTGTCTATGTCACAAGCAAGTGTTAAAGATCCGTAAATGTTGTACGTTATAAAATGGATAATTTGCTCCACCTTTAAGATGTTAAAAACATTATTGTCTGAAAGAAACAGTGTAGTGTTATACACCAGATAAATAAAGATTCTAGTTACAAAGGTAAAAACATAAATAAATGTCTAAGTATTACAAAAGGTAATGCATATGGAACCAAAATTCTGAAATTTAAATCTTATTTAAAGAACAAGTGTTTAGGGTGTGACAAATAAAAATTATAACGAGTTATTTCTTTCTAACAGTTACTGACAAGGGATTCATTTTATGTGTATATTTTGCTCCAAGGGAAGATAAATAAAAACGTTAGTGTAATGAAAAAACGGCTTACGAACTATATTAACCATTAGGTCTGTAATTAATTTCTTGAAATACGCCGCTGCAGAATTTCGTCGCCAGGTAAATCTGTGACTGAAAAAATTCTTACAGTTTGTTAGATAATTCTAATACTACAGTTGGCTTTTGTTCATGAAATTTCATCCTCTATAGAATTTAGTCAGTGCAGGATTTTTACGTTCTGAGATCGTGATACATTTTTAGCACTCATTTTCCCCCTGTTTTGGAAAAAACTTGACCTTTTTGTTTGGTAAAATCATCGTTGTGCGTTTTATAATGCTGATGTTCAAAGCTAAAATCGACATTTTTTTGTTGCATTCAGAATGGAAAAATGTGTGTATATAGACAAATATTTTAGAACGCCATACTTGTCTTATTCGGTAAAAATGGTGTATTACTACATTTTATCACGATTTGCTTTCATCGTTATATGTTTTCGTTTTACCATTTTTATTTTAGCTTTATCATAATATGATTTGGTTTTATCATTATATTATCTGCTTTCATCATTTAATAATATCAACAGATCAGAAATTTGTCATATACCTCATATAATTCTTTTGCAATCATATAGTCGTGTTTGCATATAAAAAAATGATGAAATATTTTCATATAGTGAATGCTAATCATATAATGATCTGCTGATATCATATAATAACGAAAGCAAATTATATAATGGTAAATTCAAATCATATATGATGAAGTAAAAAAACATATAAAGCTTAACTTTATCATATAATGATTAGACCATATACTAATAATAAAACTAAAATATATTCCGATTTAACCAGAGCATATAACAAAAAGCAAATGATATAATGATAAAATGAATTCAAATACCATTTTTACTATATAAGACAGTTATGGCATTCCATAAAATAGTTTAATTTGAATGATAGATATACATTGCAACCATAATGACTTCATTTCCCCAACTATTCGTAAAACACTTTAATTAACAAAATTGTTGTATGTAAATATATAGCTACTTTAATTGTGGATAAAAAGCAAAACGTCACTAATAAAACTTTTTGTAATGGTCAATAGAATATTTCTATTTAGATATCTTTTCACATAGATTATAGAATAAAAAAAATTATAAATTATTTCTATTTATGAATTATACTTTCTATTTTGTTTATTTCCTTCTTTAAATTTATGTATTAATTAATTAAGTATTTCTTTGTTCATTTATTTATTAACATTATCTGTTTGAAGCCAGTTTTGGAAGTCAATTAACTACATACAATTGTTCTTATACTTGTTGCTTGAGCTTTTTAGTGGAGTGGAGCAATGGTGTTTTACACCCAGTCAAGATTCTTTCAATTATTTCGACGAGGTCAGTTCTGGAATTGTGGAGGAAACTGGAGTGCCCAGAGAAAACCACCGACATTCGGCAAGCGAACTGACAAACTTTCTCACCACACTAGGATCTGTCCCGAGTGGTATTCAAACCCAGGCGGTGAGAGGCGCTGTGATCCGTAAAGCCAGTCGCAAAGAACACACGGCTTATACGTTTGGCCACCCGTGTAAACCGTACATACAACCGAACCAACCATGGCCTTATCCGAGTTACACTCGGGCCATTCGAGTATATCCGTGAAAGCCGTGTATGATTTTTAAAACTTTTAAAAAACTGACACGGGTGCCATATGAATGTCCGTGTATGATCGTATTAGCGATCGTACAAGACCGTGTGAGACCGTACGAGACCGTATATACAACTGCACATGAAGTCCACTCTACGAGTGAGCTCAATCGTGTCAATATCGTATATAAATCGTATATATCAAAACATAAACGAATGTGTGATAATTCGAGCATAACTCGAACAAAAGTCGGTGGGATCGTATGTAAACCCTGTAAATGTCTAGTTAATCGAGTAAATGTCGTGTTTAATCGTACTAGGCCTTAACAGACCGTAATAGACCGTACTTGGAACCGTACAACAATCGTATAAAAATCGTTTGCAACTCGTGTTCAAACCGTGAGAAACCTTGCTAGACCAAGTATATCCGTGCTTTGTTCGTACATACTCGTGCTACATCCGAGTCTAAATCGTACCAGACAGGCTTAAGCGCGGCTTTAGCTTTTGATTAAGACAAAAATACACGTGCTATGTTCATTAAAATGCGCTTTATTATCTTACGAAGTTTATAAGAAATTTAACAAGCCTAGATTAAATAACATCGGTGTTGATTATACCCTTATGAAATAAACAAAGACTTTTAGCGTGGTCAGTAGCTAAGTCATAAAATATTTAGCTATTTATTTAGCTTCTGAAGTTGTTCTGTATATTTCGAAAGAGACCTTTAACTGATTATGATGCCCTGTGTCGAGGTAGGCATGGTACTATAAAGAACTCTCCATGCACTTTGCCCTAAGGTCAAACGTTTCAAGTGTCACTTCTATAACTTGTGGCGTCTCGGTATAAGTGAAATAGTCTTAACTGGGAAGTAAATTATCAATCAATTCAATTCAATGTTAATTAAAAAAATGTGTTCTGTGATTTGATTGGTCAGAAATAAAGGTAGGGAAATATGGGTCAAGGAGGTGCCTCTTGCTCGACGGAAAAAAACGAATTAAATGCAGCTTATGTTTGATTTTTTTCCAATACCCCAATACTAATCGTTACTATTTTTTTACCTTATGTGCATTCGCAAAAAGATATACATTTTGAAGGATTATATTTCCGATAGAAGCGGCGTATTGCGCCGTATTCAAAAACAGGTATTTTCCTTTTTTGAAATGCATATAATTTTTTAAATGGTTTATGACAACTGCAGATGCTGAACTAATTTCCCGTTACGACTTGATTCAATTAAATAAAAAATGTCAAACATTGAATCGACAGTTTATTGCATTTCCTATGAGAATCTGCATATGTTACTGTCTCCAACATTAACTCCGACAGTAGGTGTAAATCTCTCTATAAAAAAACCTAAACCTAATTCATCTTCACATGTATGTTGAATAAAGAAATAAAACATCATCCCTCGATGCTACTGATTTTAAAAAAGTTCAGATGCGTTTTAAATCACTAATTTGTAACTTTAAATTACACTTATTCAGTTGAAATTTAAGTACAAGTGGAAACAATTCTATGAATTAACAAGTAAAATTAAATTTACATGTTCTCTAGATAAAATTGGTCATGTTAATTTTATTTTTAATACTAGCACTTTATGACATTTTCTCAGTTGCGATCAAATTGTCAATTTTTACTTGTGATTTATCTAAAAACAGGAAATATGTATCATTTTAGCTGGATTTGGTGCTAATTAGATTTTTCATCAAAGTGATGGATCGTGCTAAGCTTTAAAGCCGATTTGAATATGCTGATATGTTGAGCATTCCTAACTTCAAAGAAAGTATTTATCCAGTCAACCATTACTTACATACTTATATACCAATAAAACCACGCCTTTAATAACATTTTGCTCTCCACTGCATTATAATCGCATAATTGAGAATTCAAAGCAAAGTGAAGGTGTCATTTTTTTTCACGGTAAATGAAATCTGTTTTTGAAAATATACATTTTCTGAAAAAAAGCTTGATAAAACAAACATTTACAGAATTCATACCTCGGAAGGTATTGTTTAAATGTTAAATTAAAATGCATAAGCTCTTTTGTTGTTGTTGTTTTTTTATTTAGAAACACATTACAAATCACATTTGAATGCTTAAATATCTATTAAGACCATAACATGTGAATCGCATTTGCAATGCACATACGTCTGAACAATTTAAAGAGGTTATTTTGAAATTACTTCAACCATGCTCAAGTTCGCGCTACTTCTTTTCCGCATGACATCTGGTGCTTGATGGAGTGGAGGATTGTCGCCTTCGAAAAAGTATTACAAAGCATCTGTTTTTATGTCGTCTACAAATAAAACTTCCTGATCTGTGTAGTGGATTATTCTAGTCCCTCCTCCACTAGCTACTTTTTATGATGCCACTCAATCTGTGTGTTATATTTTTCTTCCTCTAACTATTTGAACTGTAGTTTTCTGAAATAAAAAGCAAAGATTTAAACATGCATTGGTATGCTGAAGCAGAAAAAAATGATAATTTTTACACCTTAAAAAAGAATTTTTTATAATATATATATATATGTATATATATATATATATATATATATATATATATATATATATATATATATATATATATATATATATATATATATATGATAGGAACCGGAACTCAGAACCTTTTAAATACAAAAATAGCTTATCATATTTATCATCTGCTGTCTACATGAGGTATTCAGTTGGTCGGTCTCTTTGAAGACGTCAATATAGACACGTATAAAGGTAAGTGCAGTTTAAATCAAGCTACTAGACACCCTTTTACGTTTCACAGTGCAGAAAAAAAAGATACGTCTAAGCGTTCCGTTTTTAGACACCCCTTTCATAATTAACATAACATAGATTTATTACAGTCTCACCTCAAGCAAATAAATAAGTATATATAACATTCCAAATTAAATAAATTATCTAGAGCAACTCTAAAAAGAGTTATGAGAGACTATACATAAAATTATATACATTAAAACAAGCTGAATTAATTAATATTTATTTCATTAAGAGGGAATATATATACATATCCTATAAAAGTGCACATTTATATAAAACACATTTCCTTTTCATTAAAATATCATAACAGGTTTTGACAGTATAATAAAACAATGATTTATTGGTAAATAAAAATCTAATCTTCTCTTGATCAGTTCTACTTAAAAAATCGTAATCGAAAGACCTTGCTTTTTAAAAATAATGTTTGTCTTAAACTATCATATAATGGACACTCTAAAAGAACATGTTTTTCATCTTCTAAATTATTATTACAATTAAAACACACCCTATCTTTGACTGTTGACGCTCAAATCTGCCTGTTTCAACTCTTAACTGTGCAACACCGCATGTAAGATTTGAAAAGGCCGATCTTTATTTCCCAGGCATTTTACAATTTAACAAATTTTCAGTACAAAAATCAAATTTAAAAATCTTATAAAAACGTAGCTAAACCTGTTTATGCGATAAAAGCTTAACATACCATTCGTGCTTAAAATTTTCAAACAAAACATTTTCAGCCATATTAATAATACTTTTAGAAGGATATATACAACATGTATCAGTATTTAAATATTCATTAAAACCAATAGATTGAAATCGATTGCACACTCTATTTTTATACGTTTAAAACCATACAAATGTGATCATTTAAAATCTTTCCTATTTAATCTATTAAAATTCATTTTGCACAATCTAGACCTGTGTCTAATCACATTTGACCATTGTTTAACAGATGATGGTCTCCAACCAATATCACCCTAAACAGCTTAATTAGAAGTATATTTACCGACACCAATATAAAATCAAATGGCTCGGTTTTGAACAGCGTTAATGCACGAGTACTCACGCGTACCCCAAATAGCGGAACCGTAATTGATGACAGGCCATACAAGTGTATCGTATAATTTGGTGAAAACTGGGAACTGGAAACCACCGTTTGCCTTTCACTGGGAAAACTTGGAAAAATAGCCTAAAGCCCGACTAGCAGACTTAGCTACCACTTTAACCATTTCATTATAATCGAAATGCCAAATTAAAAGTATAAGACGTAGTTATTTCTATATGTTTGTTATCTATAAAAAGCGTGCAGTACTGCGTGGTACTGATGGGTTTCTACAAACAACGACATTAGATTTATTAAAATTGACATCAATATCATTGGATTAACACCAAATGCCAAGTGTGTTAAGTAACAACTTTAAATCATGCTCACTTTCTGCAAGTAAAACAACATCGTCAGCATAAAATAGAATAGATACAACTTCATTATCTATAGGAATACCAGTATTTAATGCTTTTTATTACCTACATATAATGAGTAAATCTTACGAAACTTTAAAACAATTTCCTTTTTTATTTTAAAATTTAAATCTTTAAAGTTAAAGATTATACCTTAAAACCAAAAATTAAAAAATAAGAAATTGAAATCTTGTTATTTGAATCTAATTTTTTTAAACTTAAAATTAAAAACTATAATTTAAGACTTAAAATCTAAAAACTTAAATTCAGAACCTTACTATTAAAATCTTTGAAGAATAAATCCATACATTTTTAGTTATCAAGCCAGCAGAACTTTTTATCTTTACGCGATAATTCGAGGCGGTTGATGACAATTCTTAAAAACACGTGATTTATACGGAACCAGAATATACGAACAAGGTAATTTAAGCATAAACAATAAAATGTACTATGTCATCTAAAAATATCTGTGAGAGAGAGAGAGAGAGAGAGAGAGAGAGAGAGTGTGTGTGTGTGTGTGTGTGTGTGTGTGTGTGTGTGTGTGTGCTTTCTACTGCACAAGAAATGGTTAGTCATGGGCATTTTAGATGAAGATTAAACACATATTGAACAATTTTCGGTCCATTGTTGCCATTTTTAAAAAAGTTAATATTTCTTGAAAATGTACTATCCATTAGATATATTACACAAAAAAGTTTAAAAAATTGCTTAAGCGATATCGGTCAAACGACATAAACATTTTTAATGTTAAGTGATAATAAACATTAAACTTTACCCTCCTGTCTAATAAAATCAAAATATACTATGCTCAAAGTATTTTACTATATAATCATTAGGGTAAAACTCTGATTTTTCAGTCCAAATCAGTTTAATTATTCCACTGATCAATCGCAGCAGAATTTAATGCCAGGATCGAACGAAAGCAATTTTAGTGGATGTAAATAGCTGTTATTGTTGATGCGTTTGTACTCATTATAAACAAACTTGAAATCTTTCGTTACCAATGGATGAAGAAAAAAAACGTGGTTTTCTTTTTTGAAACGAAATTCTTGCATATTTTTGTTCAAATTTTCATATTTTCAAACATCTAAAAGACGACAATGATGTTTAATAATTGTTTAGTCAACAATCTGTCCTGGCGCCTGTTGTCATGTTTTGTTGAATTGCAGTTTATATAATGGTCTCAGATATAACGTATTTTAGGGTGCCAGAGAATATTTTGATCAGTTTAATTATTTATGTGATTCTGATAAGCTTTCTGTGATTTTATCTTGTCAGGTTTTAGTTAAATATTCTGCCAAATTCGGCAAAGATTTTTAAAATAGGTGTAAAAAAAAAAAAAAAGATGTTTCTTGTATATTGTACATTTAATCATTTGACATTGTTTTAACAGTCGCTAATAAGTTCTTTAAAGAATGACATATATGATTTTTACCTATATGTTATATTGCTATTGTATGTTTTACTAATGTATATATGATGAGAATTAAATAACATATTCGTATTCGTATATTCGTCGAAAAACACGCGTTAAGGACAGCTCTACAAGTCCTGTTATATTCAAACAAACATCAGAATAGTAACTTTTAACAATAATCACTAAATTACAAATTTTAATTATTTTTAACTATAAATGTCTCTCCAGGACTTGCATTTCCTACAAAAACAAGAATTTACTCAAGTTTTATGCCTTAAGGTTAAAAAATTAGGTCGCCTTACTTGACCTTGATATCGATTTCAGCAAGTCAACATCAACCAATTCTTTGAATACAACACTAATTCATTTTATTAATCATTTCGCGACTGCTTGCTTAATCCGCAATCTATTAGGTTTAACTATGAATATTCATTGTATTTGTCTTTCTGTCATTTAAAAAGGAAAAATGTCATCTCGTTTAAAAAGAACAGTTATAAAGAACATAAAATTCCAATCTACAGCTATAAATCAAAATCATTCAGCTAATTTTTTAATCAAAATAAACAATTGTGTATAGAAATTTCATGTAAAATTGAATTTACTCTAAATATAATTGAAAACGCTAATACTATTTGCAATTTTAGAACCAGATTTTCAACTCAACACCGGAACCATAGTGTCCGAGTTCGATCGCCTTCAAATTTATGGTCTTTCATCATTGTGTATTCGACTCCGATCGACTTTAAGTTAGAAAGGTTTTCCTTGTCGAAGACATTTACTGGATTGCTGGGTACCAGTATGGCAGACCGACTGGTCTGCAATGTGTATTTGCGATATTACAATGGAATGCACTAACTCTTTCTCTTAAGGTAGTCAAAACTGAGCACTTGTACAATGCAAATTGTCGAAGACATTTACTGGATTGCTCGGTACTAGTATGGTAGACCGACTGGTCTGCAATGTGTATTTGCGATATTACAATGGAGTGCACTAACTCTTTCTCTTAAGGTAGTCAAAACTGAGCACTTGTACAATGCAAATTGTCGAAGACATTAACTGGATGGCTCGGTACTAGTATGGTAGACCGACTGGTCTGCAATGTGTATTTGCGATATTACAAGCGAGTGCACTAACTCTTTCTTAAGGTAGTCAAAACTGAGCACTTGTACAATGCAAATTGTCGAAGACATTAACTGGATTGCTCGGTACTAGTATGGTAGACCGACTGGTCTACAATGTGTATTTGCGATATTACAAGCGAGTGCACTAACTCTTTCTTAAGGTAGTCAAACCTGAGCACTTGTACAATGCAAATTGTCGAAGACATTTACTGGATTGCTCGGTACTAGTATGGTAGACCGACTGGTCTGCAATGTGTATTTGCGATATTACAAGCGAGTGCACTAACTCTTTCTTAAGGTAGTCAAAACTGAGCACTTGTACAATGCAAATTGTCGAAGACATTTACTGGATTGCTCGGTACCATTATGGTAGACAGACTGGTCTGCAATGTGTATTTGCGATATTACAAGTGAGTGCACTAAGGTAGTCAAAACAGCACTTGTACAATGCAAATTGGAAACACTTGGGCATTCACGAACCGCATGAACTTTTTTATGATTATTATTATTTGTAAGAATAGAACATTGCTGTATGACCTATAACTGCAAAAAGTTTTGATAAAACAACACTTAATTGACCAGCTGGTGCTATTAAATTGCAATCATACTAGTACTACACCCGGTAATTAGTTTAAGCTTTATTAAGTCTTATTAGTTTAGGAGTAATTAATCACTGGTGTTACTGGTTTCTTGCAATAAGTAGATTTTTATCCAAGCGGTAGATCTAGATCCGAATCGCTTTAATATTACAATTTATACAACATGGTATTTAATACTACATACAATTAATTGCAGCATTTAGTAGAAGATTATGAAAATTACAAATTTTAATTCTTGACTATAAATGTCCCGCAGGGCTTCCATTTCCTATAGAAACAACAATTTTATCAAGCATTATGTTTTTAAGGTTTAAAAAATAGGATCCTAGTTGACCTAGATATTGACATTTGCAAGTAATCACTTCGGAAAAAACACTTATTTGTTATATTATTCATTTTACGACTGCTTAATCCGATAATGTATAAGGTATTACTATAATTGTTGACTGTTTTTGTCTTTTTTTCTATAAAAAAAAAAAAGATCATCTTGCTTAAAAGAAAAACTTCAAATTACCAATAAGCAGCTTTAAATCAAATTCATTCAGCTGGGGTTTTTTAATCAAAGAAACAGTTACTTGAAGAAGGTTCGTTTTAAATTTAATTAACCCTAAATATTATTGATAACGTTAATGCTATATATAAGCACCAAATTTTAACTGAACGGAGGTGCCATAGTGTCCGAGTTCGATCGCCTTCAAACTCAAGACTCTTCACCATTGTGTTTTCGAATCCGGTCGCCTTAAAGTGAGAAAGTTTTTTCCTACTCGTAGACCATAAATGATTTGCTCGGTTCCAGTATGGTAGACCGAGTGGTCTGCAATGATTATCTGCGACATTGTTAGTGGACTAGCATTCTTAAGGTAGTCAAAGTGAGCATTGATACAATGCAAATTGGAGAAAAACTTGGGCATTGTTTTAAGATTTTTTAGATTAAAACATTGTCTCATGACCTATAACGGCAAACAACACTTAATAGACAAGCAGGGTCTATTAAATTGCAATCATACAACATCCGATCATAATACGTTTAAGAGTAATTAATCACTAATGTTGCTGGTTTCTTGCAGTTACTAGATTTTTATCCAACTAAAAGATCTAGATCCGCATACATACTACGGCTCATTAGATTATATTTTAAAAAAGATTATCATTATCCCTTGTTTCAGTGAAAAGGTCAAGTAATCTACAAGACTTAATACACATGTACTTTGAAGGCTAACCCCAAACCCGTTAAGTATGCATCCACAGGGTCTTCACTGGTTGGTTCGGAACCAATATCATAGACTAAATGTTCTGCAGTGTTTATTTGTGACATTTCGGGGGAATAAACTTGCACTCAAAGATCGTTATTAAGTGCGCACTAGTGCAATGCTGATCAGAAAAAATTGCAAACTCACGAACCAAATTAACGTTAGCTAAGATCAACTCTGGAGACAAATAAAAATTATTTGGTGGCAAATGGATTCAAATTGCTGATGTGACGGAAAACAACCTTCAACCAACAAGCAAACTATAAATCTAATTATTATATACCGAGTTTAAAGAAGCAACACGCTACAAATTTATGGATGGATGGTTGGATGGATGGATAAATTATTATTCTCTCGTATCAAACTATTAATGATAGATTTTGTCTATGGAATAAAACCATGTATAAAAGTCTATCTTGCATGACATTTTCACGCGCGCGATCTCGTTCGAAAAGTCATTGATTCATGACAATAGAAAGTGACGTGACGCAGATTAAATTTATGATATTATTATTATTATTATTATTCAAACAATATTTTCACGGTTGTTGCGATTCAATTCACTTCAATAAGAGACAAAACATTGTCATTTTAGCAGATTTAAAAGAAAATGGATATAGAGTTATGCTTCTTTTTCTTAAAGAATAAAGTGTTTGCAATGAATTTCTTTTCAAAATATCAAAAATTCAATCATACGTAATTTTTTCTAAAGGGAAAAAACGAGAGACAGTTGTTCTTGGAAAAACATGATCAAGATCGAAAAGATATATCGATTTTAATCTTTTTAAATATAAATAGATTCTGTCTTTTAAATGAGGAGCGAAACGTGAGGAGTTTAATTTACCTCGTTGAACCGTTTCACCCCTCATTAGAAAAAAATGTTTCTAAGTACCTAAGTCCCTGTTCCGGTGGCAAAGTGAAAATTGAACCGTAATTATCAATTAGGGGACTAGATCAAGCGTAATGTAAGAACCATTTCGTACATTGACATTTATGGATTATGTTTGTAACCGGTCGTAAGTCCATTGATGTTATGAATGCAAAAAGTTTGCGAGCAAACTGAATAACGCTCATTAGCTCTCAAGCTCGCAGCAATGGGAATTTCACAGGGCATTTATATATATATATATATATATATATATATATATATATATATATATATATATATATATATATATATATATATAGAGTAATATATATATGGTCACCAGTTCTAAAGAAGGACATAATTTTAACGGTTTGCTCCCCCTCTAGAACAATAAAACAATCCCTTGTTCACAAAAGGTCAGAAGAACTCGATCGCCTCAGCTGCAGGTTAGAAATGGTTGAAGGAGCAATAATAACCGACCTAGAAGCTTATTGTACTGAGTATATATAAGACTGCAGACCTTACAAAAACAATTTAATAAATCTTTTTAATACATCAAGAAATTGGGGTTAAATATTTACCTGTTTGAAGTAGTTTTAGGATCAATAAAAACTGTGACAGTTTTTAACCAGTGTCATTCACAATTTTAGTTATTGATTTATTGATCGATTTATTTATTTATTTATTTATTTATTTATCTAAATATTTATTTATTTATTATTTTTTGTCATTAAAAAGAATTTTTAAAAAATTGAAAAAAAATCTTTTGAATTCATCAAGAAATTGGGGTTAAATATTTACACGTTTGAAGTAGTTTTAGGATCAATAAAAACTGTAACAGTTTTTAACCAGTGTCATTCACAATTTTATTAATTGATTAATTGATCGATTTATTTATTTATTAATTAATTAATTAATTAATTTATTTATTTATTTATTTATTTATTATTTTTTGTCATTAAAAAGAATTTAAAAAAAAATTACAAGTGTTATCAATTAACTGTTCACATGAAATGTGCTAGTTGTGCTCTAAGGGCGACTTTTTTCAAGGTGCTAGCTCGCCTAATCAATACACCACATACAGGTTTACCGCTCCCTAAGTAAGCGTGGCTATCCTGACAAAGGATGAACCCGCTGATGATATGTCCATACTATGGCCGAGTACCTTCGTCATAATCACGGTGTTCTGAAAAAAGAGAGGTAACTCCTACGCAAATTATTCAATCAGCGGTATGTTATTTACTCCTAATTGATAAATAAACTATATATTTATGGCACGCCTGAGTCACATTAATTACTAAACCTAGGATTCAGTTACTGATTCTAGGATTTACGCTACTGAATCTAGGATTCAGTACATTAATGTGAAAGTAATTCAACTTAACTCTAGTTAAATTCAACTGAAGATCAATTAATTGCATTTTCTCTATACTAAATGATAATTAGAATTTTAACTACAGTGTAGTGGAATTAAGTTACTGAAGTGGAGTTAGACACTGTAATTACAT
The DNA here is from genome assembly GCA_029721355.1 of Tegillarca granosa. Taxonomy (NCBI): domain Eukaryota; kingdom Metazoa; phylum Mollusca; class Bivalvia; order Arcoida; family Arcidae; genus Tegillarca; species Tegillarca granosa. The sequence goes on along the minus strand of CM056600.1, from coordinate 32,917,433 downwards.
TTATTTACATATGGTCAAATACTAAAACAAAAAGATTCATGCTAGGTTTGAAAATGTTTAAAGGACAAGAAAAACACATAACTTGAAGCATATAAATAGCTATTTATCGTTGACATCTTCAGTTTGTCACTGATTTGTGATTTAATCGTTTTAATTTCGTCCACTTAGTCTTAGATGTCAATTTACATCTCCGTGTGAAACATTTAAAACAATAAGACAGTCCTCTTAACTTCAAATCAAACAAATTTATTAATTTATGGTAAAAAACGTATAACGCATGAATTCGCATTAAAAACTGCAAGTGGCACGATGATGGATGCGATTTTTATTTGAAGTTTATTAAGAAAAAAACATTAGTAGATCATTCAATACCCTATATTTTTAGCTTTTTAGGACTTTCGGTTGTAAAATAAGCTGGATGTTTATGGTCCTTAAATAGCACTATAACCAATACACTGAACCAAAGGGCATTTTCCCTTAAAAAAAACGAACGAAAGGTCTAACGATCCGTGATGTCTTAGATCTATTCCCGTTTTCGGTTTCGCTTTTAGTTCATCCGTGTTATTAAAACGTTTATTTAGTACTAGAATCTACGTTAACTTGATACACATATTTTAACGCTGAAAAGTCAAATTTTGTGGAAGGTAGCATGCACATGCATAACCTTTGTAACCGATAGAGCTGCAATAACAAAGATCTAGATTAAAACGACGTGGTGAGTTGATAATTTTTCATAAAGGTCAAGTTTGAGGTAGGATACGACTAGGCCGATAGACGAAAAATAAACAAAGCGAAAGATCGTATTTTTCACGGTCAAATTTAACTGTTTTAGCAACGAGACGTATATTTTAATGATTAATTTGGTATTCTAATCATAAATATCCTACATTTATGTCTTATAGTATTTTTTTTTTGTGATTGTGTGCTATTTTCGGTAAGTCTTTTGACCGTTTTTGCAAATGCATGTATGTAAATTGCAGTCTAGATGTTGTCTCCAAACACACGGTCGTAAACAAGTAACACGTAGGGCAAATGACAAAGAACTACCGTTTTTTGTGACTTAAATGATATAAGTCTGAACACTTCATTTAAAGTGTTGTTGTGAATTATGCAACAACAGTGATATTTGAAACGCTGTTTTGAATGTCACTGGTGGCAGCAACAACAAACTGGAATATCTGTTTCCAATCTGGCACCAGATTAGATCAGGTCCAAGCTCATACTGGTTGAATCCAGGTCGTTTCACCTAAATCCTCACCCACAAACAAGTTGTTTCATTGTGAAGATAGTTTGTCCTGGGTCATTTTGCCCCCTTTTATTATTCAACATTTAACTTCAATATATGTTATAAGTAAAATGACACAAAAGAATTGTCCATTGGAATTATAATATCAAATAATAATAAAAATGCTTTCCATGGTATGCTTTAATAGCTCATAAATACTTTTCCAACAGTATAAACATGTGTCTTTAGCTCCACATAGTTTCAAAATTATAGCCCAATAGAACGAGTCATTGACCACTGTTGTAAAATTGGTTGGGGAACAGGTTCAGAATATTGAAGAAATTAGAGCTTATATAAAAGTTTGCAACAAAACTCAGTCATTCAGTAAAAAATTTTTTACTGCATTGGGTGAAGTTCATTGGTCTGATAAGGTATCTTATGAGAAGGATTGTAGGTGGAGAAAGAAATTTTTGACTGACACAGAGTTTGTCAAATATGGCAGACCTCTGACTGTAACAGGCAAGGCAAATGTCTCAAAAGTCAGGGAAATGATTGAAAGTAATGGCAGATATATGATTCATTATATTGTTGGCATTTTACTGTCTCAGGTGCATTTCATTTTGAAGCATATTTGTAAAATATGAAAGATGTCTGCCATAAACATCTCGCAAATATTGACAGATTATCAAAAATGGGTACAAGTACTAACTGCTTAGCAATTGCTCAAAATGTTTCCCAATTCAATCAGAGAAAATTTGCAAATATTGTTACTGTTGACAAAACAAGGGTTTACTATTTTGAACCAGTAAGAAAAATTGGTACCAATAAAATACCTAAAATCGAAATAAGGCCTGTAGTTGCCAAAAAAAGCACAAATGAGGTTCTTTATTGCATATTCCCCTCTGTGCTGGTATAGCTGTACAAATTCCAGTGCCGAAGGGCAAAAGTGTTACAGGTAGATATTACTGAGATGTTACACTTAAACGCTCAGAAATATTATCTTAATTGATGCCCTTTGTCAGGATTTAGGAATGTTCGTCTACTTCATGATAATGCTCCATCACATACATATGAGCTTGTGAAGCAGTTTTTTTGAAGTTTGAGGTTACTGTCATGTCACACCCACCATACTCTCCATATTTGGTCCCATGCGACTTTTACCCATTTCTAAATTTTAAAAAAAGATCTTATCTAGTCATTGTTACAAGTCCTTACAAGCTCTTGTCTGAGCCATTAGTCATTGTCTCGGAGGTCTACCTAAATCAGTGTACCGTCACACATTTAAAAAATGAAATTAGAGATTGAAATTATGTATTTAAAACCATTGAGAATACTTTGAAGGGATGTAATGTTCACTTCACTATTTGAGTAAAATGTTTCTAAAATATCTTACAATACAAGTACATTTCAAACAATAATCATATTTTAGTGTCCCAGAGTCTAAAATCTTTTGCAAAATTTTGTTGCCCATTAAGATTATTTTACAAAATGATTGGATGAATTCATACAAACGATTGGAAACACACACAATTAAAAATTTAAAATAAATTATATAATAATTTTTTATATATTTTTTAAAAATGACCATTATAAAAAATAAATACAAAACTAATGTGGTAAAAGTTTTTATCACATACCCACCTAATCTTACTATAGTGAAACATTACATTTTCTGGCTTTGTGATACAATATTCTGTATTGCACATATGCGATAATATAATAATAAAATAATCATAATTTTTTTGACTGAATTTGTGTCACTGGTATAATTTTTTAATTTTTTTTTTATTATTTTAAAAGAACATGATTTTCACTAATTTTGTTTGTATATGCATTGATATAAAATGAAAGTTTTTTCTTTCAAGAGTTGTCTCTCTTTACACCTGTTTGTATTTTACAGAAAAAAATGCCAGCTCTAGCAGATAAAAGTAAATTTCTCATAATAAGATTAGTCAGATGGGGCTGTACCAATAGACCATTTTACCACATAGTTGTTGCCAAGAACCGCCATCCGAGGAATGCGAGGCCAATTGACACTTTAGGAACTTTCGATCCCATGAAGAACTTAAATGGAGAACTGCTGTGTACAGTTAATTACCAGAGATTGTTACACTATTTAGCCAAAAATACACAGTTATCAAAAAGTGCTGCACAACTTCTTGGTAAACAGAATTAGTTTTTGCCCCAGCTAAAAGGCTAACGAATATGGTGGAACAGTTGGTAGAGTGATCGCTTTGAGTGTGGGATGTTGAGGGTTGCAACCCTGCCCAGGTCTGACCAAGACTAAAAATTGGTAGTGACAGTTCTTTGGCCAAGTATTCTGCATTTGGAAATGAAAGGCATGGGGTTCCTTCGGATGAGACCTTAAAAGCCGATGTCCTTTGTCACAGCAGGCGTGGCACATTAAAGAACCCCCTGCACATTGCCCTGAATTCACTGTCTCCATATAAGTGAAATATTCTTGACTGAGACTTAAAACCTCATTAAACCTATCCTAAAACTGAGATATACATGTAGCACTCACTGTTAATTTTGCTGAGATACACTTATAGTACTGTTGTTAGTACCATAAACAACTCTTATTATTATTTTTTTAATTTTATTATTATTATCACTATCATTATTATTTATTTATTTATTTATTTATTTATTTTTATTTTTGCTTATGGCATATTAGAAGGTTTTGTATGTATTGTTTTCCTCTGAAATTATTGGGCTGAACTCTGGCAAAAATTCCTTATTGATGTGGAAAAATTGTTTCCAACACAACAATCTAAATCTGCTATAAAGTTGAGTTGTTACGTGTTTAACGTCCCAGTCAAGAATGTTTCACTTATATTGAGAAGTCGCCAGCTATAGGTGAAAGTGCAGAAATTATGCCTATGCGTTGCACTGATGGCATTACACAGCAGGGTTCTTTATCGTGCCATGCCTACCGTGACACGGGAACTAGTTTATTTTAAGTTCTCTTCTGAAAGAACAATGAATTTCATTTCCTACTGCCGAGTGCTTGGCGAAAAGAACAGTCACTACCAACTATTCTAGTCTTGGGTCAGACGCGGTCGGGGTTTGAACCCACGACCTCCCACTTATGAAGCGGGCACTCTACCAACTGAGCTACTGCAGTGGTAAAATCTGCTATAGAAAGGAAAATTTAAAAAAAAAAAAAGAAGTGGATAAATTGCTGTTTATTTATTTATTGACTGATTTAGACATATATAATTTCTCAACAAACTTTCTTGGCTATAATTTATAGGAGTAAACATAGAGTTATTTTGAAATATTTTCAATTAATTCTTTGAAAATCTTCTCCTCTGAAACTGCTAAACAGAGTAAAACAAAACTTGATGGGTAAGTTTCCTTGTTGATGTAAATTAAAAAATTGTATTGGATGAAATTTTGAATGGCTGCAATTTTCTTACAATAGAAAAATTCTGTCAAATAGCAATTACAGAATTATTCATGGACAAATAGGAAGAAGATGTACAGTGTTTAATTTAAAAAGAACGTACTGGTATTTAATCAATAAAAAATACTATGACCAAGGGTTGTAATGGCTTTATTGAAAACTCAATCTGAACTGAACAAAACAGCCAGGATTGGCTCGCTAGCAGTAATTTTGCGGAACAAAATTATTAGTTTGGGGCCAATGGTGCAAGGGCTCTGATAAGATAAAACACTGATTTTTTTAATGAAAAATGTTTCATTACTTTGTATTCTGACTATGCCAGTGAAATATTAATTTAGTCAAGTCTTTTAAAAACTTGTAGAACAACTTTGTCATTTTGAAAAAATTATTTTTTTTTCAAACCCTTAAACAAAGAGGTTTAAAATTGCATCTTGCATCACTGTCCAAATTTAATTGCAATTGAAGAGCCAAGTGATCCCATAAAGGTACTTTTGGGCTTCTTTTTTCTATAAATGATTATTTTTAATAGAAGTCTCTATTTGTCTTTATCTTGTTGTTAATACAAATTTGCATATGGATGAATGTATCAACTCTTGTCTATCCAGTTGTTAATCAGCATATTGTTAAAAGTGTCACTCTTACACTCTATTCTGATGTTAATGGGTAACTGCATATGGTTAAAAGTGTCACTCCTAGACTCTGCCCTGTTGTAAAAAAGTATCTGTATATAGATAAAAGTGTCACTTTTGGACTATATCTAGTTGTTAATGGGCATATTGTTTAAAGTGTCACTCCTAGACTCTATTCTGTTGTAAATGGCTATCTCTATATGGATCAAAGTGTCCCTCCTAGATTCTTTCCTGTTGTAAAAAGATATCTGTATATAGATTAAAATGTCACTTCTGAACTGTATCCAGTTGTTAATGGGCATATTGTTAAAAGTGTCACTCCTAGACTCTATCCTATTGTAAAGGCTATTTCTATATGGATCAAAGTGTCACCTCTAGACTCTATCCTGTTGTAAATGTGTGTCTTCATATGGATCAAAGTGTCGCTCCTAGACTCTATCCTGTTGTAAAAAGATATCTATATATAGATTAAAATGTCACTTCTGAACTGTATCAAGTTGTTAATGGGCATATTGTTAATAGTGTCACTCCTAGACTCTATCCTATTGTAAATGGCTATTTCTATATGGATCAAAGTGTCACCTCTAGATTCTTTCCTGTTGTAAATGTGTGTCTTCATATGTATCAAGTTGTTAATGGGCATATTGTTAATAGTGTCGCTACTAGACTCTATCCTGTTGTAAAGAGGTATCTGTATATAGATTAAAGTGTCACTTCTGGACTGTATCCAGGTGTTGATGGGCATATTGTAAAAGTGTCTCTCCTAGACTCTATCCTGTTGTAAATGGCTATCTCTATATGGATCATAGTGTCGCTCCTAGACTCTTTCCTGTGTGTAAATTGCTATCTATATATGGATTGAAGTGTCACTCCTAGACTCTATCCTGTTGTAAATGTGTGTCTTCATATGGATCAAAGTGTCACTCCTGGACTGTATCCTGTTGCAAATGTGTGTCTTCATATGGATCAAAGGGTCTCCCCTAGACTCTATCCTGTTGTAAATGTGTGTCTTCATATGGATCAAAGTGTTGCTGCTAGACTCAATCCTGTTGTAAATGTGTGTCTTCATATGGATCAAAGTGTCACTCCTGGACTGTATCCTGTTGCAAATGTGTGTCTTCATATGGATCAAAGGGTCTCCCCTAGACTCTATCCTGTTGCAAATGTGTGTCTTCATATGGATCAAAGTGTTGCTGCTAGACTCAATCCTGTTGTAAATGTGTGTCTTCATATGGATCAAAGTGTCACTCCTGGACTGTATCCTGTTGCAAATGTGTGTCTTCATATGGATCAAAGGGTCTCCCCTAGACTCTATCCTGTTGTAAATTTGTGTCTTCATATGGATCAAAGGGTCTCCCCTAGACTCTATCCTGTTGTAAATGTGTGTCTTCATATGGATCAAAGTGTCGCTCCTAGACTCTATCCTGTTGTATATGTGTGTCTTCATATGGATCAAAGTGTCACTCCTGGACTGTATCCTGTTGCGAATGTGTGTCTTCATATGAATCAAAGTGTCTCCCCTAGACTCTATCCTGTTGTAAATGTGTGTCTTCATATGGATCATAGTGTCACTCTTAGACTCTATCCTGTTGTAAATGTATGTCTTCATATGGATCAAAGTGGCACTCCTAGACTCTATTCTGTTGTAAAAAGGTATCTGTGTATAAATTAAAGTGTCACTTCTGGACTGTTTTCAGTTGTTAATGTGCATATTGTTAATAGTGTCACTCCTAGACTCTATCCTGTTGTAAATTGCTATCACTGTATGGATCAAAGAGTGTCGCTCCTAGACTCTATTCTGTTTTAAAAGGTATATCTGTATGGTTCAAAGTGTCACTCCTAGACTGTATCCTGTTGTAAACGGGTACCTATATATGGAACAAAGTGTCAGTCCTAGACTCTATCTTGTTGTAAATGTGTATCTTCATATGGATTAAAGTGTCACTCCTAGACTCTGTCCTTGTTGTAAATGGCTATCTATATATGGATGAAAGTGTCACCTCTAGATTCTATCCCTGAAGTTAATTGATCATAGTGAGACTTAGTCTCCAAGAATTATGTTAGTTTTTGCATGAAATTTAATAGACATATAAGTTTTAATAAAAGTCATTCATTGAAAAGATATGAAACTAATCATGCTAGTATTTGCATGTTTATGAGTAATTAAAAAAAAAAAAAAAAAAAAAAAAAAAAAAAATTTGGAAGTTGTACTGGAAACACTTTCTTTTATTGGTCATCCACTTTGAGAGATGTGAAAGCGGGAGGCCAATGATTCAATCACTCGTTGGGTCATACACACGACTTTGAAATTTGAGATATTGCAAACAACAGTGTTGTATTTGGTTCACATGGGGACAGGATAATGAACTATAACTAGCAACTTACTTACTAGCTTGTCACCAAGTCAGAATGCTGTAGAGAAGCATATCACTTCCCCAAACTGTTATCCTGGCACCAGTACACCCCACTCAGGATTCTCTCACCTTCAACAAGGCTTTGAAATTGTAGAGGAAAGAAGAGTTCCCAGAGAAAACCTTTAGTAAGCAAACTGGCTAATGATATCAGACTTGAATCAGCTGGAGTGGGATTTGAACCTAGCTAGGTGTTGCAAGGCGCTATGATCGATATTATTAAGCTTGAACTAAGACCATAATGCAAAATGGTTCCATTATAACATCTGAATAAGAACATTAATTAATATATTACAGGTTATAGTGGATTCTTACCACCTCATCCATCATCATATGTAAAGGCAAAAAGGAATAGAATAAAGGCAGCGCAAAAGGAAGAGGAAAGTAAAGCATTGGGTGAAGATGGAGAGAAAAGTGATTTACAGAATCAAGAAGTGAATGAAGAACAAAGTGTATCATTTAGTGATGCACAAAATGAGGTGCAAGTTGAATTACAGGATGATACACCACCTCAAAGTGAAGCACTTGATATATCGCAAAGTGAAATACAAGGTGAATCAAGTGATGGTGCATCACAAAGTGGATTACGAAATGACCAACAAAGTGAAACACAAGGTGAATCAAAAAGTGAAGCACAGGGTGAATCAAACAGTGAAGCACAAGGTGATTCAAAAAGTGAAGTATAAAGTGAAAATAAGGACAACGTTGTGAATAATGGTTAACAGACAGTATTATAATATAGATTGAAGTAATTAAAAAAATAAAAAACTAGAATAAGAAAGTAAAACCTTTTCTTGTTTTTTTTTGAAATTTTACATATGTTTATTGAAATAATTTTGGTATCAAAAATTTAAAGAATACAAAAAATTCAGTTTTCAATTAACAAGTAAGATTTATGTTACTACATCACTAATATCCTTTTTTTTTCTCTGAAAGTTTAGTTTGTGACTGCCACACTGTCAGTTTGTTGATCATCTGTGGTTCAGTTTGTCTTTTCTTCTGCTTGTGTTGGTCAGTCTTTCTGTTCATTTAACATCTACGGATAATTTTTGATGTTAAATTATACTAGTATATGCCTCCATGAAATAATATGACTGTACCACATTTACCACATAAAGGTCAAGGTCAGAAGGTCAATTGAAGAGACTGGGGTATTTGACCCACAGGATTAAGTTCCAGTGTAGTTTTGATATGTTTCTTTTTTACCAAAGAATAGGCTTTCCATAGATTGCACTGTATTTATATCTGTGGAAATATTTTCACAGGCATTTAAAGCTACTTACTTTATTACCTCCCTTTGGTTATCAGTTATCGGTCAGTTCTGGAATGGTGGAGGAAACCGGAGTGCCCGGAGAAAACCATCCACCTTCGGCAAGCGAACTGACAAACTTTCTCACACTAGGATCTGTCCAGAGTGGGATTCAAACCCAGGCGGTGAGAGGCGCTGTGATCCGTAAGCTCGCGCTTTAGACCACTCGGCCACTGAGGCCCCCTCCTCAATAAAGATGAAGCTAATTTATTAGCTCAAATCAGTTTGGCAGGCTCTATCATTAATGTGCCATGACTTTAATCTTTAAGACATTTTTAAGCCTATTTTTATTTGTGAAGGCTGATTTAGTCAGAAATGAATTGGAGAATCGAAAGAGAATGCGGCATTTTCTGTATTTAAAGATGGACTTTACTTTGATGACATCAAATGGCGCCCCCCTCCCTATGATCGCCTGTTTACAGATCTCTGTTATATGTATTCTTGCCTAAAAAATCGAATGCATGCATCCAAGAGGTGAAATAAGTGTTTGTTTTAATTACTGTTGTCCCCTGAAGGAAAGGATGGTTTTTAAAAATTATTGGTCTTGTTCCCAGGGAAATATTCGGATTTACTCTTGTATGCAAATGAGCTCTTCCTTATTGAAGTATCAGGGTCAAAAGGTCAATCAAGGGTCAATCGAAGACAAATCGAAAGTACTTCAGATTGAAGGATATCAATGTTCTAAAGGTGCAAACTAATATCGCCTTTACGTTTGTAAATATAACAAAAATATACGAATGCAATAAAAATATTATAATTACGAGGCTTAAATAATATGTTTCTTAAAAAAACGGTTAGGAAGTTAAACATGAAACCAATGTAAACAACGATCTACTGACTTCAGGTTTTTGCCATATGTGTACAAATAGGTCTTATGTTTTATATGCATCTTTAAATAGACTCCTGTCGTATGTCATTGTCACTCGCAAAAGCATGGCTCCACGGTATTGAATTTTATGAATACAACTATCTTACAGTAAGTTTATAGCTTTGTTCTTAATGATGTGCATGTAACCTAGCAATATCTGTATATCAATTCTGTTAATCGAATACTGTAAAAATTTCACGCATTTTAAGTCAAATAAAAACATCATCACTTATTTATTTATGACAAGCAGGGAGGTAAGACCAGGTGTCGGTATTGTAACTTGTTTTCAAACGAAGAAAATACGATAATTCTAATGCCATCAATTTGCTGGTTGTCATATTTGGTCATATATGTTCATTTTGAGTCACATGATTACGATATGGCCATTTTGAGTCCAGAGTTTATGGTATGGCCATTCAGTACAATATGGTTTATGATACAGTAATTTAGTGTCATTTGGTATATGATATGGTAAGTTAGTGCCATGTGGTTTATGATATGGTCATTTATTGCAACATGGTTTATATTATTGACATTTAATGTCATGTGGTTTATGATATGGTCATTCACTGAAACATTGTGTCATATGGTCATTTTGAGTCACATGATTATGATATGGCCATTTTGAGTCACCCAGGTTATGATATGGACATTTAGTGCCACATGGGTAATGATATGGACATTTAGTGCCACATGGGTAATGATGTGGTCATTTAGTGCAACATGGTTTACATTATTGTCATTTAGTGTCACATGGTTTATATGATTGTCATTTAGTGTCATGTAGTTTACATTATGGTCATTTAGTTCCACATTGTTTATGATATGGTCATTTAAAGCAGCACGGTTAATGATATGGTCATTTAGTGTAACATGGTTTTGTGATATGACGTTTTTGAGTCACATGGTTTATAATATAGTCATTAAGAGCAACATGCTTTACATTATTGTCATTTAGTGTCATTTGGTTTATGATATGGTCATTGAGTGTAACATGGTTTATAAATGTCATTTAGTGTCATGTGGTTTATATAATTGTCAATCAGTGTCGTGGTTTATAATATGGTCATTTATGCCACATGGTTTATGATATGACATTTTTGAGTCATGTTGTATATGATATGACATTTTTGAGTCACATAGTTTATAATATGATCATTTTGTGCATATGTGTAACATGGTTCATGACATGGCCATTAAGTGCAAACTGGTTTATATGATTGTCATTTAGTGTCATTTGGTTTATGATCTGGACATTTAGTGCAAATGGTTATGATGTGGTTATTTACTGTCACATTGTTTATGATATGATCATTTAGTGCACCATGGTTTATATAATTGTCATTTATTGTCATGTGGTTTATAATATGGCATTTAGTACCACATGGTTTATGATATGACATTTTTTAGTCACATGGTTTATGATATTGTAATTTAGTGCTACATGCTGTATGGTATGGTCATTTAGTTCGACATGGTTGATTATATGACTATTTGAGTCACTTGGTTTATAATATGATCATTTTATGTGACATGGTTCATGATATGGCCATTTTGGGTCACCCAATTTATGATGTGGTCATTTTCAGTCACATGGTTTATAAAATATTGCTATTTTGAGTCATATGGTTTATGATATGGTTAATTTGGGTCACATGGTTTATTTAATGGCCATTTTGAGACACAGTTAATGATACAGTCAGGTTTAATCACATGTTTTATGATATGGTTTTTTTTTTGCCCCACATGGTTTTTTTATCTGTTAATTTTAGTCACTTTTAATATGATTATTTTGGGTCATATGGCTTATAATATAGTAATTTTGAGTCACATGGTGATTTATATGGTCATGGTATATCACACGTTTTTTAAATTATCATTTTAAGTCACATTGTTAAAACTTTGTTCTCTTTGACTCACGTGGTTTTAATATAATCATTTTGAGTACATGATGAATGGTATGGTCAAATAGTGTCATAACATTTGATATAATCATTTTTCTCAAATGGTTTATCATATGATCATTTTAAGTTGCATGGTTAATGATATGGTCATTTTGTGCCACATGGTTTGGGATATGGATAGTTACAGTCAGATAGATTATGATATGGACATTTGTTGCCACATGGATTTTGATATGATTACTGTTACATTGATAATGATATAGTGGTTTTGACTTGCTTGGTTTATATAATTATCTAAAATATGACCATGGTTTATGATATGGTTTTTTAGTGTACATGGTTTATAAAATGGTCATTTAGTGTCACATGGTTTATAAAATGGTCATTTAGTGTCACATGGTTTATGATATGGTCAATTAATACCCAATGGTTTATGATGTGGTCATTAAGTGTCACATGATTTTTGAAATGGTCATTGAATGCCACATTGTTTATGATATAGTGTTTTTATACGCCTGCATATGACGGGACGTATTATGTTACGGTGCTGTCCGTCCGGGCGGGCGGGCGGGCGGGCGGGCGTCTGTTAACAATTTGTATTCCGTTCAATAGAGACCACAAACATTTATGGATTCAAATGAAATTTGGTATACAGCTTTACCATGGTAATACCTTGTGCAAGTTCGAATTACAACTTTTTCGGATTATTTTTGGAGGAGTTATGCCCCTTTTTTAACTTAGAAATTTTTGTATGTATGACCATGTGGTTTCCGATCATCAGAGCCTACAACTAGTTATGGATTCAAATGAAATTTGGTATACACATTTAAGATGTTATTATCTGGTGCAAGTTCGAATTACAACTTTTTCAGATTATTTTTGGAGGAGTTATGCCCCTTTTTTAACTTAAAACACCTTTTTATCATACAGCACAGATCACGACAACAGTTCAAATTATAATTAAGCTTTATAGATATAAATTGTTTCAGGTTGGTTAAAAAAAAGGTTCTCAAAACATTTCAGACAAAAAATGTATTTGTTTCCTAAAATCTTCCTGCATGCAATGCTTAACACATGAAAACACTGCCATGACCTAACATTATATTTTAAACTTCTTCCTTCCTGGAAATGAATATGAATTATATAGCAGTCTACCACTATCCATTTAGCAATATATTTTTACATGCATATATCCTAGTTGTACTTATACTTCTCAGTAAAGAATGGAACAATCTAGAGGATTAGTGACGAATTCATTTGGAACATCCTCTGGATGTGAAATGATAAAGGCGACAACTTTCTCCTTTTTAACAGCATATATTTGCATCTTGGGGACCTTGAAAACTCCTCGATAGATTTTGCTAAAAATTTCTGAGGTTATGGAGTCTAATGCGATCTAGCTATCTAACTTGGTGAAATTTTTGGGAAAAATTGGTATCATACTTAATTTTGGAGTCAAACATGCAAAAAATGAATTTTTCCAAAAAACAATTATATTTAACGCACTCCTGTTCAATAACAGTTCATTGTACGAAAAAGTCGTCCATTGACCGAAAAATGTTTAAGATCTGACGGAACAGACGGTATTTTTATATTTTTTCTATCTTTTACATAAAATCCACAATAACTGTTTAAAGTCGGCGCTATCATCCAAAAACAATTTAACATACCGTTTTGAATTCGTACCCATATTAAAGTAACCAATTCTTTACCAAATTATTGGTAGGTTTGGCACTTATCCGTTAGGTCTGTGTCAAACTTTTGAGTGGAAAGTTCTGTGGATGAGCTCTACTGATAGAAATCCTCTAGATTGTTCCATTTTTTCCCTCGAAACCCCTAAAGGTGTCGCCACACTAGTAAATAGTAATACTCGATCAATATAACACGGGCGTATAATGCTACGCTCGGCGGTGCTCTTGTTAAACACATAGTTTATGGATTGGTATATTTATGCCACTTGGTTTATGAAATGTATGGAGTTTATGATTTGACAATTTATTGTAACATGGATTATGACATGGCCATATAATGTTACACAGTTTATGATAGACATTGCACACAGCATGCCTCACTGTTGTCTTTCATTGCACTGCAAAGTGAACATATCTACCACTACACGTACAAAGGCTGTTCACTTTACATGACATAATCTTGAACAGGGCACATCCTCTTTCGCGAATTTCAGTACTTTTAGTACTTTGATTTTCATTTTGATTCTCTCATAAGGTACTTTGTTAGGCTTGATGATATTTAACTATATTGATGGCTAACAGAAGGCTCTTAATGAACGAGATGTGATTTACTTATTATTCTTCACAACAGTGCCTAGAGGCTCTTCTAAATTTTGACCAAACTGGAATTGAACTCTTACTTAAATATAGAAACAAGGATGGTTTTGACCATGAACTTTAGTGTGCTCATGATTTCTCGCCCGTTAATCTTGTAATCAACATCAACCTAAGTTTACCACATACATGATGATGAGTTACACGTTGTAAGAATACTATAATTGGAAATTTATCCTTGGCCTGTGGCTACAGACTTCTTCATCAATATTTAATAATTTTAATATTTTCAAACTCAGCATTGGGAGGATCTCGGTGGCTGAGTGGTCTAAAGCGTGTGATTTCGGATCAAAGTATCTTACCGCCTAGGTTCAAATCCCGCTCCGGCATATCCTAGTATACAAAGTTTCACGCTCCGAACAGCGGCCAACATTCGTACCTCTTTTTCTACCTCGCGACATACGGAGCTAGGAGGTTGACGCTGTTTCGGAGCTTGAGAAAGTTTGTCAAGGCGTTTCCCGAATTTCGGTGGGTATTAGTGAGAAAACCAACAGGTACTCCAGTTTCTTAACGATTCCAGAACGACAGACTCCATATATGTATGTATCTTGATTGGGGCGTAAAACATCATTATTCGAATTTTTCGGTGGTACTCGAACGCAGTATCATATTTAAAATCTTCAGTGTTTAAATCACATGAACTTGTTTTATAATACCAGTAAAGACATTTTATACGCCCGTGTAACGGGACGTATTATGGTATGGCGTTGTCCGCCTGTCTGTCTCTCTCTACACTAACATTTTTCTTGTCCGGTCCATATCTTTTGACTTGATTAGGATACCAAATTGAAACTTAGACCAAACAGGTATTATGGGAAGGCGGTTTGTCGCCTGTACAATTTAGATCCTAGTACTGAAGGCCATGTTCAAAGGTTAAGTTCAAAGGTCAAATAAGGACATAATGTAGAAAATGTAAACTTTTTAGCTCACCTGAGCCAAAGGCTCAGATGAGCTATTGCAATCTATCACCGTCCGTCGTCCGTCGTGCGTCGTCCGTCGTGTGTAAACTTTACATTTTAATCTTCTCCTCCAAAACTACTGCGCCAAATTTGATGAAACTTGGTGATTATCATTCTCGAAGTCGGTGTGACGTCACAAACCTCGCGAGAACCCTCGCGACGAAGCCGCCATATTTGTTTGGGGGAAAGTTTTTGAACTTCACGCATGTTGATATATTTGATTGAAATAGAATTTGTATTGTATTTATTCACAATGTCTTACCAATATCAGGAAGATTTGCCTCCAGAGGCTAAGGCACGCTATGAATTTAAGTTAAATTTGTTGGGAATCGACATTTGTCCATTCAAAACACCAGCTGATAAATGGAATAATGATCCAAAGAAGTGGCCAAGCATAGAATATAATGATGTATATCATTATTTGATCAAATCACCACGTAAGTGATTCACCATTTTTACATTTTTATTTATTTATACATTTATTATTTATTTATTTATTAATTTTTATTAATTTTTTTGTGTGTGGTGTTTAATTGAACAGTAAAATTGATACTAACCCAATCAATTTAATGTGACAATGCCTTACTGATGATATTTTGAACCTGTAGAAAAAGGAATATAACTATACCATGAAACTGTTAATTTTCAAATTTTTGGAAAAAAAGAGAAAATTAAAGGGTGGAATCTTTTTGAAATTATTTCTATTTTTTTTATCTTTTTTTGGATGTCAGTATATAACTTATAAGTCTATATCAAAAATTTTCTTTTTAGTAATGTTGATTTCAAATAAATTGCTGTCTTTTCTCTAACAGTAATTATTCTCTTTCAGGTTTATATTCAGCTGAGGCAATGGAAAATTACAGATCCCTAGAGGCCCATGTTTTCTTTGTGTCTGGTTGGGTACAGACTGTGTACCACATGAAGTCAGCAAATGGCACTTTTATATTTAAAGCTGATGTTAAACCTTCATGGAGGGTGACAGATGAACCCCATCATCCTTGGGTTGCAGTTAAAAGGAATGGACCTGTTGTTACAGCCCATTGTGATTGTATGGCTGGGTCAGTAAAATTGTAAATCTTCTGACAAACACAATTGAACCTTACTAAAACTGTGGTCTGACATTATTTGATGTGTTATGTATGATAAATTGAATTTTTCTAAACCATACCTTTTTTTAAAATAAGAATTAATACTTTTTTAAGCAAATGGATTTTGAAATGACACAGTCACAGAAAATTTTCCTAAATGAATTGCTTAACTTTAATATAAAGCTATATTAGAATACAGATGCATGTATAACTTTAAACAAAAACAGAATTTATCTTTACCTACAATTTCCTTAAATATTCCTTTAAGATAACTTATTAAAAGATATGCATATATTACATAAAAATCAACCCCAGTTCATTTTCATAAATGTCAGAATAGAAACATATTTCAGAAAGTATTATTAAAATTTTGTTGTTTTTTTTTCTTTAACAGACTTGGTGAAACCTGTTCTCATATTGGCGCCCTGCTTTTCAAACTTGAAGCTGCTGTACGTCTTGGATATACCAAGTCAGCTTGTACTGATACACCATGTGCCTGGAACAACTATTTTGTTCAGAATGTAACTGCATCACCGATTTCAGAAATCAAATTTTATAAGGAATCATCAAAAGCTAAAGTGAGATCTTCTACAAAAGCAGCTAAGCTATTACCAGAGCAATCAACTGAAACTCAACAAAATGAATTTTTAAATGCAATTGCAAGTCTTGGTGACAATAGTGTTGGTTTATCGGCTTTTTCCATATATAGTGACAGATTTATTAAATTAGGACCTGTACCCACCCTAAATAAAGTACCTCCTACTTTGAGGAGTTTGTATTTTAGTGAAAAAATCGCCTTTTGAGCAAAACAGAACTTCAGGATTTATGTAATACTAAATTCAACCAACTCCATATTTCTACAGAAGAAATAAATCATCTGGAGGAAATGACCAGAAACCAGTCTTTGTCAACTACTTGGCATGATCACAGACTAGGTAGGATAACTTTTTCAATAGCAGGAGATATGTTAAAAACTAATAAAGAACATCCAGCACCATCATTAATAAAAACAATATGTGACACAAATAAGACAAAACTTAGTGTGCCAGCTGTTTTATGGGGTGCTGAGCATGAAGAAGATGGATTTGTTTTATATTCTAATTTATATTCAAGACATCATCAACAACCTAGCTCCATCCCAACTGGACATATATATATGACAAATCCTGGACCTCATCTTGAATGCAAGGTCTCGAAGGCAGGTTTTTTTATATCCAGGGATCGCCCCTATCTGGGTGCATCTCCGGATGGTTTTGTTAATTGTAGTTGTTGTGGGAAAGGAGTGATAGAAATAAAATGTCCATACAAATATAAAGATTTAAACATGAAAGATGTTATAAGTGATGACAGTTTTTATTTAAGTGCTAATTTCCACTTGAAACAGACAAGCAAGTACTATGCACAAGTACAACATCAAATTTATGTTTGTGATGTGGCATATGCTGATTTTGTAGTTTGGACTCCTTTAGACTGCATTATAACGCGTGTGAATAGAAATGATACCTTTATTGGGGAAATGATATATAAATTTGAGTTTCTGTGGAAAAACCATGTCTTGCCTGAACTTTTAACAAGGCAAATGGAAAATAATACAAAAGAACAATTTCCTGCTTCAGAAAGTGCTTCAGATGTTCAAAATTACTGCAAGTGTAATACAAATAGTGATTTGGACAACATGGTTGGATGTGATAGATGTGATAATTGGTTTCATCCCAAATATATCGGCCTAAAAAGACTCCCCAAGACTAAAACATGGTACTGTCCAGACTGTCGAAAAATGGTGAAAAAATTTAAGAAATGAAAAACAAAATTATTGGGACATATTTATATTTATCAACAGA
Source organism: Tegillarca granosa (assembly GCA_029721355.1). NCBI lineage: Eukaryota > Metazoa > Mollusca > Bivalvia > Arcoida > Arcidae > Tegillarca > Tegillarca granosa. Next base: position 32,899,445 of record CM056600.1, on the reverse strand, counting down.
TCCTTCTTTAAAGCATGTTCTCAGAATTTGTCAATAACTATTCATTTATCTAATCAGTTTGGGTGTTTTTTGTTCTTATAAATTGCATAATTTGTATACTTTAAAAAGTGTTTGAACTTTGTAAGGTGCAGATACAAATTTTAGTATAGCTTATATCTCAAATTAGCAGCAAAGAAGATTAAACTCTAAAATGAGGAATAAAACATTATTGAATAGTTACATTTATGTAAGTATATCAAAGTTGCTTCTTGATTCCATGTTTTGTGTGTCCACGTCATTATGTAACTCCAGGTTTTAGTTTTAAACAATCTTAGGCTGGACTTAATTAGGGCAATCAAGAAAATATTTATACAATTTTTCATAGCTTAACTGTCTTTCCTAAAAGAGATGCTTTTGGATTAATATCATTGTTAAGACACATTTTTGACATTTTTGTTTGAATGATTTTGCAATAATTGTAATAAATTATACACTGCACTAGAAATTTTTGTTCTGCTTATTATTATAAATATAATTACTGTAATTTTCATTTATTTGTCAACAGGTTACACTTATGATACCAAATCTGCCATATTTATAAGTTAAATTATCTAACAGTGCTTAAAGTTACATAGCAAAGACCTTAATCTACTAAATCTAGTAGTTCTGTCCCTGTCTGGTCTTTAACATAAAGTACTGATCTTGGGGACAAAGGGATAACTTGTTTTCTAAGTAATGATATTGTCTATAGTGGCTATGTGATTAAGATGCAAGTCTTCTAATCCAAGATCTCACCTTTATGTGTTCAAATCCTAAAAAAAACTTTCTCTGAAGTTGGCCATTATTGGTTGGCCTGATGTCAGTATAATTTGACTGAATGAGTCAATATACATTGATGAAGTTGATGGAAGTAGCACTGTAAGTCAATTTATGTGCACTAGTGCAATGTAGATAGTAAAACATCCCCGCCTGCACTTAGACACATCAAAAAGTTACATATAAATTCATTCCAGAGAAGAAAAAAACACCTTATTCTCATTGTGAATGACAGAAAACTGTTGATGGTACCCACTTAAGATACAAACTGTTAACAGTGTAATCATAATATGATATTTTGTTGTTATACAGTTGACTGAAGATGAAAATGTTGAGAATGGCCATGTTTAAGATGTATTACTTAAAGTGCCAATCTTTGATAATTAAAATTTCCAGCCCCCAGTTTCACAATTATTTCTTAATTTTCCTGAACTCAACTTGGGCAAATATTGACAATCTGTTTTGGAACTAATACTTTATTTTGATAAAACATAATATATGACATGACCTTCAAAATGACACCTTCATTTCTTTACTATTTTAAAAATCAACAAAGTAATAAGGATCTCAAATTTTTCTTATTTAAGTGAAAGAAATCTTGGATATGGAATAATTGTGAAACTGCAGCCAGATGTTAGCACAGATAAGTCTCCAAGAAAAAAGAAAACAATGATACAGATTTTGTCATAACTTTAACACTTTTTACTTTTCATTCTATGTTCTTTAAAAAAAATAAATCATTTCTCATTTCCAATTTATTGATCTGAATGAATTTCTTCAGTGACAATTTAAATTAATAATAACAAGAATATTCCAACATGCAATGCAATGAAATTCAAAATCATTTGTTGAAAATTTAGAAAAACCATTAATTTAACTATAAACTAAAATTTCATAATAAAATATGTCATTGAACAAATGGCTACTGTTAATCTTTAAACACAATACTTGGTCCTAAGTTTGTTAGTATAGCACACACTTTAATTATTTTGTCACATGAAGATAGTGTAGTTTCAATGCTTTCATCCTTTAAACTTTGAACGCAACGAATAGGAAGTGGTCCTTTCAAAATTGTAAATCTATTTTTCATAAGTCCTATCACTCTTTCAATGTGAATCCGCACGGACGATATTTTCCTTGGAGTCTCAACTTCTAGTGCAGACAGTTGGCTCTTTCCCTTTGTGAAAGCAGGTGTAAGTAAGTGTGCACTGCACTGTGAAGCAAAATCCTCATGGAGATTGAATCCTCGATCTGCTAAAATCTGGTCGCCTGGCAAATGGTATTTTTGGTCAATAAATCCAGACTCTCTCACTATCTGAATGTCAGATGCTCTACCTCCCCAAGCTTTGGACAAGAAATTCATATTTCCAAGAGGTCCACATGATATTAACACTTTGACTGTGCACTGTTTCTTATACTGGCTATAACACTTAGCACGTGCTAAAAGATTCTTTGGAGCCTCTATGAAAATTTCAAAACAGTCAATAATAGACGTAAGTCTAGGAAATTTTGATTTAAATACAGGGGGAATTGTTTGAAATATTGTTTCTCTGTCTGCCCATTTAACATAAAATCCAACTTTTGCATACAACAAATCAATCCATTTCCAAAAATAATCAATTAATGTTGTTTTCGGTATTCCTCTCACTTGTGCCAAGAAATCAAATGACATATTATGTCTCAATTTTACCAGTGTTATAAATAGCTGGTCTTTCAAAGGCATTTCCAGTGAATGTACTCAAGAACAAAAAAAGTTTTAAAAAGATATCCCAGCTCAGACCAGTCAAATTTTTACAGGCATCATTATTTCCTTCAACTGAAGATGGGGATAATGTTGATGCATTGACAAGTTTTTCAAGTTCCTTTATTTTCTCCAGTGCAGTGTCACGCTCAGCACGTAAATTATTTATTTCCTCATACAACATTTCTCTTTCTGATGGTTGAAGAGGTGTCTGCAATGGTCTGATTTCTGTTTCAGACAACAATGAAAGAGGTGAACATGGCACATTTTCACTGATGTCTGGGATTTCCAGCAAGGTATTTTTACCCAATTCTACCTCTTTCTCAGGTAACTCTGACTGCATGTCAAGAAGTCTCAATTTTTTCCTTGCCTTAGTTGTGTCTGTTGCTGAAATTAAATTAAAAAGAATTTGATTTAATCACTAATTTATATGGAATATGTTTACAAGGAATTCAAATGAATAACTTAAATCAAACAAGTTTTCAACTATTATTCAAATTGGATTTTTCAAGAAAAATACCAATTCATGTAGTAAATACATAAAGAAAGAGAACATGAACCTCCAGTAATGGGGTGAGATCAGATGAGCTGAAAATGCAACAACTATTGTGTTTCTTAGGTTTCGAATTTTCATAACTAGTAATGTACAAAACAGTCTCATATTTATAAGTTCAAAGTTGTGTGACAGGATAAAACCAACCTTGGTCATGAGATAAAATTACTAAATCAAGTAGAAGGGAAGTTAATTTTCACAAAAACCAAGTATGAACTGAAAATAAGGTGACAGATGCTATAAAACAAATTTTGGGTTTTATATTTGAAAAACATGTGAGTCTGTAAAAAAAAGGTAATTTTTACCTTTACTATAAGCATGCTTCCTAACTCTGTTTAGTCTGTTAATACTGGAATTGGATTTTAGATTATTTTCTTTGTGTGGGAACAATGATGGCACATAATCTGGATGCATGGGATCATTCACTTATATATATATATATATATCCTTTCAGTTTTATTCAGAACAGAATATATGGATATCAAAATATTAATTTGTCTTGATTGAAAAATAATTACATTTATATATAATACAAATAATATGTAACACGAAAATCCTTTTAGATATTAGTATTATCTATTAAAAACCGCATATATTGTATATAAGCAAATGCATAAAATTATGTTTTTTATTCAAACTTCTGAACTGTCTTTAATATTCAATTCAAATTCACAAGAAAAAATTAGAAAAATTAAAAAATTACACCTATTGGATTGGACAGAGGAATGACCTCTTGATTCCTTAAATCATGTCTGTAAAAAGCGGACAATTTCAAAATTTATTTATCAATTGTGGTTGATTTTGTCAAATTAAAAAAAATGAATTCACTGTCATTGTTTTTTTTTTTCTGCAAATAAGGGATTACTCATTTTTTCATAATTACTTTTAAAAAGTCATTATGAAATGTTTTAAGGAGTATATACATTTTCTAAAGAGGTAATTAACTTAAACTACAGGTATGGCAGTAGTCTTATCATTTTGTTTATTGTAAGTGTAAACTGGTACCTGATGAAGCCATAGTAAATAGTATACTAAAGTGGCAGAGTACACTGTCATTAATTGGTGACATAATTAAGGTAATTAACAAAAATATATTTCTCTATGTTTTATGATTAACAAACTAGAATATATTTAAAATATATATTTCAGTGTCACACAAACTATGAATTTAATTTAATCAAGACAACAATTTTCTTTACCATTTAGAATTAAAAATAAATTCAGTTTCAATTCATAACAAAAATCTTTTTTCTATGATGGTAATAATTGTAATTGTTACTGGAATTGTTATGATGTTTTTGCAAACTTAATTCAGACATAAAGTATATTTTTAATAGATTTTTTTTACTTATTAAAATATGTTTTTAGAACAGATCCACAGAATATTAGAATTCATACTTTCTGTTGATAAAACAATTAAACTCCGAAACACAGAATTAATAAACCAATTCAATGAAAACGCAGTTTAAACATTATAAAAACTGAAAAATATGTTTAAGTGAAATAAAGATGACGGATTAATTTGTCTGAATACTTTCATCCTGGACCTAAATGTTGGGACCAAAAAAAAAAAAAAAAAATAAATAAATAAATAATAAATAAAATAAAATAATTTTTAAAGACAGTACATACAATTTAAAAAAAATTACCTGTGATAAAATGGTCAGAGCAAACGTAACAGTGGTTGGAAGGCGGTGACCATCTTTTTGCTTTATTTACGCTCCCATCTTCATTTAATGCAGCTCTACTGATTGCATCTAACCATTTATTTCTCCTATTTCTTTCTGCAGGAATGATATAAAACTGTTTTTGTGGAAATTTTGCTTTATTAGCAGTACAACCCGGAACACAACAACTCTTCGGCATGATTACTGTATAGGCTAGCACGACGCATGAATAAATGACGTATATATATACAATACATGTGGTTTTCCCCCAAACAAACATGGCGGCTAGGTTACTAGGTTCAATCACGTGATTACCACCCGGATGTCCAACTTCGAGAATGCCTAGGTAACAGACTTTCAAAATTGTGTTCCGGGTCTGGCCACGCCCAACAAGATGGCCGCTGTTACTAAAAATAGCAAAAAGACAAAAAAATCTTCTTCTCTGAAACCAAAAGGTGCAGGCAAATTTTGATTGGATATTTGGATTCAGCATACCTGGGAACATTAAAATTGTGTTTTTCATGAAAATTGAGTGAAAAATAGGTCACGCGTTTTTTGCGTAAAATTATGTAAGTTTGAAAATGAGACATTTGTTGTTATAACTCAATAACGGCTGAAGATAATTGTATGGAGTTTTCACTGCTGATCGTGTCTTGCTATTTTCTTCTAAAAAATGTCAAGGTCAAAGGTCAAGGTCATGTCCCTGCTTTTGACCTTTGATAAAAAATCCTATTTTTTAAACATTTCAGGTGATAATGGCATGGGATTTTCAGTTAATTGTAGGTAGTGACATGACAATCATTTTGATATATAGATCAAGGTCATGGGTTCAAAGGTCAAGGTCAAAGATGCACAACTATTACCGTTATAGTTGATTATCTGCAAAACTATTAACTTTTTGTATAGGCATGTATATTAGAATATTGTAGGTATTGACATGCCAATCATTTTGATATATGGTTCAAGGTCATATGATTAAAGGTCAAGGCCACAGCTGCAAAAGAAAACTTAAATTGCTTATTATCATGAAAATATTAACTTTTTGTATAGGCATGTATATTAGAATATTGTAGGTATTGACATGCCAATCATTTTGATATATGGTTCAAGGTCATATGTTGAAAGGTCAAGGTCACAGCTGCAAAAGAAGACTTAAATTGCTAATTATCTTGAAAACTATTAACTTTTTGTATAGGCATGTATATTAGAATATTGTAGGTATTGACATGACGGTCATTTTGATATATGGTTCAAGGTTATATGTTCAAAGGTCAAGGTCATATCAACATAGGAATACTAAAATTATAAATTTTCTTGAAAGCTATTAATGTCGTGCATAGGAATGTATATTTTAAACATTTCAGGTGATAATGGCATGGGATTTTCAGTTAATTGTAGGTAGTGACATGACAATCATTTTGATATATAGATCAAGGTCATGGGTTCAAAGGTCAAGGTCAAAGATGCACAACTATTACCGTTATAGTTGATTATCTGCAAAACTATTAACTTTTTGTATAGGCATGTATATTAGAATATTGTAGGCATTGACATGCCAAACATTTTGATATATGGTTCAAGGTCATACGTTCAAATGTCAAGGTCACAGCTGCAAAAGAAAACTTAAATTGCAAATAATCTTGAAAACTATTAACTTTTTATATAGGCATGTATATTAGAATATTGTAGGTATTGACATGCCAATCATTTTGATATATGGTTCAAGGTCATATGTTGAAAGGTCAGGGTCACAGCTGCAAAAGAAAACTTGAATTGCTCATTATCTTGAAAACTATTAACTTTTTGTATAGGCATGCATATTAGAATATTGTAGGTATTGACATGCCAATCATTTTGATATATGGTACAAGGTCATACGTTCAAATGTCAAGGTCACAGCTGCAAAAGAAGACTTAAATTGCAAATTATCTTGAAAACTATTAACTTTTTGTACAGGCATGTATATTAGAATATTGTAGGTATTGCGACAACGATCATTTTGATATATGGTTCAAGGTCATATGTTGAAAGGTCAAGGCCACAGCTGCAAAAGAAAACTTAAATTGCCTATTATCTTTAAAACTATTAACTTTTTGTATAGGCATGTATATTAGAATATTGTAGGTATTGACATGACGGTCATTTTGATATATGGTTCAAGGTTATATGTTCAAAGGTCAAGGTCATATCAACATAGGAATACTAAAATTATAAATTTTCTTGAAAGCTATTAATGTCGTGCATAGGAATGTATATTAGAATATTGTAGGTATTGACATGACAATCATATGTGGTTCGAGGTCATATATGTTCAAAGGTCAAGGACATAGTTGCATAATTATACTAAAATTCATTATTGATTTGGAAATTAGTCATTGCACTACAGTTACTACATGCATATTATATAAGCTACTTATAAATGAAAAGTGAGTGGATATATTTCTGATTAAGTTTTATGGGAGGTCTTAACTTGAGAAAACTTTTAAAGTTTCTGTACTTAATATATTGTCTATTGCACTTTGCAAACAATATTGGACATATCTTCAGGTGAGCGTTAAGGCCCATGGGCCTCTTGTTTTATTCTTCATTTAATTCCTTTCATATTTGGTATGGATTTAGGATTTACTACAAATAACAATGTTTATCATAAGGAACGGTTTTTTGTGTTGCATTTCAATTTTTGCAGAATTGGAGTTATGGTTCTTTTATCTAGTTTCTGGTATCTTGTGTTCAATTGTCTTGTGTTTGCGACTTGTCACACAGTAATGGACCGATTGTTTGGAATTTGGCTTGAGCTATCGGGATTAAATGAAGATGTGCATATATCAAAATGTATTACTTCTCTTATTGTTCTTGCTTACATTATAGAAATTGACTTGCGTATTTTGCCCCGCTCAGCAGTGCTCTTGTTTAGGTTTTTCGGAGCAAGTTTTTAAACTGAAAACAAGTTCTTGTAAGTTTCAGATATGCGAGTGTATATTATGTCTGCATAGTATAAGCGACCATTCAGGGCGACATTTTTGTTAAAGTGCAAAACCGCTGTGTCAGTACGTCACAGGCAAGCACACCATTCTCCTAGTCACAGGGGCCTCAGTGACCGAGTGGTCCTCAGCGCTCACTAACGAATCATAGCGCCTCTCACTGCCCGGGTTCGAATCCCACTCGGGACAGATCCTATTGTGAGAAAGTTTGTCAGTTCGCTTGCTGAAGGTCGCTGGTTTTTCTCCGGGCACTCAGAACTGACCGCCTCGAAATGTTAAGGATTTTGGAAAGGGCGTAAAACACAATTATTCCACTCAGTTCCTAGTCACATTATCTTATCACCGGGTAAACCAACCGATTTTTTGTCCTCCTAATACCAAGCGCCAGGCGAGAAATCAGTACTAAAAACTTAAGGTCTTATTTATTATCCGGCCAGGGTTCGAACCTACCACATCTCGCCGCCCTCTAACACAAGACCACCGAAGCGAAGACTAATTTTCACATTATGGGTCTTTTACATTTTTTCAATGGCATTGTGTAAAATCTATGCGGAAGTGCTGTTATGTTTAAATGACTCAGTCATTGTCTGTTTGAGATCATATAAAAAAAGCAGTTGTTAAGACAAATTAAAACAACGATCACCGTTTTGTAAATGACACGACCGGCATTTTACCTGTACATGATGAATTCGTATAGTTGTGGGCAACTAACACTAGTTTTAAAAATCCTTTGTAGCTAATCTTACGTAAGCACTTTTAGATATAAAAAAATAGTTCAAGAGTACGGATTTTTACTTCATTACAGATTACTTCATTTATAAAGACCTACCAGGGCAGTATTCCTTCTGGGAGATATTATGTATTCAGATTTACTTGTATAAAACGAAGATTTCTCGTGGGTTTGGGATTAACTTCAAAGAGACTTTTAATCCATATGACATAATATTATATATATCTTACATTTATAAGAATCAATAGCATTATATTCCGTCTGGTTGTAATATAATAATTGATAAAACCGTTTATGTGATAAACAACATATTCTGAAAAAGTATGAATAAAATGGTACGCAGTAAGATAAATAGGACCTTAGACAATATCCGAAATATATCGTTTGTAAGATCGACAAATGTAAAAATCACGTTAAATGTAAAAAAGATCAAATTTGACATTAATGTACAAACAGTTTTACTCTAAATGTAAATGTCGGTTCGATTTCGGCATCACTAATAGTGTGCCAGCATTATAAAGACGACTTTAGTCTACACTGAAATCCTGTAACACATTAATTACATCTTTAGAAAACAACACATAGGTGCCAGCTTAACGCTTCTCAGTACTTTGATTTTTGTTTTTCATTGAAGCCTACTTTGTGCACTCAGTTCCAATGCAGATTTATGCTAACGTGAGCTATGTTTTTGTTTTACATTTATCACTTTTTTTTTGTTTTCATATTTAACGTAAATCTGCATTTTTACATTTAGCGTCAAATGTTTTTACATTTAGCGTCAAATGCTTTTTTACATTTAATGTCAAGTTTTTACATTTGTAGCATTTTTTTACATTTAGAGTAAAATTGTTTTTACATTTATTGTCAAATTTGATCTTTTTACATTTAACGAGATTTTTACATTTGATGGTCTTACAGTCGTTCTTACTTTTAATATCAATTTAAATCAAAGATAAAGAAAATATATTTAAGTGTACGTTTTAAAAATGGTTAATTGTTAAAATGAATCACGAAAACTTGGCATTTTTTTGGCAATTTTGTCCGTAGCCTGGATGTTAGACCCCAAATGCCTACCTCTCAATTTACCACACGATATATAAAGTGTTGCATCTGATGCAAGAAAAGTGACGTAGATTATAATTTAACTACATATGTTTATTTTATCTTTCACAACATGCATCTCAAAACTGTTAAAAATTGGTATTTCAGTTGCTGGATGATCTTAAGCGGCCTATCACAGCGTCTTTACCGAATAGGTTCGAATCCCGCTTAAACAAACCCTAATGTTAGAAAGTCAATTGGATTGTCAAAATATGTGGCTTCCTCGGGCTTTTTTTACGAGAGAAATAATCTCGACTAGAACATAAAATACAATCAGTCCACTCCCAATATTTTGATCCCGTCCCTGGAAAGTAAATCGCGTAACCTATGTCTTACACATCATTTCAAAAGGTTTCATCTTAATGTATATTTTGTCTTTTAAGAGCTTGATTGATTGTCATTGCATTAAATAAAGCTTATTATAAAAAGAAATAAAAGGCGATAGACTGTTTAAAATATAGCATTAAAATTTTATAAACAGACATATCTGATGTATGTCAAGTCTAATATTAAAGAATCGTATAACATACATGTATATCAACTTCAAAACTATAAAACTCACAACACATTTATTCAGAAACAGGAAACGGTTTTTATTCGACTGATATATACTGTTAAAATTTTTGTAATATATTTTTTTCCACTAATAAATAAAATCGACATATAAATGCACAAAAAAGAATATAATTTTTAGACATAAGAAAAATTTATTTAACTCTGTTTGACTTACTACCATTATTATTATTATTATTACCATTATTATTATTATTATTATTGTTGTTGTTGTTGTAGTTGTTGTTATTATTATTATTGTGGTTGTTGTTGTTGTTATTATTATTATTATTATTATTATTATTATTATTATTATTATTATTATTATTATTGTTGTTGTTGTTGTTGTTGTTGTAGTTGTTGTTGTGGTTGTTGTTGTTATTATTATTATTATTTTTATTATTATTATTATTATTATTATTCCCATTATTATTATTATTATTGTGGTTGTGGTTGTTGTTGTTGTTGTTGTTATTATTATTATTGCCATTATTATTATTATTATTATTATTATTATTATTATTATTATTATTATTATTATTATTATTATTATTATTATTATTATTGCCATTATTATTATTATTATTATTGCTATTATTATTATTATTATTATTATTATTATTGCCATTATTATTATTATTATTATTATTATTATTATTATAGCTTCTTAATAAAATTTGCGCTTTTTTATGTCATTTTGATGTTCTTTTGGGTAATAGTAAGCACAGTAATAAGTCGTTATTTGCAAAGGAACCAGATGGACTAGTTTTTCCATTTAAATAAAAATCGCAACATTTCATAAGAAAACCTCATTTGTTTTACTAAAATTAATAGATCTAAAGTAGTATATTTTTTAGCTTTCTAAAAGTAGTCGATTCGTTCGTAATTTTTTCTTCTGGATTGTTTTACAACAGTCGGTAGCAGTAATTAAGTTTTACGAGAGTGTATTTTATTTGAAATATACGCGTGAAAATTTGATATATTTTTCAAATTGCTTACATATTACCTTACTAATATAATGTTAAAAAGCTAAAAGCCAAAATAAACACCAATAAACGTAAAATCTACCCAAAACGGCTAAAGCATTTTGTAAAACAGTATAAAGTTAGATACACCATATTGAACTCGTATTACGCCTATGACATGCTCGGTCTCGGAAGTCATTTGTCTTAAACACACATTTACGCATTACAGCGGCGCCTCGCCCCGCCAAAGTTTGAATCTCACTAGGGCAGATCCAAGTGTTAGAAAGATTTTAAGTATACTTGCAGAAAGCTGTTAGTTTCCTTTGCGGATCCCGGTTTTTATCACCATCCAACTTGACCGCCTAATAAATTTCGAATGGGCCTCTTTATCAAATCAAATCATATCTCTTATAGGAAAAGATAATTATGATATGCGCTTGGTATTGTCTACTCATTATTCTTGACAGCAGTACCTAGGGGCTAGGCTAAATCTTGACCAAATTGCATTTGAAGATTTATTGAAATGAAGAAATGGGATAGTTTTCACAATTTACTTAGATTTGCTCTTAAGCATTCTCCAGTAAATCTTGTAATTAATCTTAGTTTACCACATATGACTACTGGCTGAATTTCTTAATGAAAACTGTAATTGGAAATTTATCCTAAGCCTGGGGATATTGTGTACTTTTTTCAATATTCAGTTGTTTCTTCATAGTTACTTACTCCCAATTATATTCTCATGTAGGTTGGATATTATTTATAAAATCCAATAAGAGGCAAAAATATGGTAGAGTGCAATAATATTTTGGCCCTGAATACGTTATGTCGGACGCTTTAAACAAAATTTTCACTTGTTATCTTTTTTTTTTTTTTTTTTTTTTTTTTTTTTGCAAAAACGATAAGCCTAAAAATAAACACCTATTGCCTATTGTTTAACAGGTTTTGGGTGATAAGACATGGATCAGTATGTTTGTGTTTAATTAGTAGAGGTACTGAAGAAAACAACCGACCTTTGGCATGCAAACTGAAAAACAACTATTTTAACACTAGATCATCAACCAAAGCATATTAGAACTAGAGGACGGGAAGCAATGGCGTTTTTAGTTCACAACGTCACCAAAATCTTAGTGACATCTATCCCGATTTTCCGATTTAGCAAATATTGGTTTTTAGCCAAAATGTATGTTACTGAACTTTACAATTATCAAAGTACCGACGGGGATGAAAATGTGTTTGAATTTTGTTATTTTTCGCATACCAGAGCGTAGATGTTATAGGAAAGAAGTCGCTGTGCGCGTCCTCGGTTACCATATATTTAATCATACGGATGCATCGCACTCTGCCATTTTACATACCTAGATATGCTTTTTTGGGTCTTCGTTCACGCATAACTTACATAAAGAACGTAAAGGATTCTAAAAACGTTTTAATGAATCTACAACATACCTGTTACAAGCACATGCAGTGATAGAAAACAAAAAAGGTTGAAATGTTTAAAAATTAAATACATGATAGTTAGCGAAAATTTGTCAATTTGCCTGTCGTATATTTGTAAGTCGGTATTTTTCCCCACACATTTCCGTTTCCCCAATCATCTTGAAATGACTCCCTCGAAACGAGTTAAATAATCTTGACTGGTGCGTAAAACATCATTTATCCAATCTATACTAAATGCTTGCTTTTAAACTGTAATTTTCATTGACAACAATAGTTAAAACATACGGAGTGACCTTAAAAGAGCTTTCGTTCATCCAATCCATGCAAAAATGCTTGCTTTTACACTGTAATTTTCATTGAGAAAAATACTTCAAACATACGGGGTGACTTTAAGAGAGCTTTCTTTAATAAAGATTTTTCAAGACGTTATTACCTTTATCGAGAATTACATATTCAGGTTTCTTTGCATGATGAAAGATTTCAAAGATTAAGCGTGGGTTCAGAATAAACATCGAAGAGGTATTTCGTTTAAACAAACTTGATCCTTTTGTGTATATCCCTTAACATTATCATGAATTATCGTCTGGTTATAAGATAGCAAATCGCCCTCCAGTAACAAAATTGTAGGGTAATGATAAAAAATTGTTATTTGAATCAATTGAAGAGCCAAAAGCTAAAAAAAAAAAAAAAAAAAAAAAAAAATTGTTGTTCGAAAGTGTCCTTTTAATTTCAAAAACTAATTTTAGAACCAAAAAAAGAAATTTTGTTTTTATCCGTTTCTAGAGTTGTTTAAAATACAAAAGACCAGTGGCCAGTTTCTCAAAGCTATCTTAAGACTTACGAATACGTAACGTGTACTTACGATGATCTTTAAAAAATCAGCGGTATCTCGAAGCATTTGTAAGTAGGACCGTAACCAGAACGTTCTCTTAGCTTAAAGAGAGGAATGGACTTCCCTTAACTCTTACTTATGATCTGTATCCACGTGGTGGAAGAAAGATACCATTGTTCAAAATTGATATTGGTGTCAATAATTTGATTGAACGCTAAAACTGTAATAATTCTCTCTCTCTCTCTCTCTCTCTCTCTCTCTCTCTCTCTCTCTCTCTCTCTCTCTCTCTCTCATATTTTTAAAGAAAAATAAAATGTAAGAACTTTCTTTTCTCTAAAAAGTATAACACACACACACACACACACACACACACACACACACACACACACACACTACTATACCTTAATTGTATAATTGTATTACAAAAAATTCACATTTGGTTTTACCAAAGGCATGTTTATTATGTCTGTAACCATGTGGTAACTCAGTAATTTGGGTGCGCATTCCGTTTGTATAATGTTGTCTTACCTCCGCCAGTTTTCATTTTTTCATGGCAATTTAGCATTTTTGTTTTTGACCAGTCATGACACTTTTCATTATCTCTTCGTCAGTTCTCTTTTCTCTCGAAACAGCATATTTTTTTCACTAATTAACTTCCATTTTGTTTCCTTTTTTATTCTTTCTTTCTTTCTTTCTTTCTTTTTTTTTTGTTATTAATAGGGTCAGATTTAGTCAATTTGTATCGTGAGTGGGTGTTACAGAAAATACTCGCGAACCATTCCATGTTCTCTTCAGTAACTAATGCAGATAGGATTGTAATAAAAGACATTGAAAACATGATTTTTTAATTGATAGAAAGTCGGCTTAACTAATCCTTCTATTTATCAATTTTTCTTTTAGCTGTGATAAATTTTAGCAGATTAACTGTTTAATTAATTAATAATTAAGTCCTTTTCAATTTTTTTAAATTATATTTCAATTCCATTAGTTGTCGAACAGGTAATGTGCAGTTGGTTTTTGTTGTAGCATGTTTACGGTTAAATTTCACACATCCGCTAAATATCGGCAATCATAGAAATAATATCTTTAGGCTGTTGTACAAATTCATGAAAGACATTGTATTTTTAAAAAATAACTCTTTAAGAATTATTTATCAAGAAGTGATTTACTTCTTATTCTTGAAATTTCACCTTGAAAGTCCCGCCTTAACATTATTGACCAATCAACGTTACTGTTACTTATACAATAATACAGATTTTAAGATTTTGCCAACGAAACGAAAAATGATGTTCCGGACGTAAGGTCTTCTTAACTTATTTTAAGAGATGTTTAAGAATGCTTCGAAATACCCCTGTACATCTATCGTAACGTATAATATACTTAAATGTAGGATTTACGAGAGCTTCGAGATACCCGCCCCAGATCCCAGTTTCACAGCCATTCACTCAATTGGATGTACACTCAACTTACAGTTAAGAATATTTTATTGTCCATTTTAAGACATAACACAATGAAATTAAATATGTTACGCTATATTTAAACTGTTAACCGTTTGTTAAAATGTTTAAATGGGAATATTTGAGTTGAATGTTAACTCAGTTGAATAATTGATTGTAAAATGTTGGCCTGGCTGTTAAAATCAAACTTATTCAATTATAAAACTTGTTGGTTTGGGATAATGTATAAAACTTGATTTGCCTAGAAAACATAGAATGTACGTAAAGCGAACTGCCATATTCCTTTACACCAAGGCTTTGTACGTGTGAAATTTTAAACTAGGCGTTTCTAGTTTTACTGTCAAGAAAAGGGAAACTGCAATAATTGAAAACAGCTTAATTGTTTAAAAGATATATTTTATATATCATTACATATGCAACAATGACTGATTTCTGTCTATATTGTTGATTTAAGTTTTCTGATTACTCGTTAGATGATTTCTGCTTATATTTTAATCAAGGTGATTATTTTGCTTAAGTAAAAACTTGTTAAGACTATAGCCGAATGAATACTGATAAATGATGTCTGTTAGATAAGATGCGGTATAAAATAAGTAAAAAACACTCAAAAAATCCTAGGCAAAACATACTGCAAGTCCCTGTTTCACAATTTATTAATCACGACATATGTCGATTCTTTTAAACCTTAGTAGTTTGTTTATTTAAAACATAGAAGGCATTATATGGTGTCAATTTGAAAAATTATTTTCGAGCTTATGTCATCTTTTCGGGTTTGAAATAGATAATTTTGAATTAAAAAGGTTTCTATTAACAAGTTGTTGAGAGTGATAAAACTCAATTTTAAATATGTGCTAACTCTACCAATTAAACAGCCAGTAGGGTAAACCATTATTCAAAATGTGTCACTTTCACTTCAAAAATTAAAATTTAAACAATATAAGAAAATGTATTTATCTTCATGTCAGTGAGTACAATTGAATCTCGTTATCTCGAACACGGATATCTCGAACTATCGGATAAGTCGAACTTTTTGAAAAAGTCTGGACAGAGTTGTTCTTTATTGAACCAAAATAACTCCGGTTACCTCGAACTCGGATATCTCGATTTTCCGGAAAAGTCGATCAATTTCTTGGTCCCATTGAATGAAAATCCTATAAAAAATACATTCGTTAACTCGAACAAAAAATTTAAGAAAATTAAATTTGTTATCGCAAACAAACTTTTTGGTTGCCAGATCAATGCAATCATTATTATTAAACTGCATTGATCTCCCGATTTCCTTTATCCGTTAATTATTATGCGTTGCATTAACAAATAAACCATCAACAAGATTAGCGGATGTTTTAATTACTGCCAAGCTTGACATCGTGGTTGTGATATGAACATTAATCAAAACAACCGGAAGCTTTGGGTTATTAAAGTACACAAAGCGAAACCGGTATGCGGACCAAAACGGAATCCACTGTTTGTCGGTAAAATACAATAGTGCAAAAAGTTATTGACAGATTTTGAGTAAATGGAGAAAATCTTATATTACAAAATGCATATCACATATTAAAAACGGCGATTCTACAGTTAAAGATAAACCGGAAGTGACTTCTGATATGCGTGTACGAGTTATTTCCCTTTCTTGGCCTTTTTTTAACATCGTTTATCTCGAACTCCGGATAAGTCGAACTTTTTCGATTCCCCGTGGAGTTCTACTGTAAAAAAAAGTCGAAGATGTTAAGTGAAAAATTTCAAAATTATTCAAATGTAATACTAATTTGAGAATAGTGCATAAAACTGATTTGCTTGGGGGAATATACAAAGTACGTTAAGCAAGCTGACATATGATCTGACATTAGAATTTTGTTCAAGTGGAAATTAAAACATAGCTTTTCTAGAAGAATGTTTTACTTAAAAATTTTTATGACAGTAAATTTATTTTCTTTTCTGAGACAAATAAATGAACTTGGAGTTAATTTTTCTTAACTTACTTGAGACCACTTACAATGAGATAATGTATTGCTCATTCCCGTAGAGTAAAAACGGTGCTACGATAAGAATATGCATATTACAATTGATAGGTGAATTGTGGAAATCTTTGGGCATATGATCAAATACGTTGTCAACAAAACAACTCCTTCCATACACATTTCGTGAAGCTGCAAGATTATCTACAAAATTTTTTCTAGTACTCACAGATGCTAATTCTTTACTTAAAAGACTGGACTCAAGTAACTGAATTATTTATTTTCCCCTTTTCGGGATTAAAATTATGCGTAATTCATTATCACAATTACATGTTCTCTAAAAAGTGAGAAACTTACCTGTGCAAATAGCTATAAAATGACTTATGTAAATAATGACTGGTATCCTAGTTACAGTCCCTTATGTATTGTTGATTTGAGTTGTGTGAATATTCATCAGATGTCATGTCTGCTTATATTGTAATAAAGATTATTATTTTGTTAAAGTTCCAACTGCTTCAAATTATAGCCAAATGAGTACTGATTTATAATGTCTGTTGCGAAAATATATAAAAGGTATTGACTTTCTTCTATTGCTAGTAAAGTTACATTATCAGAGTTAAAGATTTGTTTGTGTCGTAAGAAAGAAGACATAGTTGCAAACGTAATATCAATATATGTTATATTTTGTTAAGACATGACCGCCATTTATTAAATCTGCTCCTGGAAAATTAAACATATAACAAAGGACTTACAAAAAGAATAATTCAACCGTATTTCTAAAACAAATCGGAGTTTTTAGACTGAAATAAGGAATTTTCTATCAAGCTATCAGGTTTTTTTTCAAAATAGGCTTCGCGGAGTTTAAAATTTCCGTGTTTTGATCTGAAACAAGTAATTTATAATTTTCATCGCCAATAAGTTCTAACAAATTCTAATGGCTATTTTATTGCATAAAGTGTTGTAGCTTCATATCTTGCAAGTAAGCACTTTGCTATTGGATAAATACACTAGAAAATGTTGTCACTCCAAACATTACGTGTCACTCAGAGCAGAAATGCAAACGTACCTTACACTTTACAGTAAAAAAAACGCTATTTTTTTTTAAAAAAATAATTATAAATCCGAGACAAATCAAATTAATTCATTTTTACAATTCCACGTTGTGTTGAGCCTACACGTGCTCACTCGGGACACGATGTGAAAAAATATCATACAGCTTATTTCTGTGACAAACGTTTGTCACATGAGAAACAAGTACTAGTCCTTTAACATAATTTTTAAAGCCCCAATCACTTATCCGATCAACAGTGCATTACAGAAAACCTATTTAAAACAAAATATAGATACGATAGACAGTTGAGACAAATATCGTATTAAATGATTGACATTGTTCTAATGGATGTCAAATCTTAAATAACAGAATCCTATTACATTTACATTAATAAACATTCTTTTTTCACATTTTATCAGACATAGTTCACATCCTTCTAAAGTCTTCTTTATAAAATTGAAAAAAATCTTGATATTAAAGTATGGATATAATTTTTTATGGAAGTGAACACTAAATAAGTAAATAAACAAAATATATGTTAATATTACTCGAGTTACTTGAGATATAGTTTCAATAAAAAGGGATTATTTTATAACACGGCTTGAAGTTTAAAAAGAAAAACACTGTACTTTCAAAACCATAACATTTTGTCAAGCATAGCAAAACCTTAAATTAGGTACTTTTCATACTTGTTCAAAAGAAATAACAAGATTTGATTTACCCTTCAGATTCAACAAAGTAAGAAAACATATTTATAATGAATCAGTAACCAAAAACGACGGGGAAAAAAGACAGAAAAGAAATGTTTCTTAATTTTAAAACATACAACAGACACGGAACATAACGATATTCACAGGTTTTAACACCTTGCAAAAAGTATGAAACAGTAAAGATAAGAAGAAGTCATCATTAGCATGTTCTTAAATAAATAACATGTATCTAATGAATGGTACGTTTTAATCTATATAATTTATTAACACTGGTTTATCATACCAAATGTGTTTTTACGCCTTCCATTACTCAAATGATGTTCTAAATCAGCGGAAACAAAAAATTACTTAATAGTTTTATCTTTATAATGTGACAATAAATTCCAATAATGCTTACTGGCCAGAATAAAAATAAATGAATCTTAAAGAGGTTTATTTATTTCCTTATCGACCTCATAAGTGTTAACAAACCGATTTGGCGGTACAGTAATTCGAAGATATAATTATGTAGAACATACATCATGGGTAAGCGTGTTGACGTTTACAAACTATTTCCTGTAATTAACATTTAAGTCCTCACAGTCATATTTTGCGACGCTGAAAATAAAATTTTAGAGTTTAGTTGCCAGAGCTCTTATGAGTTGAGTGAAGGGAATTATTATTTTTACGTTTTTTACCTACATACCTACACCGAGGCATTTGAACGATGAAACAGAAGTAATGACTTTTGAGAAGCAATGACTTTTACACTAGGATTTGTTCAAGTTGGATTTTAACATTGATAAAGAGAGCTGCTGAAAATCACAAAAAATCAGGTAGCTCCGTTTCAAAATATATACAAAATGCAATACTCAAACCGGAACTACAATAGTTACACAAACGTGGCTGCCAGGTCACGGGTTTAATTGTTAAACAAACACAAAACAAATTCAATGAAATTAATAAGATTTAAATAGATAAAAAGCACAAATAAAGAATAAAATTTATTAATTATATATTGTAAAAAATAATCTCGTTGTTTTGTTACTTTCCGAAATTGCTCTCCGCTTTTGCTACAGTTTCCTCTATTTCAGATGCACAAATTGCATTTTGAACATATATCTAGTAATCTCTCAATGCAAAACACATTCATTTCAAAATCTTTGCAAATTCTAGTTTATTATTTTTTTTTTCAACTTCTATAACTGTAATGGCGCCACATGGGAATATCGATTAGAGGTTTACACACAAGTTATTAATTCACATTATTTTTGGTTTGAGTAGCCGCAAAGAGAGGGGAGGGGGTTGGTTTGAAATCTGAAAACGTTTTCTGATATATTGATGGTGTTTTTGATATTTTAATAACATTATGTATTTATGAGAACATTGGATATAGAATTTCGAATTAAAAAATATTAAAAAGCTATTCTTTAAAATTAAAATTGTACGTTTAAGCAAAGTTACCCAAATCAATAGTAATTTTGTCGCAGGATTATTTGAACATTTAAAATTTTAATCTCAATTATTCAAACATTAAAAACGTATTGGTGTCTTTTACCTTTTTAGTTTTACTTTAATGTAAAAATAATTTTAATCTTTTTAATTTTAATAACTTATGTAGCAAACAAGACAATTATTCTAATGAGATTTTTATTCTTCTAACCGAAGTTGATTTATTATAAGTAATATAGTTGATTTCACACAGAGAAGCCGATTGCAAACTGAGACTTGTAATAAAAGACGCTTTTATCAAGCTTACAGGCAAATGTTGTTTATTTCCGGTAGATCATCAAGGTAATATATAGCTGGATAGATCTTTTGCTTACTAGAAATGAATATAGTTAGGTTATCACCAAGCGAAGCAGATGTCTAAAGCGTTTACTTAACTCGCTTGAATAAATTTCACGTTTATCAACGACTTATGATTCATTGAACTTCATGATTGCAAATATAGAATTTGTATAATATTAAATACAATCATAACGCCATATGATGATCTAAAGTCATAATATTATATCATTTAGGTATCAGACTTTTTTAATTTATAGTTAAGCTGATATTCAGTATTCATTATGAACAGTTCTATGGATTGTTCGTATATGCCTTATTGGCTTATCTAGCGAGCTATATGAATTTATTTATGTTTATGCGCAAAGAAAATAATGGTGCGCTGTAATCTCAAATTGATTGGTTTACAAGTTATTTATTTCTATACTTTTGTAAGTTTTTAATCGGCGAAAAAAAAGAAAATGATCAGAGTAAAGCAAGTTAAGTTTTGTAATATAATTCGTTCATAAAGAAATGCAGCACAGACATAAAATAACACTTCAGAATATTACTATCTTTATGGTAGATTTGTGATTATTTTGTGATTATTTTATTTTAATTGCAAAAAGCTTTATTTTTCGAAGTACATTCAAATTTTATGAAATTAAAATCTGTCCAGAAAATCCAACCGCATAGACTAATCTAAATCAGATAGTTCTTATGTGAGACATTTTCTCAATTATTTTGCTGAGGGTCCATGGTTTTCGTTTGGTACTTCGTTCCCTTTAATATCTCATAACTGAGAAATTTTATATCATTAAAACAAAATCGTACCGAGAGATATTACTCTAACCATGGATCAGATTGTCTCTTGCCACCTAGTTTCGATTAACACTGGAGTAGAGAAAGTTTGTCAGCACGCTTGCATAAGATTGGTATTTTTTCTAGAATGTTTTCTAGAATGTTTTCCGGTATGTTATATAACATTCTTATTTTAAGAAAAAAAACTTCTGAGGAACACAGTCAATTTATGAGAAAAATATATACGGTCTTTGGTTTTTATCAAACATTAAACATAAATCACACACATATGTTTCCTAAAAATAATACATTATGTATAGCTTGCTCGAACAATCTCTGAAAAGTTTTTAAATGGAAATTGATCGCGAAAATTTAATTTGGATGTTTGTTAGCCATGCTGATGAAGAACTGGGTAGTGTCATTTAAGTTCTTTTTTACAAGTGTAAATTAGTGTTTTACCATAAAGCCTCTGATATATTTTAAAATTACCTAATAAATGAGAATATATTTGAACAAAAATAAATTCCTCTTTTCAATCAAAAAAGTAAAATAAAGATATAGAAATTTTGTTTACAGAACAAAGTGAAAAAGAGTTCATTGAATTTGGTAAAAAAAATTCCTTTCTGCAATAAACAAAGCGAATTTGGGCGTAAAATAAACCATATCAAATTACAATACAAATCAATGTTTTAAAAAAATCTAGAGTTTGGACGAGTGTCGACAATAATTATTCATTTGCACACCGACAAAAACATCTGATGAAATGAGTTTGATTTTAAACTGTATCAATTGACAAAGAAGTTAGGATTAAAACCATAAATTGCAACGTATTTCGATTTTTTTTATAAAAAAATATTTAATTTTACATCTACATGTTATAAATTGTAGTTTTCATTGTTACAATTGTCGACGTAACGATTTAATTTCAAGGAGTGTAATTCAATAAATGCTCGATTAATTAATCTTATATCTACCTAAGACGAATACATTTGTCTTTTTACTTGTATTTTAAAGAACTGATTTCTTTTAAATGACGAATTTATCATTTGGAGACAAGCTTGATGGATTTATTTATTTAATTAGTGAGTTTCTTTACATATTGTCACCATGACTTCCACAAAACAAAATCTACTCCGACGTTTTGCCCTTGAATAATTGATTGTAATATAGATAGTTGCATGTAATCGATAGGTAATTTATAAAATGCCACAAATGTACTGATGTTCATGCATGTAAGGAAACAACAACATAAGGAAAAGTGAAATCAATCTCAATGTTATAGTTTTATATTTACATTTGCTTTGCAACTTTACTATATAAAACATGTTTGAGACATGTTTCAAATACGATTGCAATAACTGACTACTGACTATGATCGCATGATCATTACACTATGCGTTTAAATATTTCAGTCTCTGGACTATTTTTTAAAGAAGTTTCATAAACAAAACAACAATACAGCCTGAGAAAAAATATTTATTACTTTTAAATATACATTGAATTAAATACACAAAGTTGAAACTAAATACATTCCTCTCTGTTTGCGGGTGACGGCCATTCAGCATCTCATTGACCTGGGGTACGAAGCTCGGGCACAAATTTGTTTATGTCGAACGATAAATGAGAAGCTTCTCCCAATCTTACAACAGAATTGTCTCAACACAACAGAAAAAAACGTCATAGTTTACTTATTGTCAAGATTAACTCGCCCTGTAAAAAAATTAAACACTGAATTAACTGTTGTACCGCGCCTAAATGGGTCACAACCTGGGTCGCATCATATGGTCAGTTCCACAAGTTCTACTAACATACTGCACTTTTAAATTTCCGAAAATGAAAGCGAGAGTGAGACATCATTTTCGTGTCAATCTTCGAGACTGTTCACTTGTTCGTCATCCGCCTTAGGAAATTCGTTTTTTGAAATAGTTTCGTAAAATTGCTATGAAAGTAACTAAATTGATGTTTATATAAAATGTGCAAAAGAATGTGATGGTTAATAAAATATTTCATAATGTTTGCGAGTTCCGTGTTTTTTTCATGTTGTACTATATTTTGTTTACATTGTTACGCTGTTGCAATAATTGACCCCGCTTGTCGTTGAAGGCAGGAAAATTCAAATTGATGTGAAAAAAATTCAAAAAACTTAATTAATAATTGATATAATGTAAATATAACCATTGAACAGCATAGCTATGACAGTTATTGGATTATAAATGACATAGCTTTTCCAGGCAAACCAATCATAACGCGCTAAAGAGCGTTATTCAGTTTGCCTGGCAAAGCTATGTCATTTATAATCCAATAACTGCCATAGCTATGCTGTTTAATGGTTAAATATTCTATTTTCAAAAACTGTCTTTTGAACATAATAGTCTTTTCTGTAGCAGACATATAAGGAATGGTCTTCATAATAATTAACAAGCATAAAATAATCCAGATGCTTTCAAATGATTATCGATATTTTGTAATGATGAAATTCCCACTGTCTCTATATTATAATACAATATTACGCCAAAATTTAGCAGGAGTAGGCATAATTTAAAGGGCTAGAGCTTTATCAAATGAAATCCCATTAACCACGAGATAATGAATAGATTGAAAAAAAAATTTCTTAAAAAGTGTATTCATTTTTCAATACACTAAAATAAGGCTATGTAAATAAAATGATACTGCAGTTTAAAACAAACATGTTTGTTTTAAACAGGTCAGAAAAATTTTAGAATGCCTTCTGAAATAATGAGAAACAATCTTGATTTCGTTGTGACTCTCCCTAAACTAAACTTTTTTTTCGCGTTATTATAAATTCTAGGAAATTTTATTGTTAAACTATACCAAAGTTCTGAAGTATTAAAATGCTAAATTATTGCTATTTAGTAACATATGGAATCTCAGCCTTAAATTCTAAAACCGGGTCCAATTGTGAGGTAGTTAAACAGTGATAAGGAAAGAAAAAGATAAAAATAGTATACTACAGGCGTACAACTTAATAACTGTAATATCAGAAATATATCTGGCACGAAAATGTTTTTAGTTCACACTGTTCAACGTGGGAAGAATATTCACCATCAAGCCGTCATTCAAACATTTACTTAACACAGTAAACCTATCACTAGAAATACAACACTTGTGTTATTGGGACAGGTAACACAAGCCCGAATTTTTACAAGCTTTTCTAAAAATTTTCGATATCTTTTTTATTCTTTTTCCTTTTTTTTAGAAGGGGGGTGATCTATCTTTTACTTGGGGACAGAACTGCAGAATTTTTATGGACCTTTTTAAGAGTATGCATGACGTTTGACTCAATAAGAGGACGTATATTTTAATACCTTATCTAACTAGATAAGGGCAATTATTTTTCCATAACGACAATTGTTGTCAAAGTGAAAGGGTCTATGAATACTAAATCTTCTTTACTGCTTAACGATCAAGAGATCTATGCAATCTTAAACAAAAACATAACAAAAATGTTGTGTTCAGCCGATAAACGTCACACAACATTATTTTTATTCGTAAGAGATTCTACGTTGAATTTCATATTGAGTACTTGGTTTAAATAGTATATTCTACTTATAATAAAAACTAATATTTTAAAACCTGAAGTTCTTTCCAATCAATATAATTTTCCAATAAATAATCAGTGTACCAGTAAGGCAAAATACACACCTTAGCTTGTTGATATGTTTCTTCATTCATACAAAGCAGATTATTGCAGAACCTGGTAAAATTTGAGGAGAATACAGTCGATAAATCATCAACGCCACATACAGATGTA
>CM056600.1:32837409-32874499 GCA_029721355.1 Tegillarca granosa | reverse complement strand
AAATTAAAATTTTAAAAACGTTTCCTACATTCCCTTTCACTTTCACTCCACAATTCTTCTGTCAAAGATGCTTACAATACACTGATTCATGCATTTGTTATTTAAAACTAATACTCAGGCAAAATTGGGTAAGAAAAAACACAAATCTTTACTATTTATTGTGTGAAAAAGCTGTACTAATACTCAGGGAAAATTGGGTAAGAAAAAACACAAATCTTTACTATTTATTGTGTGAAAAAGCTGTACACAGTCATATTTTTGAATGTTACAGAAAAAAGAATTTATTTCTCCTGAAAAATAATGATGTATTTGAAAGCCTGACAAACATAAGGCTGTAATGCATAGACTAAAAATAAAATACAGCATGGTTTATGAATTAAGTTTAAGACAACATGAATCTTAGCTTTAAAGTTGTCTACAACTCCCAGATTGACCTACCTGTAATTACAGGTGTAACTTTAAAAGGCATCTTAGATAACAACATAAATTTGTAAACAAGTTTTTTTAAAAAATGTCATATAACTTTGGTAATTTTTACCAAAATTCAATGTTTTTATTTTCAATTTAAAAAGAAAATTGACATACTGGTATACTTGAAATATGCAACATTCACTTTTTTGCCAATAAAATAAAAAAAAATTATATACACGTATATATATATATATATATATATATATATATATATATAGATATAGATAGTTAGATAGATAGAAAGATATAGATGTATTCATATATATATTCATCCCATTTATTTACCAAATAACATGAAAAAATTCCCAATTAACAATATCACTGAGTCTATTCTCAATTTAACCCTATTGTGTACTCTCAATGATACAGAATAATCATATCCACTGTAAATCAAATGAATGTTAATGGGTTGAAAATTTGACAAAATCAAGTTTTTTATACTCTGGTTGTAAACAAATCTAATACCATTTCCAGTTAACTTTGAACACTAAATAAGTCAATAATTTACAAACATGATCAGATTATGGAACTTCAATGAAGCTACACTTATCATACCTTCCTTTGACATGCCAAGTTCAAGACACTTATTCATGCGACAAGCTGAGCAGTTGCCTCTAGGTCTGTCAGTGATCACACACTTATTATTTTTATTGCATACATAAGGTTCCTTTCTTGATAAATAACGTCTAAAAAAACCCTATAACAAAATATTAATGAAAGTTAATTTTAAATATTTTATATATAGTGAAACGTTTCTAAATTTCTAACCTTTTCCAAACTCAATCTGGATGAAAGATTTTGTATTTGGCTCAACGAAATGATTTAATGAAAAAAAGTTGTATGTTCTTATCCGAATAAGCTACAGTAGTTGTTTCTTCAGATATTTAAAGGACAATATAGAATAAAGAAAAAAAAAGTCATTTTCATGAAAAAAGTACATGCAGCAAGCAAAAAAAAAAAAATAATAATAATAAAAAAAAATAAATAAAAAAAATAAAAAGATAAATAAATAAATACCGTAAATAAATGAATTAATTAATAAATAAATAAACAAGAGGCCCATGGGCCTTAACGCTCACCTGAGGATTTGGCCAACCTGAGTATATATCCAAAATCATTTGCAAAAATACATAAAATATTCTAATATACATGCCTATAAAAAAGTTAATAGTTTTCAAGACAATTAACAATTTGAGTCTTTTTATGCATCTATGACCTTGACCTTTAAACATAAGACCTTGAATCTTAAATCAGAATAATCGCCATATTAATTCCTACAATATTGTAATATACATGAAAATACAAAATGTTAAAAATTTCCAAGATAATAAACAATATCAGTTTTTTATGCACCCATGACCTTGACCTCTGAACATATGACCTTGAGTCACATATCAAAATGATCATCATATCAATACCTACAATATTCTAATATATGCCTTTGCAAAAAGTTAATGGTTTTCAAGATAATTAACAATTTGATTCTTCTTATGCATCTATGACCTTGACCTTTAAATGTAAGACCTTGAATCTCATATCAGAATGATAACCATATCAATTCCTACAATATTCTAATATACATGCCAATACAAAAAGTTAATAGTTTCCAAGATAATTAACAATTTCAGTCTTTGTATGCACCTATGACCTTGACCTTTGAATGTATGACCTTGAGCCATATATCAAAATGTTCGCCATGTCAATACCTACAATATTCTAAAATACATGTCTATACAAAAAGTTTATAGTTTTCAAGCTAATGCACAATTTTAGTTTTCATTGGCAGAAAAATAACATTTCAGGGGCAACAACTCCTACATGAATTATCATACAGTACCTATTTACATTTTGTCATGCTGAACATTTTAACAATGTTTTGATATTATATATCTCTTAAAATTTTGAAGAAAATAGCCTAAAACTGCACAAAAATTACAAACTAGGTCATGATCTTGAACTTTGACCTTGACCCCATTTT
Source organism: Tegillarca granosa (assembly GCA_029721355.1). Taxonomy (NCBI): domain Eukaryota; kingdom Metazoa; phylum Mollusca; class Bivalvia; order Arcoida; family Arcidae; genus Tegillarca; species Tegillarca granosa. Next base: position 32,872,050 of record CM056600.1, on the reverse strand, counting down.
GAAGGTTATTTCAAGAAAAAGTCAAAACTGAAAATCCCATGTCAATATCTATTCATATAGTCAAGTTATAACAATTTGAAGCTATTTTACGAAATTTTTAAAATTAAACGCAAAAACGCGTAACCTAATTTTTTACCAAATTTCACGAAATGAACAATTTATAAGCTTAAGACCCTAGAGAAGCCAAATATCACATCAGATTTTTTCGACCATCTTCACTTTTGGAGAAGAAGATTTTTAAGTTTTTTGGAACCATAGGTCACCTTGACCTAGTTTTGGGAGCTAGGACAACGTCATGAAAAAATCTGAAATGCACTGGCCCATATATGCATCTGACCAAGTTTCATTGAAATCCACCTTGTAGTTTCAGAAAAGAAGTCGAAAATGTAAAAGTTTACGCCGCGGACGACGACGACGACAGACAAATTTTTATCAGAAAAGCTCACTTGAGCCTTTGGCTCAGGTGAGCTAATAAAAAAGCTGATTTAATTCAGAGTTAAGCAGAGATTTTTATGTTTTTCACTTATATTGATTGATCAACTCTGGAATGTTTGGGGAAACTGGAATAACTACAGAGAAAACCACTCACCTGCAAATAAACTGTAATAACTCTATCAGACAAGTTCCTGCCAAAGCTTTCAACCTAGGAACTCTAGAAAGTGCTTTAGACCACTTGACCACAAAGGCATTATTTTATTTGGGGTTAAAATTAAGGATGTGCCTATATATATTGAAGACTAGATTGAATTGGATTAATGTGCTTTATGCACAATCAGACTCTGTCACTAATACTGATGCAGTTGTGAGATAGTGGAGAAAATTGGAGTACCCTGAGAAAAACTTTGGCAAGTGAACTGACAAATGTTCTCACATAAGATTCTGCTGAGTGGGATTCCAACTTAGGTAATGTGAGGCACTGTAATATGTAAGCATGTGTCACTGAGGCCAAAATATCTTAAGGAGATTGAAAATTGAATTGTTACATTATTTTTGAACAGATGAAAAATTACTTAAATTATGTAAAACATCATTTAAACCAACCAACCATTTTTTTTTACCTTACAAGCTTCACAGCTGTTGACACCATAATTTATTCCTGTCTTTACCAACACACACATCACAGAAAGGTTATTATAATAGAGATCAAACCATTTTTTACTTACCAGATTCACACCATAATGTATTCCTGATGCTTTACCACCACTAACATCATGGGGAGGTAATTCTAATGGAGAACCAACCATTTGCTTACCTTACAAGCTTCACAGCTGTTGACACCATAATGTATTCCTGATGCTTTTCCGCTGCAGACATCACAGGGAGGTTATTCTAATGAAGAACAAACCACAGCTCCACAGCTTTTGACACCATAATGTATTCCAAATGCTTTACCAACAAACACATCACAGGGAGGTAATTCTAATGGAGAACCAACCACAGCTCCACAGTTGTTGACACCATAATGTATTCCTGTTTCTTTACCACCAAACACATCACAGGGAGGTTATTCTAATGAAAACAAACCACAGCTCCACGGCTGTTGACACTATAATGTATTCCTGTTTCTTTACCACCAAACACATCACAGGAAGGTTATTCTAATGAAGAACAAACCACAGCTCCACAGCTGTTGACACTATAATGTATTCCTGTTTCTTTACCACCAAACACATCACAGAAAGGTTATTCTAATGAAGAACCAACCAGAGCTCCACAGCTGTTGTCACCATAATGTATTCCTGTTTCTTTACCACCAAACACATCACAGAAAGGTTATTCTAATGAAAAACCAACCACAGCTCCACAGCTGTTGACACCATTATGTATTCTTGATGCTTTACCACCTCACAGGGAGGTAATTCTAATGGAAAACCAACCATTTGCTTACCTTACAAGCTTCACAGCTGTTGACACCATTATGTATTCTTGATGCTTTACCACCTCACAGGGAGGTAATTCTAATGGAGAACCAACCATTTTCTTACCTTACAAGCTTCACAGCTGTTGACACCATAATGTATTCCTGATGCTTTACCACCGCACAGGGAGGTAATTATAATGGAAAACCAACCATTTTCTTACCTTACAAGATTTACAGCTGTTGACACCATTATGTATTCTTGAAGCTTTACCACCGCACAGGGAGGTAATTATAATGGAAAACCAACCATTTTCTTACCTTACAAGATTTACAGCTGTTGACACCATTATGTATTCTTGATGCTTTACCACCTCACAGGGAGGTAATTCTAATGGAGAACTAACCATTTTCTTACCTTACAAGCTTCACAGCTGTTGACACTATTATGTATTCTTGATGCTTTACCACCTCACAGGGAGGTAATTCTAATGGAGAACCAACCATTTTCTTACCTTACAAGCTTCACAGCTGTTGACACCATTATGTATTCCTGATGCTTTATCACCTCACAGGGAGGTAATTATAATGGAGAACCAACCAGAGCTCCACAGCTGTTGAAACCATAATGTATTCTTGATCCTTTTCCGCCAAACACATCACAGAAAGGTTATTCTAATGAAGAACCAACCAGAGCTCCACAGCTGTTGAAACCATAATGTATTCTTGATGCTTTACCACCTCACAGGGAGGTAATTCTAAAGGAGAACCAACCAGAGCTCCACAGCTGTTGACACCATTATGTATTCTTGATGCTTTACCACCTCACAGGGAGGTAATTCTAATGGAGAACCAACCATTTTCTTACCTTACAAGCTTCACAGCTGTTGACACCATAATGTATTCCTGATGCTTTACCACCGCACACATCACAGGGAGGTAATTCTAATGGAGAACTTTTCAAAAAACTTTTTTACAAGATTTACAGCTGTTGACACCATAATGTATTCTTGATGCTTTACCACCTCACAGGGAGGTAATTCTAATGGAGAACCAACCATTTTCTTACCTTACAAGCTTCACAGCTGTTGACACCATAATGTATTCCTGATGCTTTACCACCGCACACATCACAGGGAGGTAATTCTAATGGAGAACTTTTCAAAAAACCTTTATTTGATGACTGATCTTCATTTTCTAATACTTCTGATTTAGGAATTTCTTCAGACTCAGCAGACATTTTAAACTTAAAGTCTGAAAGAAAAAACAACAACAAACATTTAATCTTTAGATTTATAGGGAAAATATGTGTTATTACCCTACCTCTGACTAAATTCTATGATAGTGATTGGCTAAATTGAATCACATGGCCAACCCAGTATCATTCCGTACATAGCTGCATGCGCAAAAATACTGGGTCAGCAAGGCTGATACCGGGTGGGTTGGAGTTACGTCCCCTGTCGCCAACGTAAACGTCAACAAAAATGACCTAGTTTTAACTCTTTGTATAAGTCACAAGTACATCATTTTACAAATTTCTACTGTGTAGGGGCTGTTCAAAACACTTTAAAGGACAGTTCAAAAATTTTTTCATTATTGCTTATTTATTTATTTATTTATTTTGAAATTCAAATCTTATATTATTAAATAACATGCATTAAACCTTATTAAGTGATATTCCTTGTTGTAATATTTTATTGCAGTCGGATATTTTTTTTATTTTTAATTTTTTCATCAGCAATCTTTCTATTTTTAAAAAAACAGATCTAGCATTGGGTCATCGATAGGGTAAAAAAGTTACATGGTTTGTAAGTGTCTGATACGGAATGATACAGGGTCCAGTAAAAAAAGATACCGGGTTCGGCTTGCGTCTCACCCTGTATCTTTTCTACTGACCCTGTATCATTCCATACCAGACACTTACAAACCATGTAACTTATAATATTATGAATGTGGAGTCTAGTGGTGTGGAGTATTAGTGTTTTACATCCCAGTCACAATTCTTTTCTTATTATGAGGGGGTCGAAACCACCATTCTTTGGCAAGATAATTGGACAAAATTTCTGACAATAGGATCTGCCTGAGCCAGATTCAATCACAGAAGATGAGAGCTACTGTGATTTGTAAATGTATGCTTTACAGAGATGGATATTGTCAAAATACTCTGCATAAATGATAAATAATTATGACATTTATTTTGTTTTCAAAACTGGTAGTGTTAAATGTCAACTAAAAGAATAATTAGCATTATCTTGGTCAAACTCAGGGTAGTTGTGAACAACAATCTTAACTGAAACAGGTGTCAAAGATGGTCACTGCATGTGTAGATGGAATATTTGATGAACATATCAATTTAAAAATATCACATTTCATTTAATAATAGTAGTAGAAGTAGAAGTTGTAGTAGTAGATGTAATAATAATAATAATAATAATAATAATAATAATAATATAATAATAATAATAATAATTTAAATAAATTACACACACACACACACACACACACACACACACACCACACACACACACACACTGAATTCAATTGTAACAAACTTTTACATACTTTTAATTCAATTTTTCAGTAACCAGTTTCCATGCTATAGTTTTATTTTTAATCTTTATCTATCCATGATCTATGTCTTCTCTATACATTGCGAGTTTTATACCATGCAAGGTAAATTAGTTCATTTGTTTGAACTTCAATGGGCTTTACCAATTTATTGTCAAAACTCATTATTCTATACTGTCAAATATTTTTAAAAAATAAAAAAAAATGCATCAAACAGAAACATTTTGAAGTTTTTAAACTGATAATGAATAAATAGTTATTCTCATGATTATTTTATTATTTTTATATATCATACTAGCAGATGAAATTTATTATTTATTTATTTCATAATATTAACAGTAAACACATTTATTTTTTAAAATTTTACATTAATATCTTCTCTATTATTATGTATTTATTTAATTATTATTTCAATTAAACATAAAGTTTATGACTCAATATTTCAAGCTTTCTGGGCACATGCTCATATAGTTTGAGTTGTCCAAGCTCTATGAGTACATGCTTATGCACTGAGTATTGCAAGCTTTTTGAGGACATGTTCTTGTGGTATATATTTAGGTATTTTTCTATGTTTGTTTCTTTCTGTTCATTAAGTATGGCTGATGCACAAGTTCAAGTCAAGTATGTTCAAACCAAGAGAGGTCACAAAAGTCTAGTTCACAACGGTTATAGGTACAATGTTAAATTTAGATGAAATGATAGGACTTATTGGAAGTGTCATTTGAAAACGTGCTCTGCAACAGTTATACACATAATGGCATCATAGTGAAATTTGGACATTTACATAACCATCAACCTGAACATGAGCAACTGAAAGTTAATGAAATTTTAGAGTCTATTAAGAAGAGATGTAGGGAAGAAGTTGTTCCAGTGCCCACCATTATGAAGAAGCAGTGTCAAAACTTAGAACTCCAGAATGGGATGATGATATGCACCATATGGTAGAACAACTTCCAACTTTTCATTCATGCAAGACCTCTTATATTCACCAAACGGTCCAACTTTCTCCCACAGTTGCTCTGTGCTACAAAATGAACTAGTCATTCAAAATGAATAGTCTGAAACTGCAGCCGGAGAACGGATTCCTTTTATGTGATGATGGACATGATGATAAAATATGATATTCGGAACATAAGATAATTTGCGTCACCTAGCTGCTGCTCCAACTGAATATGCTGATTGAACATTTTATTCGTGTCCAAGGGTGTTCACTCAACGTTATACTATACATGCGTTGTTAATGGGTCCATGTTTCCTCTCATCTTTGCGTTACTTCCAGGGAAAAGTTGAGGCTATTTACACCAGATTCCTCCAGTTACTGAAGGACAACCGCCAAGCAGAACCAGATACAGCTCCAACCAACTACGTTTTTGTTTGATTTTGAAGTCGCAATAAAGAATGCCAGTGAAGCAGTATTTCCAGGTTATCCGTGAAGGGTGTTTTTTTTTCATTATACTCAATGTATTTGGAGGAAAGCACAACAGTGTGTCATATTAGTGACAATGACGAAGTGCAAAAGTTAGTGAGACAGTGCTGCAGTTCTCCCTTTGATTCTAGTGCATCAGTGGAGGATGTTTTTTGGTAAATGCGTTGGAAAGTATGGATGAAGCTGACATTGACATTAATACAACACCATTCTGTGACTATGTAACTGAGTACTGGGTAGAGAACAACCGCGACATATGGAGCCACTTTGAAAATGAAGGACCTCGTACAACCAACCATCTGGAAGGCTGGCATAATAAGTTGAAAAAACAAGTCAGGTGTGCCCATCCAAATATATTCAATCTGCTGAAGTTTCTGAAACAAATTCAAGCTGCCAATGAAGTGACAATGATCCAGTATGCTGCTGTGGGGTGTCCGGGCTACAAAAAGATGAAAGTACCTTGCTATTGACAAAAGAATTGTGCAATTGAAAGAGATACTTCAAAGGGGTGACATTGACATTATCCAGTATGCAGATGCTGCATCCCATGTGATTCATTTGGACTAATGTAACTATTGTATAACTTTGTGGAACTTAATGGACACTTGTGCTTGTTTTTTTTCTTATTTTTTACAGGTATAATTGAAAGTTTTATTCACTTTGTACATTAAAATATGATAATATGTAATATGTATTTTGGTGAATTATATCGTATGTAAATAATTTATAACTTGTTGATTTTGTTTGTCTCTCATATAACCATATGTGCTATGTTTTTTTCATTAGTTTTTTTTATATAATTTCCATTTTTTAATATGTACTTGTTGCTATTTAATTTGTTACATTATTATGAATAATTGCATAAAATTGTCTGTCGTCTAGTGCTAGAAGTTTTTTTTTTTTTTTTTTTTTTTGTAATTTATTAAAAAAATAATTTTACATAAATTGTTGGTTATCTATCTATCTATCTATCAGATTTTACAGGTAAAAATTTACAGGTAAAAAGAACAGACTATAACCCAAGCCCAATTAATTATCCATTGTTTTCTATGATCAACATATTCCTGTTTGGCCAACACCTATTGGCCTTTTTTCGATATAAAAATAATAGATGTTGGCCAAACAGCAGGAATAAACCGTATCGACTTATTAATACCGTGTCGTGTCAGGATAATATGATTAAATTGAAGGTGGTAGGTTTGCCTGCCGACTGAGAGCTCGTTAGTATATGGCAGATCATAAAATATGCTTGCCCTGCCGTCTGAGAGCTCGTTAGTATATGGCAGATCATAAAATATGCTTGCTCTGCCGTCTGAGAGCTCGTTAGTGTATGGCAGATCATAAAATATGCTTGCTCTGCCGTCTGAGAGCTCGTTAGTATATGGCAGATCATAAGATATGCTTGCCTGCCGTCTGAGAGCTCGTTAGTATATGGCAGATCATAAGATATGCTTGCCTGCCGTCTGAGAGCTCGTTAGTATATGGCAGATCATAAGATATGCTTGCCTGCCGTCTGAGAGCTCGTTAGTATATGACAGATCATAAAATATGCTTGCCTGCTGTCTGAGAGCTCGTTAGTATTGGCAGATCATAAAATATGTTAGTATATGGCAGATCATAAAATATGCGTGCCTGCTGTCTGAGAAGCTTGTTAGTATATGGCAGATCATTTAAAATATGCTTGCCCTGCCGTCTGAGAGCTCGTTAGTATATGGCCGATCATAAAATATGCTTGCTCTGCCGTCTGAGAGATCGTTAGTATATGGCAGATCATAAAATATGCTTGCCTGCTGTCTGAGAGCTCGTTAGTATATGGCAGATCATAAAATATGCTTGCTCTGCCGTTTGAGAGCTCGTTAGTATATGGGCCGATCATAAAATATGCTTGCCTGCCGTCTGAGAGCTCGTTAGTATATTGCCGATCATAAAATAAGCTTGCCCTGCCGTCTGAGAGCTCATTAGTATATGGCAGATCATAAAATATGCTTGCCTGCTGTCTGAGAGCTCGTTAGTATATGGCCGATCATAAAATATGCTTGCCTGCTGTCTGAGAGCTCGTTAGTATATGGCCGATCATAAAATATGCTTGCCTGCCGTCTGAGAGCACGTTAGTATATGGCAGATCATAAAATATGCTTGCTCTGCCGTCTGAGAGCTCGATAGTATATGGCAGATTATAAAATATGCTTGCCCTGCCGTCTGAGAGCTCGTTAGTTTATGGCAGTTCATAAAACACACATGGACATCTCATGCATACGCAAACTTGTTCATATTACGGGTCACACTGTCTTTTATATAGTATCCTTGTCTTACCACAGTCCCTTGACGGTGGAGTATTTTATTTTGGCTATTAAAATATTTTTCATAGTTGGCTTGGTACCATAATAAAGTGGTTGGCAATGTTTATCTGCAACATTTCGAGCGATCAAACTAGCGCACTTGTACAGTTCAGACCAGAAATACTTGCACACTCACGTTAATGTACCATATGGACTTGTATTAAGTTTAATCCCCGAGAAAAGCTTACTAGCTTAAATAACTGCTGATGTGACGTTATCAGCATCTTATGGTGTACACACGAATCCCAAACAGAGAATTCTAACGTAGATATTTTGTCAGTTCTATTTGCTGGAGGTCAACGTTTATTTTTAAACTCCAGTTTCTTCTACCATTACCGACCAAGTTAGTGAAATGCTCTTGACTGCGACGTTAAAATTCTTTTTCAATCACCAATCCAATAGGAAAGAATCCGAACTTCTGAATACATAAACAGTATATATATATATATATATATATATATATATATATATATATATATATATATATATATATATATATATGTATATATAATAAGTTTAATTAAGCATATGATAGCTTTGTGTAAAAATCAGTCTAATGTTGCTGTTACTTTCAATTTAAACCACTCGCCTTTTTGTTGGTTTATTAATATTTTTAATATAAATTTTGAATTGATATTATTTAACAAAAAGCTTTTACAGTGGAACAGACATGTCAATCTAATTCAGACCGATGATGGGTGATGTGCCAATGAATCGGACGTCAATATTAATAGTATAACAGGAGAAAAATTATGAAACTAATTAATTAGAGTGCTTACTATCATTTATCTCTAAAAAAGAAGACTAAGGAGGTTACCTAATCATGGTGTGATACGTCAATTTTACCAGACAACTGTACCTCACGATACGAACAAACTCTGAACAAATACTTCATATAAATCAATATTTTTGTGGATTAAATAAGTTGTAATTAAGATGTTGTTGATTTAGGATTTGTTTAGTTGGTTGTACTATTTTTAAACGTAACATCAGCAATATTTTAACTTTTTATCTCTTAGAATTAACTAGAATGTATTGTTTTCTAGTGGACCACACACTCGCATTTACAACTTTGAAAATTTCCCTACAAGAATTGTCCTTAACGGCTTAAAAGATGTAAGAGGAGTTGATTACAAAAAATGGATACCCTTTGTGAGGAATACTGTTGAAAGATGACTACAAAAAAAATCAGGTAATTCTGTAAATAGCTTTATAATACAGCTACAATAGAAGGTACACGTGTTTATTTAATATAAAAAACACCCTGTAAAGTTTCAAACTTGTGGTTAAAAGCTGTAAGAGGAGTTGATTAAACAAACCGCTCATTTTTAATATTGTTGAAAAATGATTAAGTTCAACTTTCTGTAATTTCTTAAAATAATTATATAATGCAACAACCACAATAGGAGGTGCATATGTTAAATGTAAATAGAGACAACAGGCGAAGTTTCAGACAAATTTGTCAAAAGCAGTAAGAAGAGTTTAAACAAAATTGGTACCCTTTATGCGGACGGATAGACAAATAGATAGACTCAAACCCACATGTATATAGCCCCAAAATTTTGTTTGCAGGGGTATAATCAAGCATACCGGCCAATGTGTAAATCACAACACAAACACTCCCTCCAGAAAAAAAAAGATTAAAAACTGGATTATTTAGTTAAACACGTGAACTAACTAAGGAAATGTTGCTTGGTGCTCCGGGAGTATTAGCAACTCAAGTTTAGCTAGCTACAGCCGCTATGTGCGAAAACTAATTTCAGAATGAAAGGAACCTTGTACTATGGGAAGTCAACTATATTCAGGGTAAGTTTAGATGCAGTGACTTCATACTTATCGACAATATTGTGACAACAGCCATATTTCTTTTAGGGCCTTGTTAAACTGAGGCCTGCAAAATTTCTGCAAAGTAGTTTTGCGATTAATGATATGCATTGTACTAGTGCGCAGACGGTGCAACATTTTGTAAAAGTGCTAGCTCACAAATCAATATGCCGCAAACAGGCATACATGCACCACTCCCCTAGTCGCATTAGACCACTACGGTAGCTCAGTTAGTAGAGTGCTCGCTCTGTAAGTGGAAGGTCGTGGGTTCGAACCCCGGCCGGGTCTGACCCAAGACTTGAAAGTTGATAGTGACTGTTCTTTCGCCAAACACTCGACATTACAAAATGACAGTCACGGTTCTTTCGGATGGGAACTTAAAATAAACGAGGTCCCGTGTCATGACAGGCATAGCACGATAAAGAACCCTGCTGTATAATGCCATTAGCGCAACGCACAGGCATAATTTCTGCACTTTCGCCTATTGCTGGCGACGTCTCGATATAAATGAAATATTCTTGACTGGTACGTTGAACACCATTACTCAACTCAACTCCTAGTCGCATTATCTGATACCGGGTGATTAAGCCTATTCTTACCCTCCTCATACGATCGTCAGTCGAGGAGGCATTATGTAACATAATAAAGCCTTGTGTAGGACCCGTCGGGTTTTGAGCTCCGACCTCACGCTCTCGATAAAGACTTTTTATAACTAAGCCACCGAGACGGTATATAAGTTAAAGTACATGTAAATTATATAGATATTATAAGTTAGGGAAATCACAAATGTCTTATCAATTGCTATGAAACTTTCTTTCTGTTTTTATAGTTATCGATCTGGTAGGCAAAGGTTTTGAATAACAAGATCTTTTCAGTGATAAATATGTTCTCTGTTATACATTATTATGTGAACTTCAACATCTGGCTGATATAGACTTTTACATATAAACATTTATAACTTATTCTCGGATCGATTAAGCAAACGGAATTCACTTTTCAAATAATTTAATGTATCACGTGACCCAGATATTGGTATTTATTGACACCTTAGTAATTTTTGACTTACTTATGAACATGCTGATTATTATCAATTTGATTTCTGTAAAAGTATGCAGGAGGGCACAAGATGTTGATTTTTTAAACATTATTTTCACTTTCAATAACATGTATATACAACATCTGCGGCACTCGGTATATGTTATATTTTTACCATGCGTCATATTGTTACGAGTTTTAAAGCTTGTTGTTATCATGTGAAAAACGAAAGGATTGATATAAATAAAAAACAAGGTTAAAAACTATTTTGTACTTTATATTCTGGAACTTTAAGAGTCTTATTGGATACAAATGGACACAGAATATATGATTGTTTGTACCTTATAAAAGAAACAAACAAACAAAAACAAAAAAAAAAAAAAAAAAAAAAAAAAAAAAAAAAAAAAAACCAACTATGAACTCTTCTCTTATTGCTAAACAGTTATCTGAAAAAGTGTAAAAGTGTAAATGTTACACATTGACCTCTCCGTCTTCTATCCTATTTTTCAACCAGTGGTCAATTAAAAAACTAAATTAACAATGCCAAATTCACACTCACACACACACACACACACACACACACCACACACATATATATTATATATATATATATATATTATATATATATATATATATATATATATATATATATATATATATGCAATTTAAATTAAGATGTCAAGTCAGCAATAAAAATTAAAGTTCAAGACACGTGTCAAGTTTTTGATTTTGTTTTGGAACTTTTTTTAATATAACTTGAAATTTTACAAAACAATTTAAATGATAAAAGTTTTATTGTACGTCAATTTTAAAATACAATCTCTCTTGAAACTTTTCTTTTGACTACACTTTACCACACCAATTGCCCAAAACCGAATTGTTTTGACTAACCGAGAAAAAATATCAACTTTAAAATAAGAAAGGGAATAACGTATGTGTATCGCAAAGAATAGGATTTATTTTCAATACATTTGCAAAAAGAGTTTTACCAGCATGTTTTTGGTTTGAATAAATTAAGTGCAACACAAGATACAAGGCGAAATAAATTGTAATGGAATAACATCAAAAACAATTAAAAACAAGATATAATTAAAAAAATAACATTAAAAGAAAACAAAACATTAAAAAAAATAAAATATGTTAGGAAAACTTATTATGAAACCCCGCATTTGGTTGGGAACTTAAGTTAGTGAATAATGTGTTGTTATAGTACTGTTTCAATACTTATCCTTAAGATACTATACTACGTGTAGTTCAGTGCTTCTTTCATCATGGGCTTTTCATGAATTTTTATTAAATAGATGCACTAAGTATAACACACATTTTTGACATGTTTAAATAATTTTATCATTTAAATATGTGTGTGTGTGTGTGTGTGTGTGTGTGTGTGTGTGTGTGTGTGTGCTGATAGAACTATGAGAAGCCAATGGTTGGTTTAAAATCAGAATTGATCAACGATCTACAAGATTTACATTACATTTATTTGTGTCAATCATTCTGCTTCATTAATTTGAATTTGTTAGTATAAAAAATACATAAAATGACAATAATCGACCTAATTCTCAATTAATTTGTATTGATATGTGATTTACAGGTATCTCGTCACAGAAACGTTAACGGGCTAAAGATTTTTCATTTAGTTCCAAGTCGTATGATATTTTCATTTACAACTGATTAATAGTATTACATTATGATTTTAGTTGAATAATAGATTATTACGCCTCAGTCAATATTCTTTCACTTGCGTGGAGGCAGTAAGTTTAGGGATTGTGGAGGCAACAGAGGTGTTATCGACTTCCAGCTGATTGACAAGCGACCCGACAAAACTTCCCGAATTAAGATGTGCCCTTAATAGGGTTTTGGTCTAAGGGATAAGCGCCCGGGGTGCTGTTATCCGTAAGCATGCGCTTCGAACCACTTGAGCACCGATGTTTTATCGCGCTATACTTTCCTCACTAAAGTGTGTGGGGGGGGGGTTACAGTTACTATCTGACAAAAGCTAAGTGTATTTATTAATTAAAAGGCATGAGTGTTCGATCACGTTCAGGTTCCACAATACATTTGCTCGATCTGATTTTGACAATCGCATTTAACTCAGGGTTATTTTCAAGCTGTTATTCTTTTCAAATACAAATTGATCAAAATTTCTATTGGTTAAAATAATTAATAAACGTTTAAACGATCGAGGTTGTCGATTTCATATTAAAGACATGTTAATCCGAGTAAATTGAGTCTAATATGTTTGTGTTTCAATATTCAACTGAAACACTTTTTGTGATATTTTTATTATATTAGGCCAAGATACTGTGTAACAGGTTCTAGAATATAATGCAACAACATAAGTTCTTTACATCAAATACCTATTTTCCAGATTAAACGTAAAACCATAAAATCCTTTATGTCGCTTATTTCCATATTTCATGTAAAATTTTCCAATATAAATACAAAATGATGCTAATCCTTTTATTTAGCTCATTAAGTGGAACATGTAAATTAGTTTTTTCAAAATTCCCCGGTGAGTATTTCCCATTAAATGCATAGTAAAGTGAATAATAGGATTGGGTTGTTTTTACTGCATCATCTGTAATGGCTTTTCCAAGTGTTATTGAAAATTGTATAAGCATGATATCAAATTGTCTTGTACATCCATTGCAACTGATTACAAACATTTTTTCTTAATGGTTTTTAAAAAGCAGAAAGATTTTGCAAAATTAGTGTTATTACACAAAAACATATCGGTTTGTGTCCAAATCACAATAACTATTTAAAGCAAAGTCAAGTTTAAAAAAGTTAAACACGTAAACTTTCCCTTGAAAATAATGTCTCTTGCCAGATGCTTTTAAAGGGTAATAAAATTTTGTCCAATAAGGCCACTCAATTTAAATAGTAGATTCTAATCCAGGTTGGACAAAAATTTTGGGGCAGGTAAATTTATTTTTATTTTATACGAAAACTAGCACTCTCACATGGTTGATATCTACATAGGGCAATAGGGCCTTTTTTGTCTACATCGCCCCCTTTTAAATTATTGTACACCTCCACTAACTGTTGAGTGTCTGCTATAATTGCCCCGTACCATGGTGGGGCGGGCGGGGATGGGAATCTACCAATTAAGTTGAATTGGCCTAATATATAAATATATATATATATATATATATATATATATATATATATATATATATATATATATATATATATATATATATATATATATATATATATAAACGAATTTTGAAATACTTTTATTAGAGTTTATGCTGGTAGAAAATTGTTTCAACAGATATAAAATATTGTTTATTATTTAAAAATTGTTACTAGTTTTTACATTTTTTCATTGTATTCAGATGGATTCAAAATATGTCGCTTGTGTAAAATAAAGTCCCGTGATTGCTCAACATTTGTGGAGTTGATAAAAATTATGCATGCTTCGTTTTCCGCTTATATTGGAGCATTCGGTAAACTATCAAACTGAATGAACAGAATTTATGTCAGAATGCCCTCAGTAAAATAAGTATTGTGTAATTTGTGATTAAAATGAAAAAAACAAAAGGAAAAAAAACATGTTAGAAAGTCCCTCAGTAAAAAGATTAATGGGTAATTTGCGGTCATAATAAAAAAGTAATGAACAGGTCAGAATGCCCTTAGTTAAAAAAATATGTGTAATTTGCGATAATAATAAAATAAAAAGGAATGGACATGTCAGAATGTTCTTAGTAAAAAAAAAAATATATGTGTAATTTGTAATTTGCGATAATATTGTTTTGTACAGAAATACATGTATATCGAAATAATTTTACTAGTAGTTGCCGAAAAAAAAGAAAGAGAGAGAAATTTTACAAAAATTTAGTCACTGTTAAAACATATACTGCATATATATAATTTTTATCATAACCTAAAACTAAGGGCCTGCTAACAATACTATAGTAAACATTTTGATTTTAACTTAATAGCATAGATGTACATATTTACACATGACACTTATTCACTTTTTTTGTCATTCAAAAAAAACAAAAAGGCAGGTTAATAGCCAAAACTTAATACCCAAAGCTATTACAGTGTTTGTTTATTTAGCAGTTTTATTCTCTCTGGCAAATTCCAGAGATCACACACTGATCTTGAAGAATAAAGTACATTGTTAATTGCATCAACAGTATTGTTCACATCTGTTTAAAATAAAATCAGCTGTAGGTGGGAAATATTTCAGAGGTGTACCAAAGTACAAAGGATAAAGATGCTGCCAAACATGTAAACAAATATAAAATGGATTGAGTTTTAACTTTATAAAAAGTATTTTTAAAAATATGCTTAATTCATGAAATGTCAAAGATCCATGTTTGACATTCAAACTTACATTGTATATTTACATTCTTGAACAGATTAGCATTTAAAAATAATCTTGATTATTTTATTTTCCCGTACTCTGTTTTATACATAGCCATGTGGTTTGATCTTTTTGATTTAAATATATTATGATTTGGCATTTATTTATCTGGTAAAAATACCATTTGCATAAATTCATATGTCAACAAGATGGCTTTACAGAGTTCCCTGTGGTGTTGTTAAATCGACTATAGAGCCAATTTTTGGATTACAATTTATTTCACACGAGAGGATCCTAGTGTGAAGAAGTATGGCTTATGCTTGCCAAAGGACGTTGGTTACTCCTAATTTCCTCCCCCTTAAAAACTAATGATATCGATATAAAAAATCTTTTCTAGTGCACAAATCCACAATACTTCATCCCCTCTAACCAATTAGCGTAAGAGACAATGTTATAATTTTTGAAACAACTACACAAGCTTAATTTTTATTGGCTATTTATTTATTTATTTTTAACTGTAGAATATACTATCAATTTTTAAGGTGTGTGTGTGTTGTGTGTGTGTGTGTAGAAATAACTAATAAGCACTATTCTCATATACATCTTATAAACCTTAAATCATAAACTGTAAAGTTTATTGATATAAATTCGATCAAAGATATGTAATTTTTTTCGGTTTTGATCATCAACAAGGTTCTAAGTTCGATGTTTGGTGAAGTGTTTGTGTGGTAATAAAATCAAAAAGTCAAGATGTTGTATAAAACTTTGTTGTTTTGCTTACGTCTACCAAAACTCTTTTAGAAATTCCATTCTATGATGAAATCGTACTCCAAAAAATGAAATTAACATCTGATAGCAGTCGCAAATAATTTGTCTTTCAATAGGTCTTTCCATAGACAATTCAAAAGAAAGATTTTTAATTTTTAACGTTTTCGTTTCTTTGTATCTTTTTTTCCAGAAAATAAAAGAATAATCTAGTAGATTTTAAATTAGTTCTAGCATGTTAAAATCAAATAATAAATCGAATTTCAAGGAAATAAATTTAATAATTTTACGAAAATAAGACATTTTGGAACCTAAATATCATATTTAATTATATGAATTTTGATTGAAAGAATTAATCACGCTTGTCTTAACTTTGGATATTTAGGATTGTTGGCGACATTATGTTTCGGTTTCATTATTCATCAGTGGATTGGATTCCGTCTCTTTTTACTATTGTAGACATTTTTCTGTTTCGATAATATGACAGGTATTTTTTTGCACTCTTATGTTTCGTATTGCCCTAAAAGAACATATACATTACTTTGACAATACAAATATTCAAAATTTAAGTGGATAATAAAACACAAACATACCAGTCCATGTCCAAATCACAAATCTCTCCCCAAAAAAAGCAAAAACTTTGAAAACTGACCGATTATTAATACAGGAGAACTTCCATCAAGGGAGTGAGGCCTGGTGCTCTGGAAGGGTAAGCACCTCCTGTCTAGCTAGCTACATTCGTCACGTGCAAAGTCAAATTAAAAAATGAAAAGAACAAGGAACTACGGTAAGTCAAATATATTCAGTATAAGCTTGGATACAGTGACCCCATACTTATCAACAATATTGTAATGACGGCTATAAAACTTTCCAAGGACCTTAATTTGCCTAAGCTTGCAATATCCTTGGGTCAAAAATATAATTGTAACCAGAAAGTCTCCGTAGTGGGATATGATTCTATTCTACATAAAGAGAGATTCCTGCTGATTTTTTGCGTGTGGATAAGTGTAGTCAGAATGACAAAGTGGATACAATGACACTTTTCTATTAAAAAAGGCTTTTAATTAAAAAGCGATTATCTTCAAAATAAAAGGTTGACAATTGTTTTGGTATGGGGATAAAGGACTGGTTTTAATTATTCTGACAACACTTGTAAGTGTCAATTGCATTCAGTTGAATACTTTCCTATCTTTCTAAATGTGACGAATTTTATGCATTCCAAATTAGCAAAATCCAGTTTAAACGCAAGACGCAACAGGTTCTATTGTAATATGAATCCAGCCTCGATTTTAAAGTTGCATAGATTGAAATATTATAGAATTGTGGCTACATATTAATAACTAAAAAAAATGTCAAAATAAATAATAATATCCAAGATAATTCTCTCCTATCAGACAATATGCATTAACAGCAATTGATGTTAATACCTTAAAGTTATGCACTAAGTTTGTTCTGTCAATCACTTTGATCTATTATTGGTTTTCATGAGACGATCATTATTTATGGGTATTTTGTTGCAAAGAGTTTCTCTTTTTGTAATACTAGTTTTAATAGCAATATCATCATTTTTAATACTGTAACCTAGAATACTTAATTTCATATATCACTGCAATTTCTGTGATGTTTCTAATACATGTAGTTTCTCTTTTTTTTAACTCTTTTTAGAATCTCGCAAGACAAGCAATAACAAGAAACTCATTTTTTAAAATCGATTATAAAATCAAATGAGCTTTATTTTCCCATCACGTCACTGATAAACCTATATGATTATATCGAATGGATATTTTTAATGATCATTCATATGAAATATTTTTTAACAGTATGCGTTGTTAAAAATAAATATTTTGCCATGGCAACATTTTGTATCGTAATTGACTTCGCATTAAATTAAGTGGAAAGAATTATACACTGCACATTGATAAAATAGAGACATAATCTTTTTAGCTAACTCTACTTCCAGTTTGATAACAAGAGCCTTTTTCGGATAATAGGTTTTATTGACTCGTGGTGGTATAACATCGACTTGTGATATCATACAACTAGAAGCTGAGAGATCAGACAACTATCGTGATATAATTCTGATAATGACTTTAATATTGAACAGAATGATATTACACTCTTTCATATAAACTGCAATTACTCATACTTCAATTGTCAATGCGAACTTACCCTTATTGTCAGGTCATTCTCTCTCTCTCTCTCTCTCTCTCTCTCTCTCTCTCTCTCTCTCTCTCTCTCTCTCTCTCTCTCATTTACTCAAGAAATTAAATAAAAATTCAGATACAGAACTTTAAGATCAAACTTAAAATCCATGCAAACCAATGTTTAAACACAACTAGGGTACATCATACCGACATTTAGGTTAACACCTACGTAGAATATTCTTTTTTAAATCGGCTTTTTTCGTGGTTGTTTGAAAGTAAAATTCAGTAAACTAAGAGAAAAAGACATATTTGAAAGGTAAGTTAGATATGTACTTTAAAAATGATTGAAATTTCAATTGCTGTGCTTAAATCCGAAATTTATTTGAAGAATCACAACTGCACACATTCTGTTGTCATTACTCTGTCTGAGGAATGTTATTACTTTAACTTCAATACTTTAATATCACGATTTTCCGATTTGTATTGCAAAACGTGATTTTGGTAAATTGGTTCAAATATCTTTTATTTCAAATAACAATGTGTTGGAAGAATTAAAATAACATTCTTAGGAAATAGATTGGTATAGCAATAGGTTTCTTTATTAGTGAACATATAATTAATCCGTCTGATATTGCCAATTTAAATTGTAATGTTCAACACTTATTTTATTCATTCTACATTTATACGTGTATGTTGTTGATTTCGATTTTAAAATGAAAAATAAAGGTTGCTTAATAAAAAAGCTTAACGCAAGACGCTAGAGATCAATAGACAAAAACCTTTACCATCTTAGGTATTTTTAGGGGGGGTGATGGGGGGGGGGCTGTTCTTCTTGACGTATAACAAAAGATATTGCTTGTTTAAGAACCTAAATGCTTGTCTCGGTACCAGTGTAATGTACTGATAGTCCGAATTTTCTTCCGACCCTAATACACTTTTGCCTGACGGCTGCGTGTAGGGTCAAGAAAATTGCTTTATCATAAACCTTGGTTTTCCGATACCAACTGGAGTCAGAAGGGGCGCCGTCTCATTCTGAGTGAAAATATTAGTGAGACTGTAGATCAGATACAGCCTTCAGAAATAAAGTGTATTGTGTCAGAGGAAATGCGGATTAAATGTACTAGGTGCATTGCATTATTTATCTGTGAAATTTGGGGCAAGTAGGCTAACGCTTAAATAGTAATAATATTTTATATCAGAAACACTTGCACGCAACACATGACTTTTGGTCTAGTAACAAATAGCCGAAAAATTACTGATGTGAGATAAAACAATATTCAACCGACTAACCAACCGATCAGTCATGATGGAGGCATCGATTAGACACAAAGTGTTCTTAATACAAGTGACTAGACGTCCACTAGCAGTTTGGATATAGTTCTAAACACTAATACATAATTAATTGCTGGAACCACAGAAACCATTTTGAAAGAATTTTAAAAGAAGTATAGGCTTAGCATTACATTCATTGGCCACAGTATATATAGGTCATAAAAATAACCAATAAATTGGTATAAAATAGTTACATAAATAAGAAGCTATGCAACTGAATCTTAAACTAAACCTATCCATGTAAGAAACAAAAGAATAAACAAAAGGAACCAGCATTTGAAAGATCTGAAGCAAAAAAATAAAAATAATAAAATGCAATTTGCGTGGTTGAATTTTAATAGAAATAACTGTTGTGCTTCAGTCGGAGATAATGAGGTGGTTTATATGAAACGGCTGCATATATATTACATACGTGTTCAGACGTTATTATTCAGCGATTTATATTGAGAGCGATTTCTGGCGTTTGTTAATTAATACCAATATACTCTGTGTAGCTGATAAAGGGTTGAAAATAGTTACTCTTGAATGAAAAACTTGCTTTAGAATAGAGTCCTCAAATTTCTGAAGTTCGGCTTCCTCATGGCAAATCCTAAAAAGTGTTAAAAATTATCACTTTGCTTGAAAAAAAGTTGTAAGTCTAGGCAAAGTAAAGTGATAACATCTACATGTACATACAAAAAACTACCCTTTTATGTAAGTTCAAAGAATTTTGACTCAAGTTATAAGGACTTTTGTTTTTTGATCATCTTCTTCTTATGTAGGTTGAACGCTTGAAAAAGCCGATAAAATGAGGATGCAATATTATAATATATATATATATATATATATATATATATATATATATATATATATATATATATATATATATATATATATATATATATATAACATACGATCGGACAACTATGGAATGGTTATTTTTCATATTAACGCCTCCCCAAGGAGACTTCTGACAAAGAAAATGTTTGTGTAATATCAAAGTACCTTTCTTAAGTAAAAAATTTCACCAGAAAGAACTAATTTTTTTGGATATTTTTTAAAATATTGAATTAATATATATATATATGTGTGTGTGTGTGTGTGTGTGTGTGTGTGTGTGTGTAAATATTCGAATTGGGAATTAGTAACAAATTCCAATAAAAATTATTTGGGAAAAATTCCAAAGGGCCGATTTTGGAAAATTATTCCAATCGGAAAAAAATTCAAAAAGGCATTAATTTTTGGAACATATTTCCAAAGAAATTTACTTGGAAAAAATCAACAAAAGGCTACAGTATTATTCCAAGAAAAACATTCATTACTTTATTGGAAAAATAATCCAAGGCATACTATTAAAAATAATCCAGCATCATATATATATATATATATATATATATATATATATATATATATATATATATATATATATATATATATATATATATATATATATAACAAAATATAAAATGTGTAATTTGAAAAATATTTGGAGCACAAGAATCTGCGCAATCTACTGTTAAGTAATAAAAATGTAATTTCATGTTAAGGCCCTCAAGATATAAAAAAAATATTGGAAAAATATAGATATTAAAAAAAAATTGGAAAAATATAGATATTAAATATTTTGTAAATAAGTAAGAAACATGGTAATTTTTTTTTTATTAGAATTTACCTATTCTGGTGACTTCAGAAAACAATATTCTTACAAAAAATTAGATAGAAACTATTGGTTTTTTTTTTTTTTTTTTTTTTTTTTTTTGTTTTTTTTTTGGGGGGGGGGGGATTGGTATGTAATAAAAAGGAAGGGGGGCATGACAGGTTTAAAAAAATATGACAAGAGCTAAAGAATTGGAAGTTGTATTGGTAACGTTTATGTATTTAGTCTAGGTTTACAACTTGACATAATTTATAACTATCAGTAATTTTTATATATAATGTCCTAATCTGTTATATTGTTATTTACATTTACATCGTTATATCATTATGTTGTGTTAAAACCACCTCGGTGGCTCAGTTGTAAAACGTTCGTCTCGAGAGCGGGAGATTCAACTTCAGGCCGGGTCATACGCAAGACTTTTAAATTTGAGATATTGCGTCCTCGCTTGGCTCTCTGCATCGATAGGTACATCCGTTGCCATGATAATGGACTGGGAGTGTAGTATACTTGCCTGCGCATGCCGACTCGGTAAGCTGGCACCTGAACAAAAAGTCGCTCCTAGTTCACGGTAGACCAATGTACACAATAGCATACATATCTAAAACAAATACGGACTTGTTCTGAGAATAATCCATAGGAGAATTATTACCTTGTTCTGGTCGCGAATAGCTGAAAAATTGCTAATGCTACGTTAAACAATATTTAGCAATATTGACAATAACAACAACAAAACGACAACAACAGCAACAACAACAAACAACGTTTTGTTGATTGTACTCTTTAGGTCAGTTAAGTATAATTCTATTTTACACTGCAAGGGATTGTAATTGTAATGTATACCGAATGTGCGTCAAGTAATTCTGCATGCGTATTAAAAAGTCCTATATCACCTAAGAAAATTATTCGAGATTCACTTAGTACCATATTTGGATATTTAAAGGTTTTATAATGACTAAATGGGGGGAAATCTCCAATTAGACTAGAAATATGAAAGAGTTTGGTCTCTATATCCGGAAAACTTTTGCTTAACTTGTTTCACATAATCTCTCTCTCTCTCTCTCTCTCTCTCTCTCTCTCTCTCTCTCTCTCTCTCTCGTCTTTTGTCCTTTGTCTTTACAATATGTTTTATCTTGTGATCATTCTCTACCAAGTAATATTATTTTGGATTCTTATAGTTTAAAAGAGGGTTTTTAATGAAAATGCTGACAGAAATACAATTATTATAGCTGTATAATTATCAAGTTGTGTAATAATTGTTTCAAGCTAAAGGTCCAGATATTGTTAATACCGAGACGGGGATTAGTTATTGTATAGTAAAAGAAACGTAGAACAACAGCTAAATATTCACCGACATTATGCAAATAAACAGAAAACATTTCTCAAACTAGGATCCCCCTGAGTGGGGTTGAAATCAGGTGTATTCCGAGTGAAAGACGAAAATACATTGGCAAATAATTTAGTCAAATATCCCACTGAAAGACTACGATTTCTCTTTTTCGGAACATCAAACTAAAATACTTTTTAAAACTCTGGGGTTATATTTCATTTATTATCATGAAAAGAAAAACAAAGAGTCTTATTTAAAGTAGCCATTATCACTTAAGAGACTAAATACAAATTATACTTTTAGGCTACTTAGGGCCTCGGTGGCCGAGTGGTCTAAAGCGCGCGCTTATGGATCATAGTGCCTCTCACCGCCTGGATTCGAATCCCACTCGGGACAGATCCTAGTGTGAGAAAGTTTGTCAGTTCACTTGCCAAAGGTCGGTGGTTTTCCCCGGGCACTCCGGTTTCCTCCACCACTCCAGATGTGACCGCCTCGAAATAAGTGAAAAAATCTTGACTGCGGCGTGAATCACCATTACTCAACTCAACTCAACTTCAAGCTACTTAAATGTAGCTTCTTAAACTCCATGGGTATGTTTGTAATGTAGCAAATTCGAAATTAGTTCTTATTACGTTGGGCTTTATTCAGTTAAAAACGATCGTAACTGTCTTAAGAATAAATAATTTAAACTAAAATAAAAAAAAAAAAAAAAAAAAAAAATCCATGTTATTTTACAAAAGTGCAAGAAGACACTGATATTTGCTAAGAATAGCTCTAGATTGTTAAACAAACATTAATTATCTTGATTTTACTTCATTAGTTTACCTTAATTAACACGGCCCGGGGAGTAAAAGAGTTTAATACAAGCCTTGCACAAATACTGACTAAGTTTTGCACATGAAAAGTAAATAAACGAGCTACTTATGTTTTTCTAATTCAATTTGACCTATCTTTATTCTCCTGACAGGTGTTAAGTTTTCGTACATTTCATGGTTAAATAATATTTAAAACACCGTAATATGCTAGCAATATTATACACAAGTTCTCACCACCACGGGAGATAAAATTATATGAATACATCAATACAAAGGCTGAAAGAAAAATCGAAACATCAAGTGCTTTTAAAATAAAGAGAAAAAAACTATATAGTTATAATATTTTAACGCATATTCTGCGCGTTTTGTTCTGACATACTTTTGATTGTTTCGATCAAATAAAATTAGCAATTTATATTTAAATACTTTAATGAGGTTGTAAATTTTTATAAGATAAAAAATATTTTACGCCTATTCGATGTGTTATAGACACACGATCGTATGCATGTACATGCCAATTTTTCCGGCTGTTTGGCATAAATGACCTATTTTGAAATCTATGAGCTACTGGTTGTTGCGTGTGTTGGATGACTTTTTATAGTCAACAAACTATTGAAAGCTACTCTGTCATTATCATTTGTCTAGAAATGAGAAATTGATCATCAAATGTCTGACATATGTTTATCTAGTGTTTCAGAATGTCATGCATTTATTGTTTTAGGTGTTGTACATGTATATTACATTTTTTCATTTTCGAATTCTCTCTCTCTCTCTCTCTCTCTCTCTCTCTCTCTCTCTCTCTCTCTCTCTATTTTTTTTTATTTTAAAGTTTTGTTTTATTATATATTGTATGAAGCGCAATTTTGTTTTTACATTCTTTGAATAATTTATATTTTCAAAAATCTTTATATATACCGAATTTATTTTGTTGTTTCAACATGAAATTTTAAATTGAAATATTGCTGTAAATATCTTGTTAGATCTTTAAATAGCAGAATATTATTTTTCTATGTAGTAATAATTGCCAATAAAACACACGATATACAAATTTGTAATACGTCGTTAACTCTTACAGCACTTACAGAATCTCTCTCTCTCTCTCTCTCTCTCTCTCTCTCTCTCTCTCTCTCTCTCTCTCTCTCTCTCTCTCATTATCACAATAAATTCTTTCTCATATCATCACAATAACATTATTACTCTCTCTCTCTCTCTCTCTCTCTCTCTCTCTCTCTCTCTCTCTCTCTCTAAAAATAAAATATACATACCTTTCTATGCAGACAGACACCAGTGATAAGACAGAGGTATAGAGGGCTACAACCAGAACAAATCGGTTAAATTTACAAAATTCTTGTCCTATTATCCACCCTTTGTTCATCATAAACTGGATAATTTCCGGTACACCAAACACCATTATTACTAAATCTGCTATGGCCAAGTTCATTATAAAAATGTTAGTTACTGAATTTCTCATTTTTCTGTCAATTAATATAACAATTATAACTAAACTGTTTCCAAGGATTCCAACAACTCCAATTACGAAAAATAATAAAGACAAAGAAACCACTACCTCTGATGAAGTTGCCTCGGAAAGTCCGGAATTATTGTTCATTTCTGTAGTCTCATCCATTGTCCAGTTCGTTGTATTATCGTTCAGTAATGAGCTGTTATAGCCCGAGTCGTTAATCCTTAGATAATCCATGTTTTTTCGCTTCTACAAAAGTAAAAAAATATATATATATTCAAAATTCTTAAAATATATCTGTTAGAAACGCGGATAATTAAGAGAAGTCTAGAAGTTTTTATGAATGCGAACAAGATATAAACTTTCCCTTCAATAGTTATAAATTGTTTAATTATCTGTCATAGAGCCTCTAAATAGATCCCGAATCAGTTTCTCGCACACTATGGAAATGTAATAAAGAGTTTCAATGAAACTAGATTATCATATATCCAGTCAATTGGCGGGAATTATCACGTTATAATACTAATCATATATTCCTTTATTACTGCTCTGAGGGAAGTAATATGTAACGAAGTAAAGCTAATTTTAAAAAAATTAAGAACTGAATCCCAGCTTTAAAAGAAAGCTAATAAAAAATTCCGAAGATTTGTTTCTTTTATATTAACACCTTGATCGATTTGCAACGTTTTTATAGATTTGTACTGTATTTTAAGATCATTAAAATTCATTTGTGAGATATATCTCTGTAAGTGTATATGAAGTAACAGAATATAAGTATTTTACGAAGGCTCTTACCAAAAAAAGAGCTAGGAGGGAAAAAACAATTGTTTTGAAGGTAAAAAACTTTTTTAAAATCATTTTTTGTCGAGATACATTTTTTTTTAAATAAAAAATTAAGATTTTAAATAAATATTAATTTTAAATAAATAAAAATAAATAAATAAATATGAATAAATAAATAAATAAATAAATATTTTTTTTTAGAAAAATTTGAAATATTCTAATAACAATTTTTTGTTGTGATCACTGTTTAAACCGTGCTCGAAGATTTAAAAAATGTACGATAATAATTGGTAAGAATTTGGAAAATAAAATAACTAACTCCTGCAGTAAATACAGCATACCATATCGACAGTTATAACATTGTATATATGATTGAATGTAGAGTTACCTCTGTGATAAATCTCTCGTGATCAGGCTAGCTAACGGCAACAGATTGTGGTTCTATTACTGTTAATTTTGCACAGAATCGTCGGTTATAAATCGTTTTTATGTGTCTTACAACACGTGTTCGATCAATGAAATTGATTCTTTATGGGGAAAATGATTTGTTAAAGAATGTAATAATGTTGATAAATATATAGATTAAAAGAAACATTGCTGAAAGAGCAGAGACAAAAAATTGTTATTCATTGTAAACAAATGATCTAGCGTGACCACGGCTACGATTTACATTCATTATTACTGAATAATGCAAATTCAGTTTTATAAGATTAAATGTTTAGCAAAAACTGATTTATGGGAATTGGACAAATATTAATTAAATAAAAAATTGTATTTAGTATTTGGCTGCTTGTAAAAACTCTATCTAATTACACAATTGTATTTAACATTGGCTTGAAATAATTTGGTTTGTAAATCAGTGCATTATTGCAAAAAACTATGTGTTACTCAGAAACGCATGTCATTAAATTAAAAGCATATGCTATGCAATCACTGCACAACGTATTCACAGTGTGAAAACACATATTAAAATCGGATTGGATTTGATTTATTCGTATTGATATATTAATCAAAATTATATAATACGTATTTGCGGCTACAAGTTCATTTCAGTTTCGTATAAATGACAATGTGTTGTGTAAGATTAGCGTCAAAATCAAGTTAAGCCTTTTTTCTTTTACTTTTATCTCGGAAACTTTTCAAATAATAAGAAACATTTAATTGAGAATAATTTATCATTATGTATTTGCAACTGTCTAAAGTGTTCAAGACCCAATGTCCTTTGGAACTTTGTAAACACTGTCACGCGACCTTGGTGACCGACTTTTCACCGCGTAACGACAGGCAGAGTCTGTTGTGACAGATGTGGGAAAAATTAGATAAATTTTTTAGAATCCCATATTTTTACAATTTTTTTTTCACAAAAAAGATGTTTTTTTTAGAAATGTTGTAAATATAGAAAAATAAAGCCTTTGGGTTGTAGGCAGTTTGAGCAAAACCATTGTCCTTTATACCTGTACAAAGACATTGTAAAAAAAACTTTATTTCTGAAGTATTTGTTTATTTTGTATAAGTACTAGATGAATGTTCATGTCTTGATTTAGAAATCAAGACAAAATTTGACCAGAAAGTGGTCATGACTATTTAAGCAACTAAACCACATTCCATTTTCAGATACTGCGTTTGCAGGAATGAAGTTGCTCCTTATAAAAACAATAATTACAATAATAAGCTAGCAAGTATTGTTTTCAATGCATCGTTTCGTATATAGCTGTTTTCAATTTGAAACTAATAGTATAAAAGAAGATCTCGTTTCATCTCTTTATATGGGAGTTCAGTCATCAAAGTAAAATGTCATCCGAGTGGTGACAAAATGATATTTTATAAGCCAGCTATGGGTTAAGACATTTGTTTATTTTAAAGACATATTTCTCTGACGTTTATGTCTGTGGATCAAGCTATTGTTGTCATAAACTGATATAAGCTATTTATTTAACACTTTTTTTCATAAGTAAAAAAGCACATATTCTTTCAGATCACAGTTGTGAAAATTTGTGCTAATTTCTTTTAATTTTACCTATCCACACGCCTTTAGTAAGCCTCAAGCTGTATGACCGAATCTTATTTGCACTTTGATGCTAAGGTACCCGAATGATGCCATGGCTGACAGTTTGTAATATAAACATTTCTGCTGTGTATTAGCTCATAACAAGGTGGCTTTTAGGTGCTAGCTCACCGAGAGAGCAGTTGCACAGATTGCCACCCACTGATTTCTGATATTGCATAGGTCAGTCGCAATGCAAAAATTAAGAAATTTGCTTAAGGTCACGACATTTACTCGTCGTGATTCGAACCCTCGACCCTTAAATCCAAACTCCCACAATCTTTTTAACTGAGCACTGATGTTAAGATAAAATCTTTTTTTATTATTTATTTATTTCTATTTTTTATTTATTTATTTATTTATTTATTTTGGGGGGAGGGTGGGGGTCGGGCTGTGGTTGGTTATCTTTAATTTATTGCACTAAATGTTTTAATCAGAAATTGGCCCTTTAATGTTAACAACCTGATAACAATATGTAAGAGAAAATTCCACCTGCTCGGTCATATAGTACATATAAACCGTTGTATATACCTAATTATGATTAAACATACAAACAAAACAAAATATTTCTAATAAGCTAGTATGTTTTACGGGCATATACACTCCATGGTAATGAATCCAATATCTCCAAAACAGATAGAACTTATCAAGCTCTATTTAGAAGTAAAGTTTTGCATTTTACAATAAATATTTATGAAACCTTTCAGACCTATGTTGGGCAAAGTAGTGCAGATACCGTACTATCAAAGATACTACTTTATTTATGTCAGATCATGGTAAATAGCACTTTGAGAATCTTGATAATTAAATCTAAATTGAATTTTCTCCGGAATTGATATTCTACGTAAACTTATGTAATTTTCATTCATGTTTTCGTTTGATATATTCATACCTCACCATCTATCCATATTGAAAATGTTTAAAAATGCATTGGCTTGTCTATAAGATTGATTGTATATACAGAATCTGATAGATTCGTTTAAGAATTGTCTTCAAATTGTCCTTATTTATTGTATCGGCAACAAAATTGACTAAAGCAATTTTGATCTAAACTAAAAAAAAGCATTAAGTTAAGAAGTGTTAAGAACACTATCACATTAATTTTCAATAAACGTAAACGTATAAAATAGAATAGAAAGATAATTGATAGTTTAAAATATTGTCTTCAGTTTATTACAAACGTATATAAATTCTTCCTATGTTCAGGGTTTTAGGAAAAACTGATATTTTTAGACGTTGTTCAGCTCTTGTTGCCGTAGGTAATGTTATCCAATACGATCGGTAATTAAGTATGTGATTAGATCTATACTATTATCAAGGTTTAGGATATATTAGGAACAGTTTGAATTATACTGGACCATACTTATTTCAATGAAGTAGTGATCAATAAAACAAACATACCAGTCCTTGGCCATATCACAATCCCAAAAACAAAGTAAAAACTTTGCAAACTGGCAAAATATGTTATACACATGAACTTCCATCAAGGAAGTGAGGCCGGGTGCTCCGGTGTGTTGTAAATCGCTAATGGAAATGAAAAATTAAAGAATCGTGAGAATACAAAAATGTATTAATTACAAAAATACATTAATTAATAAAGAATCAAAAACCAGTTTATTTATTTAAAATGGAATCGAGGAGAGTGATGGGGATGGTTTACGCCATAGTCAAGTTTATTTTGCTTACAAGTATAATGTGGTTATTTCAGAGAAGGTGATTGAAAGCGGAGTGCATGGATAAAACACAAGCAAACAAACTGACACACTCTCTCACATAAATGAGATTCAAACCTAGATGAGCCCTGATCCTTTAACGCGCGTATTGATCACACGCAATCGCAGTCTCTCAATTTAGATTCAACCTTCTGGTTTTGAAAAGCGGGTTTTACAATCCGATGTAAATTAATGGTCCCATATCAATATACAAACTGTTAGTTTTTATGTTTTATTTGGCCTGATACAATAAGCATTTATATTATCTTATACGTGTATTTAATGTAAGCTGTAGAATGAATTACGGTCATGTCACGTATACAATTCAGTTGTAGTTTATGAAAAACCGATTTTCTAGCATTTGCGGTATGCTTAATACAGGAAGTACATAAATATTACCAGAATACAAATGTTTATATTCATTATAAAATCATTTTTCAAACATTACGAATTTTGCAATATATCAAACAGTTTGAATTTTAATACAATTTTATGTTGATCGGAAATAGTATATATATTTTAATTGTTAAAATAATTGAGATTTTACATGAACTGTTTTATAAATTACTGAGTGTACATTTAAGACAAACAGTTTGTACTAAAATGCAAACGTGACTTATAAAATGTTTTTTCTTACCAACTAAACGAAATGCTACCACTACGACTGCTACCTATGTAAAATCACTGCCTTAATTGTATCATTTTGTAGTTTTACTTAATCGATGTCAGTTCTTATTTGCTTTATTATATGTGTGTGTTGTTTTTTCAAACTTTTGTTATAGCTAAGTTAAGGTTTTTATTCGCATTTGTTCGCAATTGTTCGCAATTTTAAAAGCCGCGAGATAAAAAAAAATTGGGACACCAATTTCTTTTATTAAACCATTGACACACCTCACATCTCCGTTATGTTCAAAACAATCTTTGACTTCAATCTCGTTCCTACGGAAGCCGACAGGTGCCACCTGCAAAAAATAAATTTAGTCGTAGTAACGAGATATTAAGTCGTAATTACGACATAACTTAGTCGTATTTACGAGATAGTAAGTCGTGATTACGACGTTATTTATTTTTTTTAGGTGGCAGATGTCGGCTTCCGTACGTCCCATCCTTTCTACACGAACAAATTTTAAGCAAGCGAAGGTGTGTTATTATTCTTTCAAAGTATAGATACTTGTTAACCTGTTTATTTGTCAGAGCTAGTCTAAGTTTCTATGTACCTAAAATCTTCGAAACATTTGATAAAAATAACAAGCAAAATTATTTCCGAGAAAAAAAGGCTAATGATAGGTTAAATTATATGGTTTATATACAATCCCTAACATCCCTTGGATCGGCTTGTCAACAAAGCTCGCTACTTATATGGTTGTTATATATCATATCCAATTATAATGAGTGATATTTTTTTCTAAACCATCATAGAAATTACCACCTACACACACAGAGAGAGAGAGAGAGAGAGAGAGAGAGAGAGAGAGAGAGAGAGAGAGAGAGAGAGAGAGAGAGAGAGAGAGAGGTGTACGATGTTGATAAAAAATATATAATGCAAAGCTTTGTCTATAGAAAATAAAAAAACAACGTTCTTAGAATAACAAATACAAATTTTGAAATGCATCTGTTTCAGAAATATTAAAAAGAAACAGTGGTTCTTCAACGAAAGTTTCATTAAACAAAATAATAATAATAATGATAATAAATGAATGAATGAATAAATAAATAAATAGAAAAAATTGTTGTACTATCTTTTTGCAGTTGGTTTATCTGTTCTAAAACATTTGTACATTTTCAAATTGAAACCTAAAATTTTTCGGAAAAAAAGTAGAAATGAATAATGGATGTGAGAACCCGTAACCATTAAACACACTATACTATACAAAACAACCGATTCTATTTAATTGGTAACTGATTAAATGACAATCTATTTCTGACAGAAACATGATATAGATCCTGCTCTAACTAGTATAATTCACATTTTAAAGCTGTAGTTTCGTATCATTTCAATGTTTGATAATTGCTAGTTCAATCATTAGTAGATTAGGTGGTTTTAACAATGTTTAACTTCGCATCATCAATTTTAGCTACTGGCTACGAGAGCAAGTATTTATCTTAAAATAAATTTGTGTATATGTGAGTTGTAAGAATGTGTATTATTGTGTTCCTTGTACTAGCACGTTAAAATCATCCAATCTAATAATTGATATGATACGAAACTACAGCTGTAAAATCTGAATTAAACTTGTTAAAGTAAGATCTATTTCATGTCTTCTCAGTGTCGAGTGGCAGGCTAAAAAGCAATAGTTCAATTTTAAAAATCTTATGCATGACCCGGCGGCAGTTCGAAGCCACCGTATTCCCGCTCTTTAGCTGGATGATACATATGATGCATTGGATTTATCCTATTGACATGCAGCATTACTGGTTGGACTAGATTCTAAGTATTTGATCATTAGCGCAAAAACAAAAAAGGCAGCCAATTTGTGTAGTCCTTATACTTTAGCCTAAAGTTAGAATAGCTATTTATTTTAAATTAGCGATAACTAGCGATAACCAAAAAAAAAAAAAAAAAAAAAAAAAAAGGTCTACTTACAAAAATCAAAAGTAAAGATACATTATACCGCTTGATATACTTTGGAAAATCATTATGGTGACTAAAGAAACTTTTAGCTTGTTAAAATGGTGTTACAGAATAAATTGTTCTTAACCTCAGGAATACGGGTCAAGAAAGTGCGATGACAAACAATCAAAATATAAAATACAGGCACAAGATGTTTTAATAAATGGCACTCTGGTTATAAGCCTACGAATTAAGCCGAGCATGAATAAAATGGAAAACGTGTTGCTATAGACACAACATAAATAAATATCGAGATTCACTGGTTATCAATTACCCGACTTTTGACAAACACCCACAACAGATTGTTCCCAAAAAATAACCAAATAGGAATCCTCAATTTACAATAAATTATTCGCATGAAAGCATATACAAAATTATTGTATATACATGTATTTCTAAAAAAAAAAGTAAATCGAACCATAAAAAGCGAATAAAAGTACATATTTGTAGCAATATGCAGGAAACATTTAAGTTTCATTTCCGGTTTCGTTTTCTACAAAGATGTGTCGCATTGAAATCTAGAATCAAAAGACCCCCTACTCTGAGCAAATTGCGGTTTTTAATCCAGCGCAAAATCAGATTTTAAACGAGAAATACTTAATGAATATATATTATTTATTTTATTGTCCGTAGTAACGGACAGTAAAGAGAAAAGTGATGTCAAGGCATTCTCAAAAACAATGAAAATTTATCCTTAAAGGTTACAAGTACTATTTAAGTTTTTAAATGGAATCTTCTTTTAAAATTATTTCCTGACATCAATTCGTTTACGATCAAAGAAGATATTTTTTACAATTTATATTTAACGATTGTAAACCAGGAACTTATATATGTCACAGAGTTTGCCTAACCTTTGTAACAATTTTACGAAACCAAACTTTAATAGAAAACAATAAAGGCAAATAATTAATTTCAGATTGTAGTAATGACATCCGAAAACACAGAAATGCTTTTTTGCATCAGCACATAACTTTAAAGCTTTAAAGGCCATTCATCCGAGAAATGTAAGGTTTTTAAATATTACTTATGAGTAACTAACACCCGTAACGTCATTTTGACATGCAAGTTCTGTTCAGATGGAAAGACAAATTAAAAACACTATTATTTCTTTTAACTTTTTTTCCTTTTTTTATTATCTTGTTTTTTTTTTTTTTTTTTTTTTTTTTTTTTTTTTTTTTTTTTTGCACCAAGAAAAATAGTTATATATTTTGTACCTTTGCTCTTTGAAGAGATAAAAATTTGATATATATCTTCGCAATCATGTACATTTTTACATGTAATAATATTTTAAATGCCAAACGATTAAATTATTATTACTTTCAAAAGCAATATTCTACAAAGAAATATTGAAAACATAAAATTCCTGAAACAATTCAAAGTGTCGTATGCCATTTACACATGAGAGAAATATCTTATATCTTATACTATATGCAATTCAAAAGATAAAAAAAATGATAAAATCGTGTCCATGCTTTTTTAATCCAGACAATTATTTTATTCAAATAAAATACAAATAAAATAAAGATATATTTTCCAATGAAATATCATCAGGTTTATGAACATTTCTTCAACCTATTTTCACTTTCGTGTGTGCCCAATACAATAGAGATAACTAAATTACTATAAAATTTTATTTCAAATTTGGTGTTATATCTAATTTGAATTATACATATTTAATTTTTTTTTATTCTGGATGATTTTTAAAAACAAATATGAAATTTAAGAGATACTATTGTTTTGTAATGGGGTTTAAATCTGCCAAAATATTTAACTAAGGGATTGTTGAGTGCCTTTATTTGTTGCAACGATTTAAAATCTATAAAACGTTTTCAGTGTTCCACAAATCCTTGTATTATTTATTTAGAAGTTAGAAAATTGATAACACGAGCAACGACCAACGCAAAAGCAAAGCGATCACGCTAGCCTTGTGGTTACGACGTTAGGCTTCAAAATCACGGCTCTTCGACGCTTTAGGTTCGGCCACATGTTGGCAAGGAGAAAGCTTTCCCTTTTCCTAGGTTTTAACTAGTTAACCCGTTACCAGTTTAATAAAATGAGTGGTCTGCGATTTTTATCTACGAAATCTCGGGAAAGTGTATCACGACTCTGCATGTCGTATTTGGGCACTTAATGCGTACAGTGCAGAGTAGAACCCCCTTGATACTCACGCTCAACATAAAGATATATATTTAGATTAATCCTTGAGATTTAAAAAAAAAACTGTCTGGTCAGCAATAGCTGAAGAATTGCTAACGTGACATAAAACAACATTTACCTACCCAACTAAGAACACGATATGATACAAATAAATGATCCAACAACAAAACAAGCCAGGCAAAGATAAGCATATGTTGGGTCCTTAACGCGAACGCAAATTTCATTATCAAATGATGTCTTCAAGGGACAATGTGAGGGCTCACATTCATCACGCTAAGTTACAACCTGCGGTCGAGCTCAGATCGTTACGTTTTACTGTTATAATATCTTCATTGACGATTGTATAAAGAAAGAAGATTAGAAAGGAATAACTTTGGTGCAATCCTAATTTATCTTTAACATGAAACATCTGGTCAATCGGTCATTGAATGCAATGGTCGTAATTCTGTGTTATTAAAAATTGAAAATGATTTCAAAAAACG
>CM056600.1:32669909-32832409 GCA_029721355.1 Tegillarca granosa | reverse complement strand
GTATATCGGTAGATTTGAAAATAAAATATATGTCTATTTTGTACATGAAATATGGCATACAATAATCTGTTTCTCATCACTCATCTGTACAATATGTTCTCTGTCTATTTATTTGATAATGAAGATATTTAACCTTTTTCACACTACAGAACAGGGGTAAAGTAAAATAAAATATTTATATAACAATCTCCAATTGACGGTTTAAATCAAACATTCATTTACTTGCTACACAAACTATTAATCATAAATATTCGAGAATTAATATACTGTCTTAAATATAACAGAAAATGTAAATATCCATGGCAACTATATACAGACATATGTGCAAAAATATTTAATGAATTAATTGTTTAAGTAATATTGCTTTTATCAAACAAATCAAATGAATATTTATTATTTATTCTTAACAGCATATAAGTCTTACCAATCAAGAACACTTTATTTGTAAAATAGCCAAAATTCTCAATATTATACATGTACTTGTTATGTTATATGAAATACTGTCTTGCGGTCTCGATTGTTTTTTTTTTTTTTTTTTTTTTTTTTTTTTTTTTTTTTTTTTTGTAAAATTACGATGGGGTCTTTCTACAACAAAGCAAACTGCTTACTATAAATTGATGACACAAGAACAAGCCTAGGCTAATCAAGGCCCTTAGAAAGTCATATACCCGTCATTACACTGTTGTTGAAAAGTATATAGTCACTGTATCCAAACTAATACTGGATATATTTCACTTACCATTGTTTTTTGTTCCTTTCATTCTCAAAATTCTCGGGTGAAGCTAGCTAGACAGGAGGTGCTTACCCTTCCGGAGCACCCGACCTCACTTCCTAGATGGAAGTTCACGTGTATAACTAAATTTGCCAGCTTTCAAAGTTTTTACTTTGTGTTTTCGGATAATGATTTGGTCAAGGACTGGTATGTTTGTGTTTTATGTAATTTATAATATATTGTTGGCCACCAATTATGTACACTTGTGGCAAAAAGATTTTTTTTGTTCTTGATGCATGCATATTGTTCGCATCATTGAATCATAATACTTTCAGGTTAACTCAAATTTATAATGTAAAAGAGAGAAATAAATTCTTCATCATTTAAAATAAAATAAAATTAAAAAAAAAAAAAAAAGCTCTTATCTACAGATTGATACGGAAAATGCTTTGACACCTTCGTTAGTAATGATTTAGCAGATTGTATTAATAATGTTGTTAAGAAAAGTTTAAATGTCGTTTGACGCAACAATCCTTTAACATTTTGACAAAATTAATCTGTAACTTAATTTTGTTTTATGTGTGTAACAAATAGTGGCGATTTTGTCAGAATTTATACGATGTAATTGTTTGATTAAAACGGCAATACATCCTACATATGTAACACGGAAGAAAACTACAAATTTAAACTAAGAACAAAGAGGTAAACTCTTATATACCATTATGTAAAGGAAACCTGAAAGTTCTTCCTTTTAAAATAAGCTTTTATTTCAACAAAATAGAAAGTTTAATGCAACACTTTGAAGATTTTGAAGTTTTTGCATCTGCATAATTTATACTTCGTTAAAAAAAAAAAAAAAAAAAAAAAAAATAAAAAAAAAAAAATAAAAAAAATAAAAAATTGCTATTTTATCCACATATCATGAATGATTATTATTCAAAAAACAATAGATATTGATATAAACCATAAGAGGAAAACATAATAATTAAAAATATATTGTATAGCTGTGCAGAAAAGGTTTATAAAGAAAATGATACCATTTTTGGCAAAATGACTATTGTCAAAATGAGGACATTTTATGCAGACTCTGTTATATAGACACACCAAATTGTTATATTTAAATAGATACAAACAACAGAAGCCAAACAGTTCAAATTTAATGAATCTAAACTTCCCAAATTATATGAAACGAAATATAGCTAAGAAATGTTTTGTATGAATAAAAAACCATAGTTGTTTTTAAGTGTTTCGAAACGTAACACGACAAAAAATGTTTGCTATTTTGTACATTTCTTTCAGCACAAGTACTGACTACTAAGGTAAGGGTACTCTCAGGAAGTTTTACTACACCAGCATAAGTACCTGCTCAGGGGTAGTAAATATAACAAAAACCTGTTTCATTTTGATGTGTCGTATGTGCACATTTTAGAAAAACATATAGATTAGTTCACCTCCATGCTAAACATTTTAAAACTAAAATAGAAGGCACATGTTCGTAAATTAACATTTCATTTATTTTTATTGCTTGGAGATGTTCATCAATTTAGTCATATCGAAGATTTTCACTATGAGAGAGTAAATGATTTTAACTATAAAGCATAGTCTCTTACCGAAAAAAATCTCGACACTATTGTTTTATTATCTACGGACAAACTCCAGATGAAATCTTTAATTTAATTTTAAGGCCAGTGGTTGGATGGCTCAAGTATGATTTACAGACACATGATTGAAACATTCCCCACATTATGTGATTGTTCTCTTATATGACTTCGTGTAACTGTTTTATGAGCCCTGAGAGACATCCCGACGCGTCTTAGCATGATTAATGTAACTTATCTTCTATGGGTATCCTGTTTTTTTTTTTTTTTAAATCTTGACATTGAATCTAAATTTCATTCCGGTCATTGAGAAATAATCGGTATGGACGTTGTGCACTCTGATTAAAATGTGTAATGCTTATAATTAGAACATTAGATGAAAAAATAACTTTTACTTTTCTAATATGAATCAGTTACTGAATTTAATTGAAAAAGCGTAAAAGCATTATGGGTGTTATTTAATAAATGTAAATGGTTCACCATCCCACAGGAGCTATTAAATTACATGGTTGCATGGGGGTAACTTAGATTTTTTTTACTTTGAAGTCAGGAAAGTAGTTATCATTTTTATTAATATAATGATGTTTTACTTTTTTAATACACGACGTATTGATTTTCACACACACACACACACACACACACACACACACACACACGCACACACACACACACACACAAACACACACTTTTACCGACAAACGAGTTTAGTATCTACAAAGCATGAAAAGTATAGTGTTTCAGTTCATTATGTAAACTATTAAACTTCGACTACTTCTAATATACTCATAATATAAACAATTTTACTTTATTTACCAGGGTTGAGTAAGTCGTTTGCTTAGCGTTTTACTTTCTACAGTTCTGTACTGCACACATAATTTTAACAAGTGGACACAATTCGACAATCGGCTAGAAGGTTTTTTAAACATAATATTTTAAATAGCACCCTTTTTAAATTAAAAGTTACATTTTATTTTCAATAAATGTATGATTATTTTTTTTAAAATGTTACACTGTTAATTATTTATATCTATTTATGTATATTGTCTTCTAATTTCTTATTTATATACTTATTTATTTATTTATTTTTATTTTATTTACAGAACAATCATTTCATAACTCGATATGAGATATATAACCATTAAAGCATTACTTTTATGCGGATGTTTCCTTTTTAAATTTGATAAACCGAAACAGTAAACATATTTTGTAAGAAAAATATCTGCAAATTCCGGAATTGACATTAAACATTACTTGAAGCTCTGTATCTCCTTATATATTGAGACTATCAACCTTGTTTTGTACATAAAACATCAGTTTGTCAGTAATCATTTATCTTTAATTACTTGTACGGAATTAGACTTCATAAAAGTGACAATTACCAGAATCTATATAGTATATATTTATGAATGTAAGTTAGTGAAGTGTAATGAGGAGAATATAATTTCTCATATTTAAAATCAGAAAGTAATAATGTAAAAATATTTATTATATCAGCAACAGGAACTGGTATGTTTAGTTTTTATTTTTACTACTGTGTCGGTGTATTTGCTGGTGGAAATTTTTCCCAGAGGATAACATTAGCTCAGTCGCATCTTTTCATGTAGAACAAACTTAATAATACTGGAGAGCCCAAGACTCTATAAAAAGATCTCCTGTTAGTACATATGGCACTAGGCTAGCAGTTAATGATAGAGCCACTAGGATTACTTTGGTTTTTTATGATTGTGGTTTGGACATGGACCTGTATGTTTGTGTGTTTTATTTCACTCTGAAATGCTTTATAATAAATCAAACCTATGTTACGTTTTCTATGTAAAATATAACAAATGAACATTTATCTCATTGGCAAAGCATCTAAAAATAGAAATATGTAAAATATATACATGTTAGTTGGATGATAGGTAGTTGGGCCTCTATTGCGACTTCTCTATGTATCATTTAGACATTGAAACAAATATTTCCTAAGTAGCCTGGTTCTTCACATGTGTTGCATCTTGATGCATATCTGCAAACATATTTTTTATTACATTTTATCGAATAATAATAACAAGATAACTGCTTATATATGAGAATTTAATCACTAATTATAGAGTCCAGGAAAATGTATGATTTTTGCAGTATAAATTGTTCCAAAAAATATAAAAATCTATTGCCACACAGGCAGACATTTACCGAAAAATGCTTTTAGTAAGTACAGTGCATGGGAAGTATGTTATATTTTAAAATATCTTTTTATCTTTCTTTTATCATTGTATTTAACAGAAAATCTAAAATCCTATGTTTTATGATGTCTTTGCTCTCAAATAGCGACCTGTTATCAATTAACACTTTTTGTATTTCTTATGAGAAATATATCAAAAAAAATATTAGGGAATAGGATACGTTTTTATGGATCTTTTTATGGTTTATTTATTAATTATTTCGAAATAAAAATTTCGGATTAAGTATTTTCTGTTCACAAGCAAACTATGGACAACTAGATGAGGTCCTATAAAGCCGTAAGTTAAATATATTGTGGACACCATGTATTCGATTTTACTTGTATTGTGGGGCTATTTGTTTATAAATTTGCATTATTTTGTGTTGTGCTTGCAGTGAATGTTGCCAATTATATTTTCAATACCTCTAAGAACCTTAAGAAAAATAATTAGTATTAAAAACATTGTAATGATATTTCGCTCACATTTGTAAAGAAATTTCAGCATACAAAATATCCTTGTTCTAAATTTTTACAATAGTTTAAACTTGCAGAAAGATAACCTTTCATTCTATAACATGATCTGTAAATTCAAAATAATTAGTGAAAGACTTCGTTAGCATCTGGTATCACTCTTTTGGGATCACATTTAGATTTCTAGGTTAATAAAAGTTATAAGACTCTTTGCGTCATATAATTTAATAAAGGTATTTAATAGAATTTTATAAAACAGTTTAATCGTACTTTTAAAATTCACCCTTCACCTAAATGCTTCTTACTTGCGTATTTCTGTTTTAAACTTGTATTCAATTTTTAATGTTTAACAACCAGAGGCTAAAACAACCACACAACAACAACCCTCGTTAGACCATGTACCACTAACTACTACATAAACACACCCTTTGAGTTATTGAATTGTTTTTTATTCTTTTGTATACAAACTACAAACCATCAATCCTTTTATGTGTTAAACGTGTGAACCATCAGTTCTTATATGTACTTTCGTCCATAAAATATTGAGAACATCAATTGTTATTTCTTTATTGTTAGGTTGATAAAAAAATGTTTCAAAAAAAATTGTTGTCAGATATATAGTGAAACCTCTCTAAACCGGACAAGCTCCGGACAATAGGTTTTGTCCGGTTTAGGGAGGTGTTAGATTTTGAGAGGTTTTGAACTTTTTAACCTGGATTGTCTCCCCTTAAGTAAATAAATCTAGAAAGAACACTAAACTATTATAATTTTCATTTATTGAAATAATGGTAATAATTTTTGGAAACTTTCAGAATCCTTTATCAGCTTAATTTTTTCATCCAGAGTTAATTCAACTCTTCTTCGTTTTGCTGATGGCTTTGGCATTTCGAATGATACTTTGTTTACTTCTGTACATATGGTAAAAATGAAACTTGAAATAGACTTTTTTATGTGATACATGTCAGAGAAGCCATAATCACCAACACTAAATTTTATGTTACGTAAATAGGATTCTAATTATGGTACTTAGGGCAAACAATACTACCATCATTTATCCTTGACAGGACACTAGTATACTTTACACGTCCTTTTGATTCACAAGGAGTTACTGGATAGTATATTAACAAAAACTATCAACAGAAGTGCTTGGTGCTAATTATCTAAAATTTGTGTCACTTAATAAATAACTAAATAGATTTGAATGATAAAAAAAACAAAAAGAAAGAATAATAGAAAAAGATAAATGAAACATATTTAAAAATAAACACATAAGTAATTAAATAACAAATATTCTAAATAATAAAAATAATAAAAACACACTTTTATATAATTTTTATTGTACATAATTGCTTTTTTTATAAATCTGTTTAAAACTAATCTATTTAAAAAAGAAAATAATGTAATTACAAAATAAAATTTCCTGTTTAGAGAGGTTCATTTCTAAGGACAAAAGCAACTTGGGACTGAAAAGTTTGTCCGTATCCGGAATAGAAAGTGTCCGGTTTAGAGCGGTTTTTGTTAGTTGAAATAAAGAAGGTAAAAAAAACCGGGACTAATTTTTTGGTCCGGAATAGAGAGTTGTCCGGTTAAGAGAGGGGTTTAGGGAGTATTCACTGTATCTCAAAGATGCAATACAAGTCAAGAACTAGGCTTATTATGAAAAACTTTTTTTTAATAAGTCTGGCTGAAACACAGAAGTTATGATAGGAGTCATCTACTTATCATCCAACTTATATATTTTATCCTTCTATTTTAGATGCTTTGATAATGGAATGTAGATTCATTTGTTGTATTTTATAAAGAAAACGTAACATATGTTTGATTTATCATGTAGCATTTTTATAGTGATAAAATATATATTATATTTTATGACTTTATGATTTATAAAATAAAATGAAAGTATATCTCTCTTATTACACTTTACTTACTTACATACATACATAAATATATACAGTCTAGATTCTGGTATTCGTCTTTTTCATAAAGTCTAAAACCATACAAGTGATTTAAGATAGATGATTACTGAAAAACTGATGTTTAATGTAAAAAACATGGTTGATATTTCCTAATAAATAAAGAGATGCATAGCTACAAGCAATGTTTAATGTCAATTCCGGAATTTGCAGATATTTTTCTAATAAAATATGTTAACTGTTTTGGTTAATCAAATTTAAAAAAAAATTCTGGATGGAAGTAACGTTTAAGTTAAATATCCCATTTTAAGTCATAAAAATAAACAAAAAAAAATAGGTAAAAAAAACAAAACTTTATATTAATTATTAACATCTAGGTGATTGTCAACGAAATTTCGCCCACCTGTTACAATCGTATGAACAGTGCAGAACTCTTGAAAGTTAAGTACATAGCAAGTGAACCAATCTCGACCCTTTGTTAGCTATATCTCGGCAGCTTTCAAGTAGTAGCTTAATTAAATCCTCGGCCACTATTTGACCAATCGATCCTTACAGATGAAGCTAAATTGTTTATACTATTTGTATATTAGAAGTGGTTTAACTTGATTTTTTTTAATTACCGTTGTTTATAATATTTTAAGTACCGAAACATGTAAAGCAAATAAAAGGATGTGTATAACTTTTTCTATCTATTATTTACGATCATAGAGAAAATATTATTGATAATTTCCATCACAATATTTTTACTTCATTATACGAATATTTTTTTCTAAAAGAATATTTATAATTTATTTTTGAATCTTCTATTTGCTTAAGTATTATCTATCAATTATAATTGATACGTAAAATCCAGGTTTAAAAGTCAGTAACGTAATAACTAAAACAAACACACCAGTATTTGTCCAAGTCACAATCCCAAAAAACAAAGTAAAAACTTTGAAAGCTGGCAAAATTAGTTACACACGTGAACTTCCATCTAGGAAGAAAGGGCATGGGCTCTAGAAGTGTAAGCACCTCCTGTCTAGCTAGCTACACCCGTCACGTGCAAGTCAATTTTGAGAATAAAAGGAACAAAAGCCATGGTAAGTCAAATATATCCAGTAAAAGTTTGGATACGGTGACTACATATTATCAACAAAATCATTTACTTCTTGACCGCACGTTCGACAGGTCTGTAGTGTAGCACAATTTTGGTTCTGCGATTTTAGTTAACATGTTTTTAAATATAAAGAACCAAAATATTTCACATTAGTTTAATTTTCAACATGTTAATAGATTTAAGATATTATTGTAATTAAGTTGCATAGATTTTTAGCATAAATCTTACTTACCCAATTTTTTAGAGATTTCAGTAAAGCAGACTAAAAGTTTATCACCATGAAGTATTAAAAATAATATATTTTGAAAATTACATACCTTTGTCTGAACTTATAAACTGTGTTTAGTTATAGCTGTCGGTATTGTTACTGTTTAAGCATCGTATCATTCAGTGCTAAAATTAGAACTATATTACCGTTGTGAATATTACAAAGTCCATATCTGCATTATTTTGTGTTTGTTAAATCTGTATATTAATTGTTCCGTTAAATTTTATATCTTCGTGTTTCCTTTCTTAGCATCATCGTGTGGCAGACTTCCATTGGTACCTACATGAAAAATGTTGATTATTAATACAGGAAAAAGTAGAGCCTAGACTTTTACGGCTTTAAAAGACCAAAATACA
Organism: Tegillarca granosa; assembly: GCA_029721355.1. Lineage (NCBI taxonomy): Eukaryota > Metazoa > Mollusca > Bivalvia > Arcoida > Arcidae > Tegillarca > Tegillarca granosa. The sequence goes on along the minus strand of CM056600.1, from coordinate 32,823,792 downwards.
TACTGGTCATGATATTTTAAATTTTACATAGTATTTTGATATAACATTGGACAAAGCGCTTTGTTTGTTTATGCAAATATCTTTTGATTATAATATCGTTACACTTTTATTTAAATGCGCATAAAACTAAATATATCGTTTTGTTTACCAACGATTATTTGTTTAGAAGTATCATTTTACCGTTGTTTAATCGACAATTTTGTTTCTATCACGTGTAAACAGAAATAAAACTGTTAACATTGATTTACACTCAGATATATGAATTTATTATTTCAAGACAAGTGCTTTAAATTGAAATACAAAAATGTGTAATTTGCCTTGATCGCTTGCACATTGTACATTTCAGTCTATATGCGAATTTTTTTAATGGAAAAATTGTTTTTATTTTTAGCACTTTGTACATTTCAGTCTATATACAGAGTTTATATATATATATATATATATATATATATATATATATATATATATATATATATATATATATATAATATATATATATATATAAACGTGAAATAATTTTAAAGACGATTTTCTGATTTCTGATAAAGGAAAGAATATTAATCTTTATTAGAAAACTGGAGGAAATACTTTCTAAAAAAAATCTGAATAATTAACTTTGACTTAACTCAGTTTAACTCAGTAGGCGGGGAAATAGGAAATGGCAAAGGCCCACACATCTTCGTTGGTAATTAATTCTGAAATAAGCACAGAATGGTTTTATAACAAAGATATAATTACAATTAAGTACTGAAGGTACTGTTTTAAAAACACGCTGGTCTCAAAAACATGAAGTTAAATTTATAAAAGTAACTACGACCGTGTAAATCAGTAAAATACAGATTAAGCGTTTCTTTAATTAGGTAATGCCTTTTATAGAGGTTATTTGGCCAGTTAAATTGTCTTTTAGGATAAATGAAATAAGGCCTCAAAACTAATATTTACAGTGTTTCTAAAGAAATAAGTTTAGTTAAAAACTGAATAAACACAATAATAATACTTCTTATGTTACAGATTAATAAAAACAGATATATTAAATTACAAACGGCGTTTGATACAACTGGGATATAAAAACAAAATATACCATAAAAGAAGTTATAAAACAAATAAATTCGTAAGCGGACGTAAAGAAATCTAGAAATGAAAGAATAAAAAGGTTTAGAATATTTATCTCGTCGCTTAAAAATCGCAAAGTTACATAAAAAATGCAGCTATAACCCGTGATATTACACGATTGGAAGCAAAACATAATTATATAATATATATAGTACAAATACCAGTTAAATTTTGATGTGTCAGGTGTGCACATTTCGGAAATTCATTCCTCATCAGTGATACTAAGACCGAAAAGTTTGATACATAAAAAATATAAGCCAAACAGTTGAAAATAATCAATCTAAAGTTTCAAAATTATATAAATCCAAATCCAGCTAAGGATTGCTTTGCATGAGGGAACAAACCTTAGTTTTAAATAAATTTCAAATTTTAGACGATTGAAAATTTTGCTGAATGGTACATTTCTGACAGCACAAAGTACTGCCTACTGAGTTATAAATAATATCAAATACTCACTGTATTTTCATTAAGTTAATATAGAAGATCAAATAACCAATAAAACTAAACAACAAGAACAGCAACAATCAGAAACAGTTAAATGCAGATTAACTGTATCTTTTAGGCAGTACCTGACATAGAAATTATTGCGGAGGAAATATGAACAGTTAAAATGTCCTTCAAGGAAAGTGATCCAAAGACTCAAAACTGCTTTTTAAACTGCTTTATAAAGGACAAAACGTAGAAAAGATTACAGCCTGAAACAAGTGTTGTTTACAACCGCATTTTCACGAAAACCATTTAAAAATAGCCATTACGCAATAAAATAGTAGAATGAACATGATCTCAATACATTGCATCTTATGAGCAGGGATTAAAACAGATAAAATAAATTACAAATGGCGTTTGACAAAATTAAGTTATAAAAAGAAAGTATACCATAAAAGAAAGAATAAAAGAAATTAATTCGATAGCGAACGTGACAAAGGTGTGAAAAAGACGTATGGAAGAAATAAAATGTCTGTAGCTATTAGCTATAATCATTTAATTCTAGAATTTATCTGTGTTAATACATATTGACTGGTAATGGGCTAAGACAAAACACCACCCCCCCCCAAAAAAAAAAAATATTTGGAGGATGAAAACAAATTAAATTTGAGAAATTACTTTTACAAATGGAGCATAATTTTCGCTGAAGATAAACATTTATCATCTTTTACTTATTAAATTAATAATTATCTTATTAATAATTTATCGAGAATAAAAAGACCTAAAAAGCCGTGTTTTTCCCGTTTTTAAAATAAGTTGTTGTTCTTCTGTGAGTGCTTATATTCTCATATTTAAATATTCTAATCATAAATGACAAACCTCTGACAAAAACAACCATATATTCATAAATAACTCCTGTAATATACTTATGCATATATTAAACTGTTATTACTATCCGTGTTAAACGTTTGAAGTTTGAGACCACCCTTTTAAGGTCACAAATCACTGCATATAGCTGGATTTAAGACATACCGCGCGAATTTTGGCTTTCGAATGAGTTTAATGGAAAAGGAATAATAAATAAATAAATAAATAAATAAATAAATAAATAAATGAATAAATAAATAAATAAAGAAAGAAATAAATAAATAAATATTGTCACTTATAAATATTCTTGAAAAGAATGAATATCCAATTTCTTATTAAAACTTTCACACTTACCAAACTTGTCATGGTCATAAACAAGTTATCACTGATGTGGAATGATTTTCCAAAATTTGCACATATGACACAACAAAATTTAACAGGTATTTTTGTAACATATTGTCAATTTGTTTACGTACTTGTTTACATTTTTCGTGTGTGTGTGTGTGTGTGTGTGTGTGTGTGTATTTATTTTGCTGTTGCGAATTTTTCTCGTTATTACATAATTTTTTCCGTAATAACGTGAATTTTTTTTGTAATTACATAAATTTTTCTCGTTAAAACGTGAATTTTTCTCGTAATTACATGAATTTTTCTCGTAATAACGTGAATCTTTCTCGTAATTTCATGATTTTTTCTCGAAATAACTTGAAATTTTCTCGTAATAACGTGAATTTTTCTCGTAATTTTATGAAACGGGCACGATTCGGCTTTAGTATATATGCATATCTTTACAGTTATCTTGAGAATCATTTGTTGATTTACCAAATGGTCCCTCGCTATCAAGTACATGTCAAAAATCCCCTTTTTCATATCGGACATCATCAAAAAGACAAAGAATCCTTAAATCGATTGATAATCAAAATAAAATAGTAACATAGTTCAGAATTCCTTTTTTTACAATTATAATGAGTGTCTTTCTGATCTCGTCGATGTACATGCATCTATTTTTTTTTTTTTTTTTTTTTTTTTTTTTTTTTTTTCGGGGGGGGGGGGGTGGGTTGCTGCGCTAAGTTTATTCGTCTTTTAACCTCTGTATGGGGGTTACTGCAACTTAAAACGGTTAATAGTACTGTTTTATTTAGTCATTGTCAGATATATAATATATATACATCATAATAGTTTTTATGTATGGAAAACAATTATTTAGTCCTAAGAAAATAATTAACGTCTTAAAAGAAAAGTAATATTCTAAAATTTGAAATATTACTAATCATAACATGCATTTTATAAATCATTAAAGGCATTCCTAGATCTGACCATCAAGCAATTATAGAGAAATAAAAAATAATTAAAACGTCTCACAAAAGAATTGCCAAATGCAAAAACAAAAAGTCGTCCTAGATGACCTAGAAAAAAAGGTGACAGTAGCCATACCTATTAAACATAATAAAATAAATAATCAGATTAATGTAAACTTAAAATAAGCCCATCGGAAGGTGACCCACGATTAGGTCAATTGACTAATGAAATTACGAAGTCAATAATTACTTTAAGCAGACCCTCATGATCAATGATCGCCGAAAAAAATCGATAAATTATAGAAGGTAGGTTTAAAATTTCACATGATGAAAGCGTTTGAATTGTTATCGTTATTCCTTCAATGGAATGTCAAAGGTCTCCTCAAGATGGCTCCCCCGACATTTCGCTCGCTTTCAATGACTTCACTTTTAATTGTTTGTGCTTTGTTTTTATGACGAGAGCTTCAATCTAAGATTAGTTTGTATGATACTGAATTCATTTGATTTTGGAACTTTGGGTTCATTCACTCTTAATTCGGTTCATCTTTATATATAATATTATTATATATATAAACATTTTGGCCCCTTGTGACACTGAAGAGGGGCGAATAGACCATTTGCCAATTAAATGTTCCGGGTCATCGTGAATCATTTCCTATTTAGATATTACAATGACGGGGGACAAAACCTCTGAATTTTCGGGTTTTTTCGTACAAAAGCACTGTTCCAAGTGTAATTTCTATGTTGTCAATTTATTTAAAAAGTTTACCAAACAGGCTTAAATACATTTGATACATAATATGCAAAATAAAATGGTTTAAAAGATGAAAATCTTATTTTTAGCTTTTTGTTTGCCAAGAGAAGTCATATTTTTGTAACGAAAAACCCCGAGAACTGTCCGGTCAAGTTGTAAAATCTTAATAGAAAACCGATTCATATTTCGGTCGGAATTTTAATTGGCAAATCCAGTATTTCCTAAATGTGCACATATGGCACATCAAAATTAACACAGAACGTTTTGGTTAAACATAAAACATAATTTCATCATGCTGACCTTGAAACTCAAAATTATTTCATGCCATTGAGTCGGCCTGGTTTGCTCTGCCAACTTTATTCATAACCGAACATAAACTGGCTAAGTAATGAGAAAAACCACTAAATGGGTGATTGAGAAGATGTGCTGTTAGACTTAATCTTTAACACTAGACTTAAATACAGATCGAACCAGCAGATTATTTACCTTTAAAGGTAAAAATTGAAAACTTGATGAAAACTTAAATACAACTAGAAAACGCATTTTTATTTTATATATAACTTATATATTAATATGAATTTATTTATGTAATTATTTATTTATTTATTTATGTACAGAAACATCGAAGATCTCAGCGCCCCTGAACTTGACATCCATTTGGCAGCCTTTTTCATGATAGATAGAGCTGTAAAGGGGCCCAAAATCATAAACAAGGTCTGCCTCAACGTATCTTTGTCATATTTTGATTAACAAATCTCTTGACAACCTTTTACACGATGTCTAGAAATCTAATAAATTAACTACAGACGTACAATTTTAATTAAGCTTTCTCATATTAGAAAATTTCTTGAGTTGAATTTTTTTTAAGGAATGCACTTTTCATCACATTTTTGCAAGTTAATATTTTTTACATTCTGTATGTATTACATGCATCTGTTCTACATGTTGAAATTTTAAATATATGATAAACAGAATAAAACATGGCATATGATATGGATTTTGCCATGTATTATGCTATATATATAGACCGGAGGCTCCGGGCGGTATTATGTTTGCTTACGTCACACGATTGTCCTTGATGACGTAATATTGGACAAACAAAAACAGCATCTTAACCCGAATAGTTTAACTAGTGGATTAACGCTAATACAAAGTTAGTCAGGAACGGCAACTGTAATACATAAACAATCATCGTCTTAAAGGAATTAATTAATTCAAAAAAAAAAAAAAAAAAAAAAAAAAAAAAAAAAAAAAAAAAAAAAAAAACTGATGCCTATTTTGAAATTGTATCCATTCGGTATAATATAACAAATATTTCATTAGTCTAGTCAATCTTCGGGAGTTTTTGGCAAACCTCAAACTAATTGCAACAGAAACTTTTTTGATGCCATTTTACTTATGGATATATGAAGGATAAATTTTTAAAAGTCGGCTTTAATCGAAGAAGGTGAACATGTAGTAATTGTACCTTAATCTTACCCCTATAAGTTTTTAGAAATTTCGTTTTTCAACCAATACACTTTCTAACAGTTCGATAATATGTCCTGAAAATCAACTTGATGCAAATAATTTCTCAAAACTTTATTTTTAATATCACCTGGCATTGTTACTTTTTTATGATCAAGATAAACAAGTATAAAATTAGATTTTTGTAGCAGAATTCCTGGTCTCACTTTAACCCCCCTCCCTTTGTGATACTGCGACAATTAAATGGTTAAGATTTTGTCTCTCAAACGCCCTTTAGTTCCATATAATCAAATGTTTAACAACGAAATAATGAAAACTGAGTAGTCAATGATCAACTGCCAAGTGGTTAAGATAGATAGTTAGTAGCTTAAAGTTGTCACGTGATACACATGCATTAGTTGCTGAAAAAGCTGCGATTTACTTAATGGAAAGCCGATATTAACAGCCGATTCTATTCACTATTTTAGTGTTAAACATTTGGACTTTTGGATGGTTTGTCACAAACATACACACATACTATATATATATATATATATATATATATATATATATATATATATATATGTGTGTGTGTAAGTGTGTGTGTGTGTGTGTGTGTGTGTGTGTGTGTGTGCGTGTGTGTGTGTCAAACAAAGATCATGTCAATTTACAATTTGATTATCCTTAAAATCATAAATGCAGCAGAACTGTAGCTAATAACTTAAACAATTTTTATATTTGGTTTTAAATGTGTCACTGTGGTACTTCCATGTCTTCACTTATTTCATAATTCCTTGAATTTGAACAACTTGTTCCCCGGCAATTTCCACAATCGACTGAACAATCTAACCCATGCTTCCGACATACGCAACGTTTAGTGTCACAGCTCGATTTGCAATTACAGCGAATAACTTTCAAAAGAAAATCTGGTGCTGGCTGCTTATTTGTCTTTACTGGAAGTAAATTATCCTTTAACATCTGCCACCCAAAATTGCATGGATCCAAATCATTGCCTTGTCCAATCCATTTCTGTACTTGGAAGTAAACACGGAGGGAATGAAAACCAGCTGCAACAGACGTTGGTGGTAGTGAATTGACCTGTACATAGGTTGTATTTGAGGCAACTTTTGTAGCAAACTTGCGATAACGTAACAAATCAAGTCCCTCTGCTTGAACACCGCCGTAAAGAGATGAAATTGCTTCTTCCCCAGCACTTAAAATCTCTTGTTTTGTAGACGAAGGGTTACAGAAAACTTCAGCTTGTGACCGGAAGAAATTATCTTGTCGAGCTTTCTTTAAGGCATTCTTCTTACCTATACCAAACAATCGGGAAGTGGTGTCACAACCAGTAAGAGCATGCACAAAAGGCAGATATCGACATGTTTGATATCCTAATAAGGCTGATGTGCGTTTTATATCCCAACTTAGTGTTTTTTCCAAGCTGGAAACTTGAATGTGACCTAAAATGTAGATCATAATGATCTTGTTGCGCATGAAAACAAAGAAGTACCAATAAATCTGTGTCTTCCCCTACGACAACTGTGTTTTGTGTTCTAGCAGATTCTAAAGCTTTCTGAACAATTAGAAGATCCGCATCTTCTTCAGCGTGTACAACGACATGGTTTTCTTGTTCAAAGTAGCTGCTCAACATATTAATAAATGATTGTTTGTTTTCAGAATTAGAAAGAAAAAGTTCTTTCTTAGACGTGAATTTTGTATGATCTGAACACTTAACAGTTGCTGATTTTATTCCTTTTGTTCTGCGGATATGTGTTACATCTTTAGTTGAAGCACCTGAAGTGTAGCCATCAAAAACAATAGTCGAGTTTGGAAACCTGCTATTGACAAATTCTACATAGGTCATGCATATTTCACGGTATGTTGAACCTTTGTTCCATGGTAGACGCTGTAGCAAAGACCCACCATCCAGAACATAATGCAATGAACATTCATCTATAGGTGTCTGAATTGTACAATCACCAAGAGCCCATATAGAATTTGCCAGCGATGGTTTCTGAGCCTCTCTTAACAACCCATTAGCATCAAAAATTGAAGAAGGATAAGAGCACAACTCATAAGCAAAGACTGAAGGAATATCATCGGTAAGTCTGTCTGCTGCCGATATAAGTCTCTGGAATAGAAGCTGTGGATCAATTTGCAGGTGTACATCATCTACCTTTAAATCTAGCTTAGAATTCATAGTCACAAGTTGGTCGGATCTCTTGAAGGAGTACTCGGTTACCTTCTTGCCCACCAATTTGTTAATGACAGTCAAGCCAACTTCCTTGGCCTTTTCAGCATTGACATTTTCATCGGCTGTAACACCCGTTTCAATATTCCGTAAAGACGAGTCTTCAATAAAAGGGTTTCTCTCCTGAAGATAATATAATAATGCTAAAACGTCTTTTTCGTCTCTTTGTTTACGGGTATTTCCCGTGTCTTTGTGCTGTTCGCTGGAAACATATTGTATGCAAGTAAATTGTTGCATACAGCTGTTATAATTAGAACATGCTGGCATTGACAATAACCACTGTGTCCTTTGTTCATCATTCATACCCCTTCCCCTTGTCAAACCACCCGTTGTTTTAACACTACGCATCAGAACCTGTTCTATTACTAAGTCTGTTGATAAACCAGCCCAAAATCTGTCACTTCTGCGGAGAACGTGATTTCCTGATTGAAAGAGGGCATATATATCCGGATGGTCCTGCTCCAGCCTGACCATGTGTTGAAGATAGAGATAAGCTGACTTCAAGTATAAGTTATGCCCAGATGCAGCAAAATATGGTAGCATGCTCTGCACTGATTGGAGATGCAACGCCCAGTTACCTGTTCGCTCTGCTTTCAAGAACCTGCGAAGTATATCAATCATGTCCATATATTGGATCCAAAGGGAAGCTGTGCGGAAAGGCATATGTAATTCCTTTTGTTTCCCATATCGCTGACTAACTTTCTCTAAAACAACATCAGAACATACAGATTCAACAGAGGCATCACTTAACAACAGACGATCATATAATGCAACAGCTGTTGCATATTCAACATCAAGTTTGTCCATTTTAATGACTTCACCATTTGTTGATGACTCAGTGTCCAATGTTTCAGTACATAATGCACTTGGTTGTATGCTAGCAGTATTACTTTGTAGAACATCTTGGTATAGACAATTAGATGGTGGTACCTCAATTGTTAATGGTTCGTTTTTCTCCTGTTGTTCCAAAGGAAGGGGTAAGTTAAAGGTTTTTGTTACTAGTAACGCATTAAGGGCAGTGTCAACTAAAAAGTGGCCTCTAACAGCCCTTGATACAGCTTTTCCTGTGAGCATATAGGTCTATAGCATTTGAAGCGTAAACATTGTCTAGCAACTCGTGTAATCCAGAACCATTCATGATGTAACCAATAGAACCAAGGAAACTCATTTGCATGTGAAAACCACCTAATCGCAGGACTATGTTATTCAGATGACTTTCGCTGGATTTACCATAGATGATTGTTAGTGCTTTCCAATAAAGTGGTTGATCAAATGTAATTACAGGTGATGCACCCTGTTTGCTTGCTTGGGCACTTATGTATTGTAGAGTAGTGTAAACACAAGAAATATCACTTGGGTTTAAGTCAATCATTGGTAGAAAGAACACCGAAGACCGCCCAGGGTGGCTGCCTTTCTGAACCATTTGCATCATACCTGACCATCCTGGTCTTGCTGTTTTGACAGGCCAAACAACCTTGCACAGAAAATCAAGTTTTGATGTCTGATCGTCAACTTCAATTTCAACAAGTTTCTCAAACACCAAGTATTTTAAACGCTCAGAGTCTTGTTGAAAATACTTTATATCCAGTTTACCAAGCATTGTTATTTCTTCGCGAGAAACTTTCAGTCGTGGAATTACAGTTTTACGCTTTATTTCAGGACTTACGCCGACCACGATACCCATGCCATGAAATGTGTCTTTGCCATCTAGAGTACATGTATTATGATCCACATTGTCTGCAATGAATTGACAAAAGTGTCCATATGGTATCCCTTCCAAAACATCTGCGCCTTGATATGATGCTGCATTCGTTTCAAATCTTTGCACTTCTGAATATGAACAGCAAAATCCCATAGCATTTAACGTATCAATCAAAAATTTAGAAGCAAAGTGATGGTGCATTTGAATACCAAGGCCAAGTTGCAATGGTGCAATAAGACTTCTTGGGCGTGCTGCCTGCATTATTGCCTGACCTATCGATGCTACCTTACAATCTGCATCTTTAGCAGTGATAAGACCTTTTAATAACAGCTGTAAGTGTATCAGGGACATATTCAACATTTTTGTCTGTAGATGATATGTCCTCTGATGATGGATAATTATCTTTTGAAGCATGAACCGACTTGATGTCATTAAGAATAAGTTTGGCTGCAGTTTCAATCAACGACATTTTCTCTGCTGTATCATCTTGGTACTTTGGGCGTTTATAAAACTCGTGAAGAATGGATGATGCATTCCTTGTGAATGTTACAACATTTGTTTTACCATTAATTTCAGAAATCAAAATAGAAGAACCAAAATGTTCTTGAATTTTTGTCTTCATATAAATAGAACTATATGCCTTATCACCACAGATTTCTTTCATTTTTTCCACTAGATCTGATATAGTAATTTGTTCATCATCATTATCTTTTAAATATGTAACAACAGTCAAGAATGCTTCAGCTAAATCAGAATCTGATGGTCTTCCAGTTGCAATTTTATTTACTTTGGACCATTGGCTTGGAAAGCTATTGGTTTGTCTCTATTAGTCCTAAAATTTGAACTGCATGTTTGATGATAGACTGCATCTGCAGCATGGAGATCATTAATCGACATAATTCTACCCTTTACTTCATCGGCCCATTGGTCAGAACGTTCCTCACAGTGTCGTTCAATTGTTTTTTGGAATTCTATAGTGCGAACGGAAAAGGCATCATGACTACGTTTTCTCCCAGTGACATAAGCAGGCTGTCCACAGAAAAAACAATGTAAATTAAACTGAAATCTGGAGGAAGAAGAACGAAGTTTAGGAGTTTTTGGAATTTCATTAGCAGATACTTTAGACACCATGTCTTTTTGCATTTTAACGATAGCTTTTTTATTACAGTAGTCTTTGCGGCAAGATGTATGAACTTCTTGTCCAACACGAACTTCTACTGAATCATCACGTGCTTTACTTGCTTCTAAAATTCCCTTGCATCCTTTCTCGCCAAGGGATATTTTGGGTTTTCCATCTGACAGGGTTTTCTGACAGATTGCACATACTGTCACGCATGGAGAATGACCTAAAATTTGAAAAAAAGTAAGTTAATTTGGCAACCATGCGTGTGTGCGAGCACGTATGTGTCAGTGAATGAGAGAGAAAAAGAGAGAGAAAGAGTGATAAGCCACTCGAAGGTATGGATGAAATTTTCATTATTCTTTAAAATAGAGTCTAAAATGATCACTGAATAAATTATTTGCATTCTAATGAAAAAATAAAATAAATCAAATAAGAATTTGTTAATAATAAATAATTCTTACCTGCTAATCACTGATCCATAATAAACAAGGATAAACTAAGAAAAATTATTTCAACTGAAAATAAAAGCAAATGAAATAAGATCAACCAAAATACAAAAATAATAAAGACTATAGTTTTTTTAGTTGAGCATGTGATGACCTTTTAATTGAATAAATTGATGGTATAAGCAATGTAAAACTTTTCACAATTAAGAAATATGCAGCGACAGAACTGTCAAGTCAATAAACGCCTCTTTCACTATTCAACTACAGTATGCCATTTGCCTCCAGGTGTTCATGAGCTTTGTCACTTCCTTTTGTAACTAGCTTACATTAACACGATAAAATAATCCAACACTGAAGGAAATATTCAAAACATAAATAAACATAAATAAAAAGTAAACGAATAAAATAAAAATTAGAATACACTAACAAAGGAAAACAGAACAGAGAGAATGAGCCATGTTGTATTTACGTAGCTTAACAAATTCTCAAACCTGTAGTCATGAGACATCAATAATCAAGTTTAAAACGTCGGATTTGTAGTCAATTAAGTCTTATCACTATTTTTTTTTTTGTTTATAGAGCTTTATGTGCTCAGAGGTTAAGTATTTTATTTTTGTTTGTCAATATTCAGTGAGATATTGTCAGTAAACGAACGAAAAGATTCGTATTCTATATTTCTACAACGAAAATTATGACATCTGAGGGCCTCCGTAGTGTGAAAAAATTCAGAAATCGTCAATTTGGTTTATTTGTTGTTAAATTGGTTTGTTTTTATTCCCAAAGTGGAAACCATAAATGTATGACTGCTTATTCTTAATAGATAACCCTTAATTTGTGCAAATCTAAATGTAACAACTGGAAAACATGGTATGCCGGTGCCGAAAACCATGACACCCCCCCCCCCCATTATTATTGTGCGTTTTTGAGTGTTAAGTGTTAGCAAAATGATATTTTTATGAGTAGTAAATAATTTGTAGCTTTTGTTTTTTGCCATTTGTTAATTTTGGATACCTGTTTCATTGAAATCCATTACAAATAATTAGATTATATTATTTGTTTACATCCGGTGCGCACAGCATGGTCGTAATTTTTTCTTCTACGGAGGCCCATATCACGTTATAACGTGCTATTAAAAATCGATGTTTTTTAAAACGAAATTACTTTTAATTGCACGGTCCGATTTTTTCTGATTTTTTATTCTATTGTCTCTGGGTCGTTTACAACAAGTTTACGAAATAAAAAATTCTGTTGCAATTAGTTTGAGGTAAAATTATACATTGACTGGACTACATGGGGTTGCGGGCTATATCGCAGTTTATTGACCGGCAGGCACCCCGGAAATACAATATAGACCTCAGCTTCGCTTTGGTCCATATAATATTTTCGGGGTGCCTGCCCGGTCCATAAACTATATAGCCCGCAACCCCATGAAATATTTGTTAAATATATTTTTTATTTAATCTATTCAAAGTGGAATATTGTTATTTAAAATCAGAGATAACACAATGTCGTTAGTATTAGTATTACATTGTAAGACAGAATGGCGATATTTGATATACATGTATGTGATATTAATTGATAACGATATTAGCTTTAGAAGGCACTGTGCATTGTATGATTCATTGATTCATTGCAAAACAACACAAAAGATTCCAGATCTTTAAACAGCCTTTCTCATGCTCCTCTTCTGAATCTCTAAACCGGACACATTTGCCAGGGATTTATTTTGATATTAGCATAATTGATTTTTTTAATGCAAATTTTAAAGTTTTTCTAATGCTTGCAAATCCGGACTGATACCAACATGATACACATTTTAGTCGAATTTTAAATTAAGACTACCACTACCTTCGTTTTATATCTTTATTTTTTTAATTACATCAAATGTATCAGATGCACGTGAGGCTATTCTTAAAATGTGTTAAAGTTTTAAGCCTTAACACACGATTGATCTTTCAAATAAAAATTTATTTTCAACTATGTATATTTTATAAAAAATAAGACTTATGAAACATAAAAATGAATCAACAAGCAGGCGTGCAGATGGATATGTATCCGTATCGGTGTACATTGGCGCCGTGGCGACATTATGTACTAACCTTCATTGATTTCGACAAGAAAGAAAGCATTGAAGGAGCAAATGACAAGAAATTGTCAGATAGCTACATTTAACGTGTAAGCTTTAGCTATCCAAACCAATAATGTGTCTTGGCGAAGTTTAAAGAAAAGATTCAATGAAAAGTTAGTCCAAAGATCAATGTAAATATAGATTATATTTGTTTATATAAACAAATATTTTAATGAATATCACATGCCATTTATTTTGCTATGTTATTTATTTTTTTAACTTTGGATTCATTATTTTTCAACTGTTTTGGCTTATATTTTTTATCTATCAAAGTTTTCGGCCCCTAGTTTCACTGATGAGGAATGATTTTCCGATATGTGCATATATGACACATCAAAATTTAGCAGGTATTTGTTATATATTTTAAAAAGGACTGTATTCAATATATGTATATTCACTACATAGCCAGATGGCAAGAACGGTGAGACAGAACGCGGATGAGGTGTATCGCAGGAAATTTATGAAGAAAGCTCTAATTTATTACTTTTGACGACATTTAAATAAATATCTAAAAATGAACTTTAAGTCTCGAAGCCTGTCTCCCCCATTCCATATGACAATGCTAAATACACCCACACTATTAGATACATATATATATATATATATATATATATATATATATATATATATATATATATATATATATATATATATATATATATATATATATATAATTCAAAATCTATTATTCCAGAATTTAATTTAAAAATACACGTAAAAATGGAAACTTAAAAAGGAAAATAAAGAATTAGTATTTGATGGTAATGGATATGCTGCAAAATAATATTTTAAAAGTCTTTAAAAAAATGTTCATTAAAACATATAGAAAAATGAATAAGATCCTTTTAGTCGCATTAAATGGAAACGTGGGAGACATATAAGCAAAAAATTACGAATAATGGAGTAATGAAGTACATTTAAGCTTGAACAATAAATCTTTTGCACACCTGATTGAAGGTAATAGCTCAGATTGTGAAAATATCTTCGGAAAAACTACATCTCGTGACTTGAACCTGGTTAGAAATAATTATGGTTCGTCGCAATTCAGAATCGTTTGTGGCGTCGCCAAAACAAACAGTCGTAGATATGTGGTTCACAATAGCTTAAATTTTTGAAGAATTTCTTTACAAAGCAGATGGGAGGTGTACATTTATGGCGTTATAGTTTTAATTCGTAGAGTTTTAACCCTGCATGTATATATAACTGAATACCCTTTTATAAAAATCAAGATCAGAGTTTTTAGAGGTTCTTATAATCTTATTAAAAAAAGCAAATTTTGTTTCTAAACTTTTGAAGACTGAAGCAAGCATCAAATGTCATAATATCGTTTTCAAAATTAAGTACAGATTCTTCTTTAGTGTTTCTCGCAAGAAATTATGCTACTCTGTTAGTATATATAATTTCCTTTTATCACAACAAATACTTGAAATGAGCGTAGGGTTCGTGTTTAAATGACACCATATCGTTAAGTACATGAATCTTAGTTTGCGAATGCGTTTAAACGGAATCATATTTTCAAAACATTAATACACCAGATAAACTTTTCAGGCTCATAAGTCATTCGTTTGTCAACAGACATAGAACATTATATTCCATATTATTGCCATATCAGGCGCACTCGTTAGGTATCTTAATCAGGTATTAGTAGTAATTTATTCCCTTTCTTTATTAAATCTTTTCATCTATCCACATTTTGTTCGATATTTTAACATGATTTATAAACATCTATAGTTATATTAGGCTTTAAATCTGATAAATCAACACTAATTGAATAGGACCTTTGCTAGTAAAAGAGGTAGATGACGTCAAAGATGGCGATTTTCCGGCCGATGAAAAAGCATTTTCTAGTTTTGTTTTTGTTTCTCAATTCCTTATCTTTCAGACAAAACGTGTAACTGAAAGGTTTCGGACAGACTGATGTAAAACATAATTAAGCATTTGGTTTTTGGATAGAACATATATGTATGTTTTTACAATAGCAAATGAAATCAGACAACGGAATCAAAATCCAGTGGATACAACTTACGTGTTTTAGGTAGTTATAGTTCTGACTACTGGTATCATAGCGTCGTTTCCGACTTTGTTTAGCCAGAAGTATTTTTCAAGTCTAAAAAATAAAATACAGACAAATAAAGAAAGAAAAGCCACTGGTATTATCACGTAAGTATAGCCTATGTTCAGCCAAAGTCAGAGATATTGTAACAAGAGTCTGAAAATTATAAAAAAAATTCCAGCAACTAAGGAAAGAAATACCATCAAACCCTATTTTAAAACATGTCAATTACACTATTGTTTTTTGCGTAGGAACTGAAATAAAGTAAATCAAAGTGTAATATGTTATGACAGGACTGTATTGAGCCTGTTATTTAGATTCTTGATCATAGCATCAATCCTAAACACTTTATTGATTTTTCTTCTTGACATATAGAAATAAGTAAATGTAGCGTCTTCTGGGAATTATTACCCTCTTGAGTCATATCTACATTGTTTTAGTACATTAAGATTTGCATTTTTCTACGTGTTTCCATAACGCGCTAAAGAACTACAGATTCAATAAATGCAGTAATTTATCTTGATACCTTTTATGTCAGATTATAACAAAGGATTATCTATGGTTTATAAAATTACTCTATTTTGTGCGGGGCTTCGGTGGCTGCGTGGTTAAAAGTGCGCGCTTACTGTTCACAGTGCTTCTCACCGCCTACCTTTCAATCCTTCTCAGAGGATCCTTATGCTAGTACGTTGTCAGTTCGCTAGACCGTCTTGAAAAAAGAAATGAAAGAGACTTGACCGGAGAATAAACCGCCATCTATCCATCTATTTTGCTTTATTTTTTTATTTTGTTTAGATAAAATTTAAGTTATAAAACACGTGTTAATTAACTCTTATAAGGATTGATTAATTGATTGATTGATTGATTTAATGGTATTTTACGTTCCAGTCAAGAATATTTCGCTTATCGTGACTTCACCAGCTAAAGGTGAAGTAACAGAAATTTTGACCTTCGAAGTGCGCCTAGGACAATAAGCAGGAAGGATTCTTTAACGTGCTACACCTGTCTTGACACGGGAGATCGGTTTTTAGGGTCTCCACAGAAGAACCAGTGACTTTCATTTTTAAATGTTGAGTGCTTGACGGAAGAACAGTCACAATCTATTTTCAAGTCTTGGTCAGACCCGACCGGGATTCGAATCACCGACCTTTCACATACGAAGCAAGTATTCTACCAACTGAGCTACCGTTGTGGTATCTCTAAAAAGAAAACACGTTATTTATTTCCCTTATCATGTAGATTTAAAGACTCTAAAGTAAAAATGATTTCAGGGAAAGGTCTTTCAAAATAATCGCAAGTCATTCTTAAAGTAAAAAGCAAAAGTTAAAAGCAAATTGCAAGTCCCATTGCTATGCATTTTTTACGTGTAAATCTTAAATTGAGTAACCAGTGATTTCGCTATGGTTTTTAAAAACTATCTTCCACCTTTCAAATTGGGAAAATTTGGACCCTTTTTATGTCACATATTACGCTCAGAATTTTGAAATTCATTGCAAAGATTTTATTTAACATTTTTGTCTGTCAGAACAGTTTTGAACAACTGGATTTAACTTTAACTATTTGATTGTGTGTCACTGTTGCCTTTTGGGGAATTTTAGTTCTCAAATTGGGAAATTTTAGTCTTATTTCTCAAGGGAAACTACCTTTATTCGGTAGTTATTTTAGGCAAACAAAACCACTGGTAACACATGACAGATAATGTGCCACACACCTTAAGACAAAAGTTAAAAAGTGCGTAGTTTTTGTGAATTGTTACTGGGTCTATAACAAACGATGTAGGCGTACGTTTGTGTCGTTTTGCTCAAAGCTATAACTCATTTTAAGTACTCGAGTAGAAATATATATATATATATATATATATATATATATATATATATATATATATATATATATATATATATATATATAAGGACATTTGATACTTTTGCAAGTCACATAAATTTAACATATTACATTAATGTGTTGCAGAAAACAAATGGCAATGTGCATTTTTCAAGAAAGGTTGAACATCGAGAGAAAACTTTTTTTCATGAAAAAACCAACCAACAATGGGATAGGACATAATTCGATTCCGTATGTATCATTCACATTTCTGATTGTTAAATAGAACCATAATTACGTTCATATTCATACAAATACCATATGCTTTCAAATATTGAAACAAATTGATATTGTTATAATTTCTTGAATTATACTTTTTATCATGGCGCTTCCCTTATACAGATTGTTTTATGCGCGCATATTTTTTTAATTGATGAAAAAACTTCTATTTCATTAGTGCATTTAATTACCTAGTGAAATCATCGCTGATGATATCAATTATTACACATCAACTAAATAAGCCCCTATGACCGATGTTACGATTGCTGAAGGCAAGTTTTGCTTTTATTTTCGCTTTCAACTGTCAACTTTATATAAAATATGTTGCACCTCAGAGTTAATAATTCGTAATTTTATTTGATGTGATTTAATTAGATTATTTTTAATTATTTTTTAACAAATCCCCTCTATAAAAAAAATTATATATAGTTATTGCCAATTAATTTATTGCTGTGTTACTTGTATGATATACATGTGAATAGCAAAATGTGTTTGTTTGTTTGTTTGTTTGTTGAATGTAGTACATCAACTTAGCTATTTGTGGCCGTTTCCGTTAAATATTAATTAATTTATATATTTATTTACTTATTAACTTTTTTTCATTTTATTATTATTATTTTTTTTAATTTTCTTTGTTCAAGGTTATTCATAACATATGTTAACGTGATGGACGACATTCTGCCAATGTGTATAAAATGCACTGAGGCGACATTTAGCATTAACCCCCTACTGATGTCAGAAATGAACATCACAAACCATACAGTAGATTATACTGTTACCGAGCTCGAGTTTAATGCCAACATCAAATAAAAATGGATCAGAGTCGAGCCCTTAGCAATGGCATGCCTCAGGTTAGAGGTAAATACTGTAATCAGTCATCTCCATAGTATTTGTTTGTTGTGCTCGATAAATTTGTAAATTTGTATTAAGATAAATTATTTGCTGTAAAGAAAACTCAGTGATTTGATTTCGTTTTTTTATGATTACTACGGTGGCTTAGTTAATAAAGTGCTGGCTACGTGTTTGGTAGGTCGGGATTCTCTGCCCGGGTCCAAGACTTGAAAAAAGAAAGCACATGGCATTTAGAATTGAAAGTCATGGAGGAGTAAGTCCTTAAACCGATGCCTTTATGAATTCTCTTTATGAATCATGTTATGCTAAAAGAAGTCCACACTCACAAACATCTCGGTGTAACATTCTCGTATGATTGGGCTGCTCATATCGAATCCTTATTACATAAATCTCGATCTCGTCTTTATTTACTACGCCAGCTAAAATTTACACTAGACAGAAACACCTTACAAAAACTTCACTTTAGTCTTATCCGACCTCTTCTCGAGTATGGTGATGTTCTATGGGACAACATGACCAAACAACAAAGTAATCTTTTAGAGCAAATAAATACAGAAGCAGCGCGGATAGTTACAGGTGCTACTTTACTTACTAGTACTTCTCTACTTTTTAAAGAAACTTTTTGGGAAACCCTAAGCGATAGAAGAAAAAAACATAAGTTAATTCTTTTCTACAAGATGTACCACAATATTACTCCAGCTTATCTGTCAAACATCATACCCCCGCACAATTTTGAAGTACATTCTTACAATACTAGACATCAACACAATTTATTATCTATACACTGCAAAACCAAATCTTACTTCGACTCCTTTTTACCTTCAGTTGTTAGAGATTGGAACGATATTCCAGAAAACATAAGAAATTCCTCTTTATCCAGATTTAAAGCATTTTAAATAAGAACATACAAAAAGTGCCTAAATTTTATTTAAAAGGCAATCGTAAAGGTCAGATACTCCATGCACGACTGAGAATGCAGTGCAGTGCTTTAAATCACCATCTTTTCCAAAAAAAAACCCATTATTTCTAATCCAACTTGCGCCTGTGGTATGGTTGAGACCACTAGTCATTATCTTTTTCTATGCCGATATTTCACTTGGCAAAGAAATGTCCTTCTAGTTCTGTTAAACAACTATACTGTTACTCAAAAATTACTATTATTTGGTGATTCAAATTCATCTGATGAAGAAAACACTTCGATATTTTTAAAAGTCCAAGATATTATAATTGATACAAAAAGATTTTCCTGAACATATTTCTTCTTATTTATTTAATTACAATTGTTAATATATACTGTAAAGTAACATATGCAACTGCTATTTTTTGTGTATTATGTGTACTGTTGTATATAAGTGGTATGTCGGTCTACAAATGTATTTTTCAAATTATGGGAGATGGATTTATAGAATGGACTATGTAAGTCCATTGTTTCCTAATCCTTTTGCTTATTACATATATTGTTTCAATGTAATGTTATGATATTTAATTCAATAAAATACGGTTTAAACTAAACCGATGCCTCTTGTCACAGTAGGTGCGACACGCTTAATAACCCTTCTACCACATTGCTTTGAGTGCAATGCATTATTAAATTTCTGCCACTTTACCCACGGCTGGTGATGTCTGGATAAATGTAACATATGTAAAACTCCATTCAATCAGTCAGTCTTTTGTATAAGAAAATCTGATTCTAGCACTGTTAATAAGGAAATGCATTTCTTTCGAAACTTGAATTGGAAATTTGATAGAAATATTTACAAAAAAAAAAAACATGCAAGATGTCTCATTTAAAAAGATGATAGATTATAATTTTTAAGTATTAATGATATTTTTTTAAAAAAACCTTAATGAGAAAAATCCTATTTCTAAAATTTCACATGCGAGTGAGTATTACATTGAATGCAAAAATAAAAGCAAAATAAATACCAAAGTTATGCACAATGAATTAGTTTGAATTATTTCAGGTTTGCGATCTCATTTTAGGTGTACTTTGATCATTTTGTAGAGTGACACATTGATTAGGAGAAATATGAAGGACTTTAATCATCCTAATGAAGTCACAATTACTCCCAACACAGTTTTCATTCCACTGATAATGTAGATCTGGAACATTTAACTGGTTTTTAATGTGCAACTATCACATGGTTTTGAAGACATAAAATAATTTGTTGTGTATTTCACTTTCATCTTTCTTTAAAAGAGTGTTGGTAAGCGTGAATTAGCTAAGCCAGTAAAGCTTGAAATTGTTGTCAGTACATTCTACGTGTATATTCTATTTAACGTGCTTTAAGACATGAAACTGCTCTTTTAACTGAGGTATGAAGAAGTTAGAAAATTGTTGTCATCATCATCGTCGCCAACTTTTATTCTTATTGATTGATTGATTAATTAATTAATTAATTAATCAATTTATTTATTTATTTATTAATTTATTTATTTATTTATTTATTTTTATTATCTTGTACGGGTCATTTATTGGTACTAATGGAGACTTACTATCCATTGACTTTTTTGTTACAAATGCTTATCTTTGGCAGGACAATCTACGTTTTGACCATGGATACTGACTATTTTAGCCACATATTACAAAAGAGCCACACGGATACAAATGCAGCAAACAGTTATGTTGTAAAAAATATAGTCATATATTACCAAATAGCCACACGGATGCAAATGCAGCAAAGAGTTATGTTGTAAAAAATTTAGTCATAGATTACCAAATAGCCACGCGGATACAAAAGTCAGTGAAGTGTTATGTTGTAAAAAATATAGTCATATATTACTAAATAGCCACACGGATACAAATGCAGCAAACAGTTATGTTGTAAAAAATATAGTCGTATATTACCAAATAGCCACACGGATGCAAATGCAGCAAAGAGTTATGTTGTAAAAAATATAGTCATATATTACCAAATAGCCACGCGGATACAAAAGTCAGCGAAGTGTTATGTTGTAAAAAATATAGTCATATATTACTAAAAAGCCACACGGATACAAATGCAGCAAAGAGTAAAGTTGTAAAAAATAATGTCCCGCTGCTGCTCGAGGCTCTCTTTATCGCATTTTAGAAACAATAACGGAAATATTAATAGACAGATACGGAAAATACTAGTCAGCGGTTAGTTATTTGACGTCACCGTATATTTGAATAATTTGGATTAATAAGACACAAATATTCCAGACAATTTCCTAATTACATTCGCCCACCCTATCCCATCCCCCACTCTCCAAAAAATTAAAAACTTTGAAAACTGGCCAATTCAGTTACACACGTGAATTTCCATAAAAAAGTGAGGCTAGGTGCTCCATAATAGTAAGAACCTCCTGTCTGGCTAGCTACACCCGTCACGCACAAAATGAAAAATAAAAACAATATTGTAATCTTAAGCGAAACTTGCGATACGATATTTACCGGAACAGCTCCAGCTGACCCGTTAATGGCAATGGTAGTTCAGCCGGCTTTGTATGGAGCGGACATCAACGAATACGAAATTGGCATGTCTACTATTAATCCATAATTGTTTGTCACACGGTTTTTTTTAAAATATTTCTTTTACTTTAACCATTTCATCATAAAAATAACAGTAGAGATGGTTTAAAAAGCATTGGCCTAACCAAAATCTATTATAAAATTAAAACATCTTCTCTGAATTCTATGTACATAGAGCAGATTTCGGAATAAAAAACTCGAATTATGACTTCAATGATGCAATTGGACCTTACCTTAGATTACATAAGGGTAGTTAATTAACGAATTAATATGCAAAGCACATTTCCTTATTGCATGGTGTTGAATTTAAAAGAAACGTGAAAAAGAATTTAATGTTCAAAGACTGCAATAGATAGTTTAAAAATTTTGATTTTTTCAATTAGAAAAATGTAGGAAAGAGCAATAATCAGGTGTTCATTGTTGTTGGGATTTTCAAGGGGGGGGATCATCATGAATATTCAAATCATGACAACGTATTGTATACGGTAAAGTAGGAAGGTGCATAAGGGATATTTTAGACATAGTGAATTTGTTGTCTTATTGAAAACATTAAGAAATTGTTATTTCCACAGAATTAAAGAAATTTTTTGAATAAGTCTTGTTATTTTTCCGAATCAGGTCAGTAAATTTTACATGGATTTTTTTATATTTATGAATGATTTGCTTTAAATTTGGAGTTTTGTTTTCAAAATATGTATATAACAAACAATTAAGGACAGATAGTAGAAGAATCGTACGAGTTTCGAAAAAAGAAACATATACAGTAAGTCAACCATGCGTTTTTTCCTAGTAGATTCATTCTTAGGCTCCTCTGTACTAAGAACATTCGATTTTATGGATTAAATCTGGTCATACTGGAAAGAAGTTTGTTAAATGAAGCACAGATAGGAAACGAAAAATCAGACGTTTAGGGCAGAATGAGATTTTTTCATTCATGCATTTCGTTAAACTTTTACTTTCATATTGATACTATAACAATACGATAATGAGTTTTTCTACCGATTTGTACACTTATTTAATCTAAAAACAAAAGGTAAATACTGTAAATAAAAAAAAGTAATAATAATTATGTTAATAATAATAAAAGTCAAAGTTTTCTTATTGTAAATAAAGTTAGAAAACGAAATCCAACATCTGTAATATTTCAAGCTCAATGCCTTATCTTCGTTTTATAATCATTATTTTAAAACTTAAATCATTTGTTTATGCTTTCTGGTTGATTTTTATAATATCTTTTTACTTGTTGTTTGCTTTTATATGCTACATGCGTATATGTGTCACCAAAGTATTAAAACTTTAAAATCTAACAAAATATATTGATCAAAATTTTGCAAACTCGACACGAAACCGCCATAAATGTTTCATCATGTTTGTTTCAGATAAATATTCTCAGGCGTCAAAGAATATCAGGCAAAGATCTGCTAAGAATGACAATATCCCACCTGTTACAATCCATAGATAAAACAAAATTGTTAACGATCACAAAGTCTCTTACGAAGATACCAAAATCTTATTCCACTAAGATAGAGTAGTTGTAGTTCTTCCAGTAGTATGTAGAACAGGTAGGGTGTGGCATTTCAAGGCTCTGAATTTTTTTTCCACAAAGTTCTTTAAGGACCTAACATAGAACATTGTATAGTAAGTCATTGGTTTAATACTGATTGAAATATTATATATTTCCCCAAAAAATTGTTAATTTGAATATTGAAGATATATCATATAAAACATATTCTATTGTCTTCCTGTTCTCCCGCCACCATAACCTGCATGGGACACTAGTGTGGTTTCATAAACCAGTATATTAGTAGTCTGCTAGCATTATAGAGAACATAACCAGTATGGATGTTAATGAGAATGTTTATGACGGTAAAACTTCACTGAAATTTTCAAGCAGAAATTTCCGAAGTTACGGAAAGAGTAAAAGTCTGAAAAACTTACAGCGAGTTCACAGAGGAATCTCTGAGAAATATACAGGAGAAAACGTTACCGGACATTGATGAGAAAAATTGAAGCTCAGAAAAAAAGAGAAATTGTTATGTCAAATTTTTACCCGTGTATTCTTAAAGAATACGGGTTAACTTTAAGAAGTGATTAACATTATATCAATATAAAAGATCAATCTTCAATTATTTAGATTTAGCTGATGACATCCGTAGCTGAAACAGCTAGAGATGCTAAACGCCTATCAAAATTTATACGGAAATGTTCCACTTCATATATACATGTATGGTACAGCAAAAAATTGAAAACTATGAAAGAAATTTTGTACCTAAAGTTTGAGTCCTCACCAGAATTTCGTCATTCTCTTCACGATGCGATTAACTGCAACATTGTTCACGATGTTCCCCATAAGTTTTGGGGCACGGGGAATATTTTTACACCTGAGAAAACCAATTTGGAAAACTATTGATGGCTGTTAGAGATAATAAAATAATCTACTTTTTTTTTCTTTGATACTAAATAAAATTAGCTGGGTCTACTGCATTTGATATGTTGTTCTGGTAAGTGTATATATATATATATATATATATATATATATATATATATATATATATATATATATATATAATTAGATAAATATACGTCAAGATTTAAATGTGTCTTAGAAGAACGAGCAAGTGTAGTTTTTTTTCTTTTGTTTAACTTTTCGTTAAAAAAGTCATGTTAGGTTTTTGTTAAATCGTTTAGCTAAGGGGCCACAACAAAAATAGATTTGATACCTAAAAGGAATGGAAGTTTTGGAAGGGGGGTCTTGAATATTACGCTTGAAAAATCGTCATCCTATACTATCAATTGCACTTTTGGTATATAAATATATATATATATATATATATATATATATATATATATATATATATATATATATACTATTATACATAATACATCCCTTTTTCTTCAAATCATTTGAACATACATATTTGCCATGAGTTATCTAAAAATTGAAACTTTAAACTGTAGAGGATTATATTCAGATTATTTATGGAAAGATTTATTTGATAGATGTAGGAAAAATTATGACATCTGATTTTTAATCGATACACATTCTACTGAAGTCATGGAAAATAACTGGAAAACGGAGTGGGGATATGAAGCAAAGTTTTGGCTCTTTTGCCAGCAACAGTCGCGGTGTCGCAATTTTATTCCATAATTCTTTCAAATTTGACATTCTTGACCAAATTAAAGATCCTTACGGAAATTTTCTTATTCTAAATGTTTTAACACACAATAAAAATATAGCTATATTTGGACCAAATACAGACGAATCAGAATTCTTCAATAAATTGATTGCAAACATAAATGTCATTGGTAATAGTTCAATAGTTATGGTGGTGATTTTAATGTACCCTTAAATTATGATCTGTATACATTGAACTATAACAAAAGAAACAATCCCAAGTCACAAAAAAAAATCTATGAAATGATGTCTGAATTTGATTTAACTTATGTTTGTAGAGAGTCTATCCTAATATTAGAAGATACACTTGGCGAGGTCCAAAAGATAAAAAACTAAAATTTTTTAACTGAAGCCGAAATTGAAATCGCTTACAAATCTGATCACTCTCCTCATCACTCTGAAATTTATAAATAATGAAAAGGGTCGCGGAACGTGGAAATTTAATAATGGTCTACTCTATGATAAGTAATGCATAAAAATTGCAAAGAATTGCATTCATCGTACATGTAATGACTATTTTTGTAATGGGGGGCCTGACAGTGATAAACTCACATATTCAATAAATGACCAATGGTTGTGGAAAATGATCAAGTTAAATTTAAGAAGTCAGACTATTTCATACACCTCACATAATAAGAAGGAAAGTATTGAAAAAGAAATACATATAGAAAATACATTAAAATATTTATACTCTAAAGAACCAGAAGTGTCAAGACATGAAATAGACAAAAATGAAAAAGAGGCAAGTAATGTTAGGGAGGAAAAAATAAGAGAGAAAAAGCAAAATGTACTATGTAAATATATTGTATGATCTGTTTAACAATCGAATGTTTATATATATATCTTGTCATGTAGTTTATCAGTTAGTTAAAATGTAAGCTTGATAAGGAATACTGAGTATTCGAAATATATTGCAATATGAAAAACCGTGCCGTCGATAGTTTTTATTTTATTACTATCTATAAAGAGAAACTATTTTTTGATAAGGAAAATGCATTTTTAAATTTATTAGATTCTGACTCAATAGAAGTTATACTTACAGTTTCGGAATGCGCTCAAGCCTTATCAAAAATGAAAAATGGAAAATCTCCCGGTTTAGATGGATTTACAACAGAATTTTTTACAATTTTTTGAATAATGTCAAAGAGTATGTCGTGAATGCACTAAATTACGGATATATACACGGGAAATTGTCGGTCACTCAAAGACAATTTGTACATACTTGCATACCAAAAGAAGGAAAATCAAAATTTTATTTAAAAAATTGGCGACCAATCTCGCTTTTAAATGTTGATTATAAAATTGCCACATCAGCTATAGCAAATCAAATTTAAAAAAAAAAAAACAAAAACTTTAGACCCCATTATTTCTAAAACAAAAACAAGAATTATAAGGGAGCGTTTCGTTGGAGAAACTACACGTTTAGTACATGATATTATTGAAAAACTGAAGAAGAGAATATTCCTGGAATTTTTCTTCTACGTGACTTTGAAAATGCATTTGATTCTATTGAATGGTCATTAATTGAAAAATCTCTTTTGTTTTTCGATACGGTAATTCCATTATAAGATGGTTTAAAATCTATTATAGTGACATTTCAAGCTGTACTCATTATTATGGTTTCTGCTCAATTTTTTCAAAGTTCAAAGAGGTGTTTGCCAAGGAAACCCTTTATCGTCACATTTATTCATAATACCTGTCGAACTCTTGAGTGCGGCTATTAAAAAGAATCCAGATATCAGTGGGGTCAATATTAACGATTCTGAATATTTGATTGGCCAATACGCGGATGATACCAATCTCACTTTAGCAGATGACAAGAAATCACTGAATTCAGCAATAGAACTAACTGGCGACTTTGGCGACTTTTCTGGCTAAAAAGCAAACTTTGATAAAACTGAGGTAATGTGGATTGAGGCCAAGAGGGGATGTGGTGAGGAATTAAACACAAATAAAAAGCTTAAATGGAATCATACCGGATAATTTAAGCTGCTTGGAATAATATTTAAGTTAGATATGTGTTTGAAAATTATACTGAAAAAATAAAATCCTTCAAAAATATTCTTCTAAACAGGTCATATCCCCAAAAAAGTATTTTACAAGAAATTCAAAGTTGCATAATTATTTTCATTTGGATGGAAAAATGGACAAAGTAAAAAGAACAATAATGTATAATGATCATGCATACGGAGACTTCGTGTTCATCACATTGAATCATTCTGTAGAGCGAAAAAAATTTCATGGATTAAGACACTTGATCCGCTTTTGTATCTGGCTGGAATTTTGTTATTAGACAATCTAGAAAAATATAGGGGATAGGGGTAATAATATTTTGTTTTTGAGTGAAGGGGCAAGGAGAATGTTCCTTACCTTTAAGTACCTTTTGAAAGGACGTGTTTCAAAGTTGGGCAAAACTAAATGACTCAACCTCATTACATCCCCAACTGACATATTTACCCGGCCTTTGGTACAATCCACTAATTAAAGTGACAACAAGTTAAAGTTCAGGAGTCTTTTAATAAAAAACTAAATCTGGAAATAAAAGAAATAGAATGGTTAGAAATATACGCCTCGCCTTTCAAAATAATTGATGATACAAAACTGCAGTCCTTACAGTTTAAGATAAACCATAATATAATATTTACAAAATCAAAACTTTACAGATGTAATTATGCACCTTCTGTCTAAAATAAGAAAATCTCTAATACACTTATTTTATGAATGTTATATTGTAAGAACCTTTCTGGATGAATTACACGTCAAAGGTAATATCAAAATTGACAAAAAGCCATTTATTTCATTTTCGGTAGATATAATATTTCACAAAGTGAGATAGGAAATCTTGCTTTCTTCTCATTAAACGCTATATATATCCATGTGAATTCAGAAATACGATGACAAACTACGAAGGTGCATTACAGCTGATAAAAACCTATAGAAATATCAAATTATCCTCTACATTTAGGTATAACCTCATAAAAAAGAAAATCTTATAAAAAATTTTATTGAAATTTCTTTTAATTAATTGTTTCATGTGTATTAATTTATGTGCTTATATCAATGTGTAATATGTGGATGAATGTATTATTTGGTAGATAAATAAAAAATACAAATGATAAAAAAGATAGAGTAGTAGTTGTAATAATACACACATTCACATACCAACACACTTTATATATATATATATATAGAGAGAGAGAGAGAGAGAGAGAGAGAGAGAGAGAGAGAGAGAGAGAGAGAGAGAGAGAGAGAGTTAACCATAGAGAGTGAGCTTGTGTTTCTCCCTAATTCTTCTAAATCACATATTTTTAATAACAAATGTAACAATATGAAAGAAACAGCGGAATAAAAAACAAAATTGGGGATCAAATCAGGATTTTTCGTGTGATAAGGGAGCACTCTATCACAACGCTAAAATATCTGGACCTAAACTTCTGACATTTATAACTCTATTATATCTAATATACAGTACTACAACACCAAGACTAGCTCGGCCACGCTACATATCTCACTGTCATGAGATTCCCCACTTGTTTTGTCGGGTGACAAAAGGAGGGAGGTAACATCTAACAACTACTTAACCGCCGAGGATCAAACCCACGATGATATGCGAACGCTTCATTACAAATTAGAATTCTTTACTAAAAAATCTGGCAGTAATTCACTCTATTATATCTACTACAACACTACTAGCTCAGCCCCGCTACAAATAAAAATTCGTTAAGAACATAAACAACCGTCTCTCTATTCTGTAAAAACTTTGTTTACAAAACAATAAATTAACCAACTTAGCTTAGATGTTTTCTCAATACCAGTAAATGGATTAATATGCACTTCAATTTTTAATCAGATGTACTAAAAACTTAGTACAGAAGCACTCAAACTTGGTTCAGAAGCCTTCGTTTTACACTGTTAATTTTCAGTCTGAAAAACATCGGATAAGATTGACTGCTTCTCTCAGAAAAAAACCGATATTCAAAGACTACAATACAGAAAAACAATTAGCAATTAGTATCATATATATATATATATATATATATATATATATATATATATATATATATATATATATATATATATATATATATATATATATATTAATATACATTTATTGTAAAGGTTTGAAACCTTTTGGGGAGAACAAATAGTCGCAATAGATAAATCGGGTTTTTTTTTTGTTTTTTTTTTTTCTGTAAACCCATCTTAAAATGGTAACGTTTCAGTTTCAATATACATCAACAAGAAACCGTATATTAAATCATTTCTTGCTGATCTAATTAATTTATCGTACCATTAAAAAAAATTCACACACATATGTTATTCAACATTTCAGGAAGCTCATTATTTGCTTCATGTAAGCTTCTATCGTTCAAATCAATACAGATTAGGGAATGTGAATATTGGAAAAACGGACGTAATTCCATATGAAAGCATTGTTATTTTCTTTTATATAGATAGAAGAAAACAAAATATTTGATGTATTGGATTAGCAATACTTTAGCTTTACGGAATAATCAAAATTAAATTTATTTGTCAAAGCGTAAATGAAAAATGTATAAATTTAAGTCCTTTGTTGTTTCTGAAATGCTTTGTAGTTGATTTCTTTTGTGGCCAAGTATTTTAATCTACAAGTTTATAAATTAATGAACAATTTTTGTTATATCATTACCATGACAAACACTTAAGGCCATCGACATAATGAAACCCATTTCTTCTTTGCAAAGCAAATCAAGCACAAACACATAGGTCAATTTCTAAATTACAATCAGAAACGCAAAGTAAAAAAGACAATAAAAAACTAGCTAATTCACTTTAACAGATGAAACGGGTAATTCAAAAGAGTACCTCCTATCTAGCTTGATACACATGCTACGTGCAAAATTAAATTTAACAATAAAAGGAAAATGAAACTCTGAGAAATTTAACATATCTAGGATGTTTAGTTACTTTAAAAAAAAATAAGCCTAGATTTTCAATATTCCTGAGTCAACAATTTATTTATAAGCATCTGGCCTTGTTGTAGAAAATTCCCGTAGTTCGAACAAACTCTGCCATACCATGTTAACTGTAAAACACACACCATACGTGATAGCAGGAATATTGTTTTATAGAAATTGGAAGTTGACAATAGAAAATAACGTCGGTCATAAAGCTTTAAACGTAGCAATGCTTATCATGGGTGTAATTTAGGTATAATTCGAAACATGAAGCAGAATATGAAGAATCAGTCTTATCGCAGTCTATATAGGATAAACGGCAATCACATATTCTTCACATTTGAAATTATAAAGAGATAGAATTATCTGTATATATGTGTGCGGAGTTGAATGATTTTGCGACAGACTTTTCTCGAGATTTAATAAGGTTTTATATCAACTCTGCTTCATATTATTAACGAAACAAAGCAGCAAAACATGGTCCCCAATTTTTGCCGATTCGTATAACAATTGTTTGTTAAAAATAATATTGTCAAACATAAAAAACATGTTGTTTATTAAAACTTCCTCAATTTTCATTTCATCCTCGGTGTATTAACGGATTTAAAATTTGATGTATGGAAAAATAGCCAGAACCCATGTTGATCACTAAATATTTATATCTTGGCTTACCGATGCTAAGAGCCCTTATTCACTTTTGATTTATAGTCTTACAACGTAACAACTTAAAAAACTTGAACAACTCGACTCAGATTAAGCAAATGAAGCGAAATAGCAAAAGAATTCTCAAATTTTGTAGCGATGCTCAGTTTATCTTAATAAGTAAAATTTTCATTTTAAACTGATATGTTAGCAAAACAATTCTTATTAAATAGCATTTTTTAAACAATTGTTTTTATCAAACAGAAACAATGTCAGTAAATAATTTATATCCATAATACATGTAATGAAATTTAATACAGTAACAGTTTGATTTCTGTAATGGAAAAAACATTTATCAAGGTGATGTCATCCTTAAAGTACCATAACTCGTACACCCCGAAAACTCGAAGTCACCAACGACTTTCCGTGCACTTCGAGTTATCGAAGTTCTACTGTAGTATTTTGAATTCCAATAGCCATTTAGTTTAACTGGCTAAGCTTTTAATAGACGGGGCCTGCTAAACAATATGATAGAGAATGTAATTGTCTTTAAATGTTAGTTTTTTCTATAAAGAAAATATTTGTAACTTTAAGGGAAAAAAGTTACTCACAATAGAACAAAGGTTTGGTAAACGTATTAAAAATGTTTTTTTTTTCGGTTAATGAATAAATATCTTAACCAAATAGATACATATTTTTTTATTATTCAAATTAATTTATCGCGCCATTTAAACAGTTCACAACCATATTTTTCTGATAAATGTCTTAGGTATTTTCAGTCTTTGCTTCATGTTATCTTCTTTCGTTTATATTAATAGAAATTAAGGATAAGAATATTGAAAACACGAACATACACAACATTGTCAATTTCTTTCAGATGATGATAAGAATACAAAATATTTGTTGTGTTGGATTAGCAATACTTAATTTATTCGGATTAATCAAAATGAAAGTAATTTTTCAAAGCTTAATTTATGCAGACAATAATTTTAGTTTTTTACAAGTGTTTTTGATCTGCATTGAACCTGTTTTCATTTGTGGACAAGTACATTTTCCTACAGCTTTACATTAAATTACACAACTCTTATTATATTTTTTCCATGACAATCATCTAAGATTGTAGTCATGATAAAAAAATCCTTTCTTTTGCAAATCTAATGTAGAACCTTTATAGGCTTTTGATTTAAAGTGAAACCCGAGTTAACAACACACAATTCGACGTTTCGGGTTAAACAAAAGGAAGCGGAAATGCAAAAGGATTTCAAAGATATGAAGTGATTGTTAGTTTATCTACTTTATAAAACAATATGGACCCAGTTGTTCATAGCTCCGTAAATATAACAGAAAGATGATTTTCCATCATGTCTTATTATTTTTATTGTTTATTTATTTATTTTAAACGGAAACAAATTCAGTCTTCAAAATAAAACCCTCGTCTCCTTTTCAAATCAAACTTAGAGCCTTTATAAGCTTTTTTGATAAATAGTCGAACTACGTGAAAACTTAAACATCTGACGATTTTGGTTCAGAAAATAATTGAGGCGAAAAGCAAAAAGATTCCAAATTTTTTGCCTGAATCTGTTATATTGTAAAATATCTATTTAGAACAATCTGGACTTTTTGATTAAGGGTGTCGTTTTCCTAACTGGTGGATTTGCAATTATTTTCATCTTGTATGTTTATCAATATCTGTTTTAATTCTGTACAGAAGTTTATGTATAAAAGTATTAAACCTATAATCCTAAAACATGTATTAAGTTTTAGTATATTTTAAATTTTAAAACTCACTTTCATTTAGGTCAATTAACTTAATTTACTTACTTTATATCCAAATCATTTTTTAAATGTCTTACGCATGGTAGCAAATATGAAACAAAATACATAAGCTGACATATAAATATGTTAAATTGTAGATCACGGAACAAATTCGTGCAAGCTTATTGCTAAATCAAATATGTTTGTTAAACCCAGAAAGTTATGTATTTGTACATTAAATAAAAAATGTGTTCTATGTCTGTTTTCTTTCTTAAAATTAAGACAGAAGTTGATGCAAAAAATCGGTTATTATTTAACAGGAACAATGTATGTCAACATTTCTATTCTCACAATACATATAATTATTAAGTTTTAATAACATTTTGAACCATTAAGTTAAATTGACTAAGCTTAAAACTGATGGGCTATATGATAAATAATCATTTTAGATTTGATTTTATAATACTTGAAAATACTAGTCACAATTGGCAAAAGGTTTTGTAAACGCATTTAAATATATATAAGCTTCCGGTTTATATTCTGAAGAGAAATGTTAAAAATAAAACAAAAATCAAAAGTAATTAAAAATTTATTTCAAAAGTCGTGGAAAGTGTTTTCAACAATATTCAATACTAATAATCCCAGGGCACTTATGGAATATACCATAAGATTTTTGCATGGATTCAGTCACAGGTAATAATTTGAGAATAAACAAAGTATTTCAACCTCTGAAAGCAATGGACCGAAAATTTAAAAATATTCTTATTAGAAGAATAATATCATCAATAGTGAGAATGTTTATCGTTGCCCTGGATAACAGTCTCACATCGTCTTTTGATGGATAGGATTAAGTGGCGAATCATGTTTTGTGGGATTCTAGACCATGATTTAAGTAGCACAATTGTTGTTTCCTGTCTATAAGCCGGAAGTTTCAATATGTGTTGTTACAGAATGTCTCAATGGGTTCAAATCGGTAGATCTACTCGGTCAATCCATGCGACAATACTGATTCATGACCCTTCCACGGTGAGGTCGGGCATTATTTTCAATCAAAGTAAAGTTCAGCCCGAAAGCAAAAGCCAAAGGTCTAACAAAAGGATGTAGAATTTTACCACTATACTGCACCTATGTAAGAGACCAACAATCATGCACATGTAGCTCGGTACGTCCATCAATACAAATTCCACGCCCATATCATCAATTAATTGCCACCAAAAGGTCATGTTGAACAATGCAACAATCGGCATAACGTAACTATACGCCATACATGTCTTCTCCCGTCGCCAAAGTCAAAACAAAGTTTAGATTTATCCGTAAAAAGGATAGGATTCCACCGATGTTGTTGCTAATTTCGGTGATTATTTAATGATAATGTTCTTGACAAGAAAAAAAAAAGCCTTTGAATAATTTGTCAAAACTGATTGTTTAACTGTACAGCAGATTCAAATTCATTTGTCGCTCCTTGTTATCAAGATAACGGTTCTTTGGGGCTGTAGCAGGTCTAGGTCGACCTGAAAGAGGCCTTTTTGTGAAACTGCCAATGTGCTGAAATCGATTTTACAGTCGAAACACAACACTTTGTGACACATTTAAATGTTGTGCAAGTGTTCTTTGGCTCTGTCCAGATTGCAACATTCCATCTGCAAGGCCTGCATGACAAAGGACCTCGGTGTTCAGGTCTCCTTCAAAGGAACTGTGACTTTGATTTCCAAATTTCAAGTGCCTGGCGAAAGAACAGAACAGTTAGTACTCATTTCAATTTTGGTCCGACCCGGCCGGTTTTTTTTTTTCCAAACTAACATAATTATTAAATTTAATAATTTTTCAGGCTTAAATTTTTTTAAACATATATAATTTTTATTAAATTGACGATGATCAGAAATTAAACTCATTATGTTCAATATATATCTATTTATACTTATTACCTGGATATTTACATTTTACGATTTTCTCCAACAAGAATTCTTTCAAGAAGGGTTTTCTTGAAATATTACATTCGAAATGTTCACATATGACATATAAAAATTACAAAGGTATTTTTGTTATAATTTATTTATTTTTTTATATTTTGTTTTGTTTGAAAGAAACTTTCTTTTGAGCATTTATAATAAATATTTATGAAGCTACCCGTTTACATATGACAATCATATACCTGTCACAACGGCAGATAAAAACCTACATTGAATGCATTTCCATAGTGGTCACCTTTCTATAGTGTTACTTTTGCCTGGTCCAGAGACTAACCACATTAGACAGGTTACACTAGTATATAATAATTCTGTATCAAAGTGATCCTAAACTTTCTTGTCAAATATACATAAAACCAACATATTAGCTGATATCTTTTTATTTATCGTGTCATTTAAACAGTTCACGGTCATATTTTTCTTATCAAATTCTTAGGAACTTCACTTAAGCTTCAATTAATGTAATCAATAGGGATTAGGGAATAAGAATGATGAAAACACGAACGTAAATCTCTATGAAAATAATGTCACTTTAAAAAACGCATACGCATGGTTTCTTTGTCATTAGACTTATTATTTTTTCACCTTTCGAACTGTTTAGAATCTATTATATTTTTAAGGGATTAATTAACACACAACAATGTATGTCTGTTAAGTATTTCTGATCTACATTGTTATTTGTTCCCTTGTGTGGCCAAGTACATTAACCTCAATTTTTCATTTTAGAAAAGCTTATCATATTATTACCATGACAATTTAAGTCAACGATCTGGTAAAATCCTTTGAAAATCAACAAACAGTCGCGAAACATTTTGTTGTAAAGTATAATATCTTAAACATTTGAACATTTCTAGTTTTTGGTTTCAGCAAATTTATTGATATAGTAATACACTTTCACATATTTTGTAGTGTATGTTAGGTCATATGCATATGTAACGTAGTTTAATTTATATTTAAAAACAATCTACATTCAGACGGTTAGATTAACTAAATGGTTAGAGGAAAAATGATTTCCCAAGGTTTTTTTTTTTTTTTTTTTTTTTTTTTTTTTTTTTTTTTTTTTTTTGTCAATATTGTTTTCTATTCATTTGTACAGGGATACAATTGTTACCAAAACATAAACAAAGCCAAAAACGTACTTGAAATAAATGACATGACAAAGTATAAATTTTGCATTTGTTGATAAAGCAATTAAACTAACATCGAATATGCCAGAGATATAATGTTTAAGTTATCTGAATTGGAACAGTTACATCATAAGTCACTTATTTAAAGTACATTTTTTAAAAAAAAAAACATCACACTTGTTCAACTTGTTAATGTTGCTTTTTATTCCGTTAACACTTTAAACACTGCGAACTGTTTGAAATCAGAGATGTCTTTAGTTTAAATTGATTGGTTTTGTTTGCTACTCCTTATCCGGTAAATTCTAGCACACGTATTTGAAGTATTGAAAACCTATCGTAAAATTCCAAACAGTGCAAAGAGAGACAACTCTTGATACTATTTTTGTTTAAATGTCAAACGGTCAAATAAACTGAATTTTACGTATAACAAAGTTATTAAGATATTATAGATTTGATACAAATACTTTGTATGAGCGAAATAAAACAAAACATAGAAAGAATTCCTTTTTGGATTTGTTGAAAGTTCCTAGTGCCTTGGATAAAATGAAACATAAAACAAAATAATTAAAGTGAATCTTTCTTCTTCAAATGATCCATTTATAGTCATTCTTTGCCGAAAAAGTCTAGACTTAATTGACAATGACAAGTAACAAAAAAGATCATTTAAGAACATTTCAACAAGAAAATTGGATGAATGTAATAAAGGAGAGTCATCAAGTACAAATGTGTAAATAGAAAGATTTTATTACATACTTACTTACACAAGTTTAATTCTATTGTTCATTGTAATTAAATTAGTGTCTAAGAATTTATTCTCAAACATTTCCTCTCCCGCTGTTGTAATTTGCCTAAGCATATCAGTTTTCTTTGAATTTACGTGGAATTTTAAAATGTTAAGAAAAAAACATTATTAACAACATATGTCTTTTACAGAAAACATGTGCATATTCATACATGTAGATCTGTTTATTAAGTATATCAAGCTTTTAATATACCTGTTTTCTTATTTTAAATCAGCCTTTTCTTTCATGTTTATTACGAAACACAAAAATACCAGCCCATATTACAATCACTTTCTCAAAAGGAGATTAAAATTTTAAAAAATTGGCTTATTAAGTTCAATACGTGAAATTTAATGGATTCCTAAAAATAATATAACTAAGAATCACATAATATAAATAATCACTTTTTAAAACGAATATGTTTTTTTAAATGAATCAAATCATACTCAAAAGTTTCTTTTATAATTTAGATGTGTATGTATATGCATTAAATTATGTATATAATTGCGTTTTAGTGATTAGCACATACGGCTTTCCAGTTTTAAATGGCCCTTTTTATGATCTATAACCACACCACTTGACAATTACTATAGTGTCTGGCAACAGACAAAGATTTTATAATCAGTTTTTAATCCTTCTTAGTATTCTTAAAATGTCTTCTCAAAGACCAATCGGCCATGGTACGAAAAAGCTTCATTAATTCTGAAACTACAAATGTAGTAGCCCCGGGATCAACTTTTACCAGTCAGATAATGAAGTATCCTCCTGAGACTACGGTCAGTATTTAGGTCCCGAACTTCTTTGGTGCATTCCTAATTAAATTGATATATTTGAATGATTCCCAGTCAGTACTAGACTTATGTTTATGCAATTAACCAAAGAAAAAACAAATAATAATGACATCTTTCAGAATAACGTAACAAGTAATGGTAATTTTTAACAAGAATGATGTGCTTACTTTGATGTTATGATTTATGTAAGAACATCGGAACTCTTGTTTTTCATTTATATAAAGAATATAATAATTGATGATACTTAATAATTAGGAAATCATAAAGTTATGGCATGATATTTTTTGCAAGCAGTAATTAGCATTAAACTTTAAATGCAAAATGAATCCGATATAAATAAGTAGAATTAAAAACTTAAAAAAGAAACGTGTTTATTTGTTTCAAGGTTTTAGAAATTTAATATTGTATTGCCAACATATTACCGTGCAATATATTTCAAATGTATGCCATTAAGTTACTTCAATCGTAATGTGTTTGTTATAAGTCAATATCGTTTAAAACAATCATTTATTGTTTTGCCTGAAGATTTATAATTTTAGAATAGAATTGTGTATCTTAGTGAGTAATAGACTGAATAAATTTCTGAAAATAAAAGATTATAGAACGATGCTTTATGAACAATGATAAGAACCAGTAATATAACAGATAAGTTATAAAAAGTACTTGAATATATATATATGACTAAACATTTATTTATAACACAAATACCAGTTGAATTTTGATGTGCCAGATGTGCACATTTTCGGAAATTCATTCCTCATCAGTGACACAAAGACCAAAACGTTTGATACATAAAAAAAAGCAAAAGCCAAATAGTTGAAAAAAATGAATTTTAAGTTCCAAAATTATATAAATCCAGCTAAGGAATGATTTGCATGAGGGAACAAACCTTAGTTTTAAATAAATTAAAAAATTTTAGACGGTTCAAAATTTTGTTAAATGGTACATTTTCTGACAGCACAAAGTACTACCTTCTGAGTTATGGATTATATCTTAATTACCAAATTATTATTGAATTCATGTATTCTCGTTTGCCGTTTGAGATTCCCATTTCTCGAAGCTTCCGAGATTTTACTTTGAAAATTACCCCACTGCTACAGTTACCTTCGTTTCAGATGCACGAATTTCAGTTCCAACATTGAGCCAAGCCAGCAACATTTCAATGCAAATAACGCTTTTATTCCAAACTTCTTTGCAAATTCTAACTTCAGTTTTTGCACATTTATAATGGTGCCACACGTGTGTACCGATAGAGGTTTTACACACACACACTTTAATAATAAGCAATATTTTGGTGTTGAATTAAAACAGGGAGGTTTTGGTTTGGAATGTAAAATTGTTTACAGATGTATTAATGGTATTTTCTCGATGCTTCATTAACATAATGTATTTATGAGAATATTAGATACAAAATAATTTTAAAAATAATTTGAATATTAGCAAAATAAATATATTGTTTTTTGTGGACTAAATTTCGGTAATCATGTTCTCGGTCTAAAATGTACGTTCTTCATGGCTGTTGTGTCTACTGGACTCCTCCTGATTTTCTTGTGTTTAGAAATGTATTTTTGGTTCTTGGGATGAATGAATTTTTTTAAAATTATTTAAGAAAAATATAATAAAGTGTTATTCAGTTTAAATTGATGTTGACAATAAACATCATTTTAAAAAAGTTCAAATGTTGACTAGGTGTAATAAAAATTTTATAGAAGTTTTAAAAGAGAAAGGTCCTAGCTCGCATAAATAGGTCAAAAGCTTACAAAAGAGTACAAAATAAAATTTTAAAAGTTTTTTATGTTATGCCGATGTTATTAGCTCAACTGGCTTAAGCCAGCTGAGCTTATGACATGGCGAAGCGTGCGTAAGTGCGTAAACTTTGGTCTTCTCCTTTGAAACCCCTGGGCCAATTGGAACCAAATTTAGTGTCGAAGGTTCCTACGTCGACCTGACTAAAGTTTGTTCCAGGCAATCCCGCTTGACATCCAAGATGGCCGCTGTTACTATAAATAGAAAATACACAAAAACGGCCATTGTGGATCCATTTTTCCACCGATTTAGCTCAAATTCGAAATGTAGAAAGTATATTGTGGGGGATTCA
Source organism: Tegillarca granosa (assembly GCA_029721355.1). Taxonomy (NCBI): domain Eukaryota; kingdom Metazoa; phylum Mollusca; class Bivalvia; order Arcoida; family Arcidae; genus Tegillarca; species Tegillarca granosa. The sequence goes on along the minus strand of CM056600.1, from coordinate 32,784,466 downwards.
ACATAGGTAACGAGTTTTTCCGAGTCTTTTCGTTGACCCAATTTTCACTAATCATGCAAATAAGGTGCAATATTTTGTGAAATCTTTGAAAATCTTCTTCTCTGAAACCACTGGGCCAATTGGAACCAAATTTGGTGTGGAAGGTCCCTACGTCGACCTGACTAAATGTTATACCAGGCAACCCCGCCTGACATCCGAGATGGCCGCCGTAACTAAAAATAGAAAAAAAAAACAAAACAAAAATAGCCATTGTGGATCCTTTTTTCACCGATTGAGCTCAAATTTTAAATATAGAAAGTATACTGTGTGGGATTCAAAATATATAACGGGATTTTTCTGAGAAAATTTTTATTGACCCAATTTTCAAGAAATATGCAAATGAGGTGTAATATTTCGTAAAAATCTTCTCCTCTATAACCACTTGGCGAATTGGAACCAAATTTCGTGTGGAAGGTTTCTACATCGGCCTGAAAAAAGTTTGTACCAGTCCAAGATGCCCGTTGTTACTAGATATAAAAAAACCCCAAAATAGTCATTGTGGATCCATTTTAAGCTCAACTGACTAAATCCAGCTGAGTTTGTGGCTTGGCGAAGCGTGTCTGCATGTGTTTGCAAAGTAGGCTTCAATGAAGCAAAAATGATCATAAGCTCAATTTATTTCCCATCTTTAGCTGATGAACTAATTATGGTAACCACATAACGTAGACTTACAGGGGCCACAATGGCCGATTGGTCTTAAGCATTCGATGTTACGGATCACAGCGCCTCTCACCCCTGACATTGAACATTAACGTCCCAGTGGCGCTAGCACTTCATCTTTGAAAGTTTGTCAGTTAACTTGCTGCTTGGTCGTGGTTTTCCCCGATACTTCAGTGTCCTCCACCATTTCCAAAACTGACAGTCTTCGTATAAGTGAAATATTCTTGAGTTGAACGTTAAACAGCATTATAAACAAAAACAAACAGTGTCTTACATATGCAGCCAGTTGAGCATCACAGGCGCTATTGGGCCTCTTGTTTCTTATAGGAAGGAGATTGTTATTTTATTTTTGAATAAATTTTAGGTACATGTATATGAAAATTAGTAAAACTAATGAATTGGACTTTATTCTGTTTACATGCTTATTCATAACTCATATATGCACGGGATTTTATCAAATACAAGGTTGTTTTTTTTTTTTTTTAGATTTTTTTTATACTCGAACAATTGCTAAACGGATGCTCATGTCATCTTTAAATAATTGGCATGATTTTTTCTTCTTTCAAGTCCACACAGCCTGTAGCAAGAACTGATTAAAATTGCAAACATGATTTACACGAACCAAACACAGATTGTTCTTTTTGTTCTCAGAATTCTCAGAATAGGTTTTCTGCGTGCCAAAATTGATCGATATTTAATATTCCAACCGACAATCTGTCAAGTGTAATATATGTTTTATATTATTTATCATGAGTTATAAATAATAGATTTGTTCGTTTTTTAACCATTTAACTTCTAAAATGTCCTAGGTCTATTACATGGTAACATTGCGTGACATCAGTTTTTCTTTTCAGATTTGATTACTATAAATATCGAACTAATTTGCAAATAGTTGGAATGATTGATTGGGTTATTTGTTTTGCATGTGGTGCGTCATAACAGAATTATTTTTACATAAAAGAGACACGTTTTACTCTTATAGAAAGTAAACCCCTTTATGTAAAAAATCCAAACAGCATAAGGGTTGAGTGAATGAGTATTCAAATATTGAATTAAAGACGTTTCGATCATGGTCATCGCGCAATCGGGAAAAAATATAATAGCTATCAGACATGAACTTTCGTCCATCTTTTAAATTTCTTTAAATGTCGGTAATTCATGTCACATGTTGTTGTCATTCTCCAACAAAAGCTTGATCTTGTCTTGGATATTACAGGAAATAGCCTCAATCACTACAAAATGTAATTGTTATTGGGACAAAAAACTTATTTTTAATCAAAGTGTTCACGTCAGAGAAAAGCCAAGCAGTTGATAGGTATAGCTCATTGACGTCAAAACTATAAACTATTATGTCTCTATTGTCTTCATATTTTTAAATTGCACGGGCCTCGGTGGCCGAGTGGTCCAAATCGCGGGCTTACAGATCACAGTACCTCCCAACGCCTAAGTTGTAATCCCACTCTGGGTTTTCTCCGGGCAATCCGTTGCCTTCACAATCCATTAACTGACAGCCTGGATATAAGTAAATTGATCTTACCTTGGGCGACAAACTCATTAATGAAATCAAATCCTAATATCGCAAATGCTAGCTGGTCAGGTGAAAACCCTTTCAGATCTCATACGAAAACTGTTTATCGAAATGTTTATCAACGACTTATGTTTAAGCTGTTAAGGCTTACTAGTATATATTTGTGTATAATGTATGCTATTTACAATTCATTAACTTTACGATATAAAAAGTTTGAATTTTAGCTGCGTTTGTCTTCGTTAGGGACCGATTGAAAATTTGTAACGCACGACAACAGTTTTCCTTTGTAGAAGAGCATTTTAAGCGAAATTATGCTTTATAAAGAAAATAAAATCATTACCTGTCGTCAAATTAAAATAAGAGGATGTCATAGGATCAAAAAATTAAAACTTATTGCCCAACGCTTTAATTTTCATGAACTAAGTAAAGGATATAAACTTTAAGATATTTGAATAAATTATTTAAGAAATGACTTAATTTTGTCAGTGTTCATGCATTATGAACGATAGTGGGCTGTCGCAAATTTCAAATGAACGGCTTTACAATTTCTTTAATCATTTCAGTTCAATTTCAGATGATATATCTTAAAAATCATCTTTTTAATATGGCCAGTTTACCGCCAACCTCCACATCGTCAAAATGGAATATCCCAACGTCATGACGTCAGAAAAATTAAAAAAGGTCATTAGCGTTCATAGCATATGACCGCAAAGAAGAGTAAAAGAGTCATAGAATGAAAGATAATAGCAATTGTAAAAATATTTCATAAACCCCTTTATTGATAAACACATTTTTACTTATCATTATCTGTGCGTATTTTTTTATTTTTAAATTTTATTATTATTTTTTACTTTGTTTCTTTCATACTATCTTTATCAGGTATCTGCAACTTATATTTACAGTTATATAGTATAAATACAAAGAAAGTCGGGATAAGTTGGATAAGTCGGAATAAGATTTTTAGCTGACTATGGAAATATCTAACATCTAATTGGGAAGTTCATACTGAAGAAAGAAATGTTTAGACATTTTTTGACAAATATTAATGAAGAAATATAAGGAAACAATAAACAGTCATAATGATAGAAGAAGCAGTAGGAGAAGAAAAGGCAAAAACGTATATACTTTTCGGCCCCTAGTGTAACTGATGAGGAATGATTTTCCGAAATGTGCACATATTGCACATCAAAATTCAGCAGGTATTTCTTATATATTTACTACCCCGAGCGGGTTCCGCTGCTGGTGGAGTAAAGCTCCCCGAGGGTATCCATAACTCGGTAGGCAGTACTTTGTGCTGTCAGAAAATTTACCATTAATATATATATATATATATATATATATATATATATATATATATATATATATATATGGTTGTCAAAAACCATCAGTAAAAAGAAAAGTGATTTTTTTTTCTTCCATTAAGTAATGTAATGCTTTAAATATATGGATTTTTTTTACCGTCAAAAACGTTTCCGAATATAGAATGCTAAAATAATTCATTTAAATTGAAGAAATATCTTTGCAATTTCAAAATGAGTTGATTTAGACTTTGTGTGATGTTCAATTCATAATTAAGTTTTTTTTATTTAGAGATTGATAAGTTTTTATCTAAGATCTACAAACTCCAAATGAGACTTAGGGCGAGACTAGTGTTTAAACTCAAGATTAATGCAAAAGCTTTTCTCGTCTGAATTCACATTTTATTGAGAACATATTCAGTAACAATATGAAGAATAACAGAGTTTTATTGTTCACCGCTCTGAAAATGATGTTCAGATAACATTTTGCGAATTTTATGCAAAAAAGAAAAACAGGACAAAGTTCTAGATTTTTTTGGGGACATTTTAGGTAAAACGACAGATTAGAACATACAGGCAAATGCTACAAGTTTGACATTTTCACATAAACACTGATAGCTGAACGCAGTTAATTGTCATTCTTTTCACAAACACAAAGTATAACTATACATTTTTATGCCGCCATTTTTGTTTATCACGCTCCTGCTTAAATAATAATAATAGTAATGATGATAAAGTGTTAAAGTAAAATAAAAATATGTTTTGTAAAACTGCAATCATATTGAAAAAAATTATCGGGTTTGCGAGGAACAATTTTGTCACTATTTAATGAATAGGATTTATGGGTATTTTAATAGAATAGTTTATAATATCCTTTTTTAGTCTTTCATAAAAAATATTTCAAACGTCAGCTTGTTACCTTGTATCTTTGCGCTATATCAGATATTTAAAACCAAATATGTTATTCATAACTTATACATATGGCTTCAAAACAAGGGTGTACTTTTGAAATATATTTTTGGAATGTGCCAATAGGTGTTAAAATCATACTTTTTTTAACCGAATGCTCTATTAAGACTAAGGCTAAATATCGTATAAAAACAATGTATAAACAACAAATTGGACTAAAAAAAAACATTTTTACATTAAAACCCAAGGTTGTTTTTACAGCAATTTAAAGTAGTGACTGTTGACAGGATTCTACATAACGAGGAGTAGCACAGCGAGGAGTAGCAAACCAATTTTGTCTATATAAGCAGGTTATTTTTTAGACAAGAAGACAATAACAAAGGTAAAACAGTAAAAAGCTTAAGTGAAAGCACAAACAAAATTCATAAATAATTACATGTAGCAACCTTTTGAAGATAACAAATGGGAACAAAAATTGTCGTTCGTGTCAAACGTAGCTGAAAAATTTCGGATGCGAGTAAATTATCATTCAACATACCAATCAAAGAACCAACTTGAAAAACTAAAATATCATCCAAAAAGGCATAACTGTATCCCTGGTAGTTAGGAATCAAAAGCGTGCGCTTACGGAACCGCGATTGCAGATCATAGTGTGAGAAAATGAGTTAGTTCGCTTGCTGAAGATATGATTTCGCTGGGTCCTCCAAGATTTTTTTTTCACCATCACAGAACTGATCGCCTCGGTATAGGAATAATAATCGTAAAAGGTGTGTCTGTAGGGGGGGGGGTTAAATCGCCAATAACTTTCATTACCTAACTTATTCTGCTAGCTTTCTTTTTTTTATTAATATGAAAAAAGGCTTGGTATTAGTTAATCAATAAATGAAATTTTAAAAGTTTAACTAAATATTAATATTTGAATATTTTTATTCAAAACAGCGACTTTTAACCCAAATGAGACGTGCAAAATTCCGATAAAAACCAGAATGTTCGATTTTTCAGAAAAATATATTGCTTATCATTCCTGCCTATTTCTGTTGTGTCACTCATTTTACTTATTAAAGCAACAGCAAAGTAAGGGAATCTGCTATCCTGTTACGTGACACAATTAAAATCACTTTGGGCGATGGATGACAATAACAGGATGCTTATATATAACTCTCTTAATTTATTTTAAGATTTTGACAGTTTTAATAAAGAAACATATTCTATACATGGACGTCAAGCTTGAAACAATTACTTTTCTGTCAAATTCTGTTGTAGTAATTTTTTGTTATGCCCCGTGGTAGTATATTGCTTTATACATTTAATTCAATATGTTTAAATTTCGATTTACTGACAATATATTTTTTTTCTTATAAGTCTTAATGATTATTTTAAACTTATGTTTTTGTAGGGCGTATGTTTTGTGCCACATCCAAGACAAGAATATTTATTTATATCTGGACGTCATAAGCTGTAGGTAAAGTTGCAGAAATAAAACCTTGTTCAAATGTTTATGATCTGCTGTGTACTAGGATGCTTTCGATTAAAATTGTGACCTTAAGTGTGATAGTACACTTGTCCATATTTGCAGGCCAGTGTATTGATTGGCATCGAACATGAGACGCCTATTGAAAGCAAAACACATTTTAAGGCCACATGAAGTCTAAAGCACGCGTCAACGGATCACGAAGTCTTACAACTTGAGTCGATTAAAGGTTTTTTAGTTCGCTAGCCGAAGTTGGGTGATTTTTTCTTTGACTCCAGTTTCTGTCTTTATCCAAAGTTGACCGCCTTAACATTATTGAAAGAATCTAGTCTTGTGTGTCAAACACAATTATCAATATTACTTACCCGCTTGCAGTCAACTGTGGTCAAACCAACAGCGACGCCTTCTTAACGTTTAAATATTAACACATAAACAGGTAAACCGTAGCCCCATAACTGTGAGGGTCGGTGCTCTATGAGATTAAACTTTTAGGATTTCTTGTAGTTTTTACACCAAAATAGTGACCATCCAATATAATACAGTTACATCTTCGACAATAACCAATACTTGTCTTAAAAGCAAACTGAGATATGTGGTATTTTTGCATCTTAAGAATGCAAGGCGACTAATGCGTTTAATTAAAATACATTTCCCAAAATTTATGCCAAACGTAAGGTAGAATTATTTACACATAAAAAGAAATTAAGCTTCGTCTTTTTTTTAAATTCCACATTCATTATGGTAAAACCGCTAAGAAGTGGTAAAATTCCTAGAGTATTTGCCAATTTATCTTCATAAAAACAAACACAAATTAAATTTTTGTTGTCAGTTTTACCTTAATTATATTTAATTTGGTTTTGTGATGTCGTTCTTTATTTTGACTTAAAACAAAAAAAAATTCTTATAAGCCAGTGAAAATCTGGTTTTTAAAAAGTTCGGTGCATTTGCTTCTCATAAAATTCAACACATTATTTCCCTTGCGAAATTAAAATTTCCGCACTCTTACGCAATACAAATTACAAAACCATTACTCGGATAAACTTTTTTAATGACTTGTAAATTGAACGTGCAATACTGTACAGTTTCCTTTAATCTTAATTTAGACATAAGATTCAAGAGTAAAGTTATCGTTGCATGTGAATTGATAAATCGTGGCTGTTAATTGTAACTTATGAACGTCTACTGCACTTTGTCACAAAACAGACTATAGATGTGATCACGTGAGGTTTTATTTTTTTCAATTTGCATACACTTCTGCTCTGAATTCTCATTTTATTTAAGACTTACATTATGATACAATTGAGAGTCCGGTTTAAGTGATAGGTTAAGAATAAAGACGGAAATTTGCAACTGTACTTGGCAACAACGCAAATAAGAACAAAATGCAATACACAATATGACAAAACAGCAAAATGAGACAAATACATGTATTTTAAAAACAAAAAAATTGCGGAATTAAATGTCTCGCCTGGTTTTTGATCAAGTAGAAAATACATTTTTTTAACATAAACTTTCACATTTTGACACGCTGCCGCCGCCACCGCCTACGACGACACCGGAAAATTTACACCTAAATCTCATTTCATGGCAATGCCAGGTTCGGCAATTCCGACCTTTCGGAGTAAATGTTCTGTTTTGTGGGTACAGTACTATCAGTGAGTCTTTTCCACCGTTTTATTTACAACCCAATGGATACTTATTTCATCTGGAAAATATTACGAGCAAGAAACCAAAAGGGCAGCTAAACTGGCAGATGAAATGCATTGCTAAATATAAAAAAACATATTTTTTGACACAAGTTGTTCCCGTTTTTTAAATGTTTGAAATTTATAATAAAAAAAAAAGTGTGAACATATCCACACATGCTTTTAACTAAGGTCATAAAAATATTTAATGGTCATGCTTTTTTGTTCTTTTTATTTTAGTTATGGCGGCAATCTTGGAATTACGATCAGACAGAAAAACTTTACCCCACCTAGGGACCTTTCACACATATTTTGTTTCATTTGGTCAAATGGTTTCACAGAGGTTTTTTTTTTTTTTTTTTTTTTTTTTTTTTTTTTTTTTTTTTTATAAAAAATCAGCTATATTTAGCTGCTTGTTTGCATATTGTGCTAATAACATGCCAACAAAAAAAACGTAACGGAAAACCCAGTTACACTTGTTCACATCTTTACATTGTTTAATTTGTATATGCCAAATCTGACCGAAATTGATCAACAAATAAATACATATTTACCATTTTATGGGTTTTTTTTATTAATATATAGTAACGGTGGCCATCTGAAATTCAGGATCTGACTGAAAATCACAAGATTTAATTAACTTTACCTAGGAATTTTACATTTAACTTTGTTTTGTTTAGTCAAGTGGTTTCAGAAAAGACTACTTATGTTAACGCATGCACGGACAAACGGATTCTTTGAACCCAGCTGACTGTAAACAGTCCAGTTAAAAAGGTATACAAGTTCCACGTCAACAAGTTTACAATTTTGTTCTAAACATCTGTGAACACTGATTAAATAAGCATTTTAAAACTCTCCGCTTGTATTCGATAAATTAATTATAAAATGATTAAACACTCTATCGACTGAGTATATCAATACGCGTGTATGATAAAACACAATTGAAACCCATTGTATAAAGCTGGATTTATGAGAGCAAAATCAGATAGCTTGGTCCTATCATCGGTGTTTAACACCCACATATACACAATTTGATACCCAACTTCTTAGTTACAACTGAAAGCTCCTGAGAGGAGTTGTTTCATTATTAAACAATAAGTCACAATCACTTGGATAGAGAATCACAGATGAGGACAAATGACTGGGATAACGTCCCTATAATAAATCTCAGGCATGATAAATCGGACGTTGTTGCTACTCAAAACATAAGGTTTTTATTGATTAAAGAATAAAGTTTTTAGATTATTGAAGTTGGACGTTATTAATCCACTTGAGCGACTAATGAAATCCTGATCATTTGATTACAAAACAGAGAATAGTTAGTTCATGAATGATTTTTTTTCACAAACGTTAACTGTATTTAGTACTGGAATTAGTTTTGGATTATTGATGATTAACTGAACATCAATTGGTAAGTTTGTTATACAAATATAATATAAGTGTGTTAGTAATTGCATAACTTGTTGTTGAATTAGTACCTTTCTCTTTAGTTATTGAGATTATTAACAGGTAACTTTTGATAAATCTAACTTGTTCAATAACATATTAGTGGTTTTTAGCAATTGTTTTCAAGAAAAATTTATTATTTGTACGGTTATATTTAAAGTATAATTATTTAATGTTTTTAACATTTTCAGTTGGATGGTTAACTTTCATAACAATTCTGGTGTTTTTATATTTATTTATTTATTTATTTATTTATTTATTTATTTATTTATTTATTTATTTATTTTTTATTTATTTAAAGGGTTAAGTAGTTATTGATTTTTCCCCTTCTTGACTAATAAATGTATAATGCTTTTTTATATTTTTAAAATCATTTTTGAACAATAGCAATACTGTTCACAACTATAAATTATTTGAAAAATTTGTATTTATATAAATAATCTTGTGAAGATGTTTAGTTAGCAACCACAACGATACTTCTGTTTTAGAGGGGACAGTACCAAATCAACACGCCAATTGCACTGCAGCGGAAATCATACAACAGAAATATCTGTCTGATATTTCAGATAAGAAAATATTTCGTTTGAATCATCCGATTTTCCATTTATGAACTTGTGTTTCAAAATAATTTTTATCTTATATTGGAGGACTTCAAGTAATATTAGCGCTGTACTTGGACATAAATAAATCGGGAAAACATATGTAAAACCTGACATATGACATACACAGCTGACTGTTGGGGAAAGAAAATGGTGATGATATCGTCATTTTACAATTGATCAAATACAAACACAACTTAGCAATCACAATAACTCGATCTATCATAGGCTTGCTTCTGTTTGAAAACAAAAAGCATACATATCTGGAAATCTAATAAGATTTGATTATTTGAAACTCGCACAAATGCTCACACTATTGTTAGATCACATAAGATGGAGTATCTAGTAGGCCTAAGATGATTGCAAGTTTCTTACATTTACATGTACCTAAAATTAATTTCTGCTATATGTAGATCTGTAATTTTTTCACATGTATGGAAGTATTTTAGTTATATTCTAAATAATACGTCTGCAAAATAAGAAAAACGTTTTTTTTTCAGACACATATTGAATTTAGGTGATGTGTATCACGTAGAAAATTGAATTATCATGTAAAATTGCATCTTCTACAGATTTCGTGAATCTGCATGGAGGTTTATAGTTTTAAAAAATAAAATCTTAAAAAGGAATATACCACTCAAAGTAAACAATTACAAAAGAACGCATTTTATTTTTTTATTTGATGATTTTTTTCTGTTTTACCGGATTTGCATTTAAAAACAAACACATTCAGCTTGTCCGTGATGCTTTCTGGTTAGGTATTGAAGAATTTGTATAAACGTGCATGGCGTAAAGTCCCCTAGCCAATCAGAACCTGGTCCTGAATGACTTGTATCAATAAATTATTAAGCTGATAAGTATGCCATATTGACAAATCAAAAGGATAACCCTGTTTATAAATTTATCATAAAATAATAACAAATCTCAAAAACTAAAAAGTTTTTATTTTTAATAAAATCGTGTTGATAGAAAAAAGTATGTTTCAATATTTTCCTTAATAATATTTTTAAAAAAACATTTGTTTCTAATCAATGAAAGATGATTCCCTTAAGTTAAAAGCGAATATATTAAGCAAAATAACCATCATTTTCGATAAATAATTCACAAGGTGAAGCCTATAAGAATATTAAATTCAGCAGCTTTATTTAAATCACACAATCACTCACTAAAAACGTGTTTGTTTAACGCTCAAACTATTTCCTGCTTAAAAATTATTTAATAGAAATTGTGAGATTCCAAAAATAAGCTTAGAAGAACGAGAATCCCAAAATGTTGATCACAATTAATAATTTTCAGTTTAAATGGAGATGTTCATTTAGTCCGTGAAGATCAAGTCATCAATGCGGCACATTATGCCTTTCAACGCAGTCCCCTAGACGACCCCTATCTATGCAGTATAAGAAGTAGTATATTACAGTACTGAAGAAGAAATTTTTTTAAAGAATTTTTTAAAAAATTAATTAAAAAAATAAGTTAAATAAAAATAACTTCACTAACACATTATCGTTTTTATTTAAAAATAAATTCTGCTTTCTTGCATCATTTTGGATTTCACTGAATACCTTATACAGCATAAATCTAAATGCTTATTAACAATTAAAAGTGATCAATTTAATAAACATAAGTTAGGCTTGAAGATTTCAGATTCATACATTTAAGAATATGTGGCCAATAAATTAAGAATCTTTCAGAAACCTCATATTTCAGTATTTTCAATAAACAAAATCCTATTTTCAGCCGTTCTTATTCTCACTTCCACACGGGAGGGTACTAAAATGGTCGGTAAATGTGTCTGTTGTTCAACGGTTTATACAATAACTTTAGTTAGATTCAATTATTTTTTATTCATCTTTTTCTTTGCTTGAAACATAAGTAATTGCATGGAATAAAATCATTATTATTTCACTTTTTTTAAATTTTGTAATTTAATACACATTTTGGCCGGGTTGCACGGAGTGCAAATCCCGTTTATAGTATGGTGAATGGGCGGGGAAAATAGGATATCAACTAGGGTGAACTCAACTCTTCCTACAGTTTTCAACCAAAAACATTGAAACTTCACAGAATGTTTCTATCTATATTGAAGATGTGCACCAGACTTTATTGAAATATTTCAGGAATTTTTTTCCATTTTTCCAGACTTTGAAACTTAGTCATTTTTAGCCAGTTTTTGAACTTGGGGTACCTACTTTGTGAACTCAACTCCTCCTACAGTTTTCAATCAAAAACCTTTAAACTTCACAGAATGTTTCTATAAATATTGAAAATGTGTACCTTACTTTTTGAGAATATTTCAGGAATTTTGTCCCATTTTTCCAGACTTTGAAACTTAGTAGTTTTGTACTGTATAAATCAAAAGATTATCAAAGATGCGCCTGACTTCAAATGATGTCAGTTTTTGAACTTGGGATACCTACTTTGTGAACACAACTTCTCCTGCAGTTTTCAACCAAAAGCCTTGAAACTTCACAGAATGTTTCTATATATATTGAAGATGTGTACCTGACTTTTTCGAAATATTTCAGGATTTTTTCCAATTTTTCCAGACTTTTAAACTTAGTGATTTTGTACTGTATACATGTATATCAAAAGATTATCAAAGTTGTGCACCTGACTTCAAATGATTTGGTGAAACCTTTATGCCATTACATCCTACTGTGACATGTTTTAAATTTCAATTTTTTAAAAAAAAAAAAAAAGATTATTGGATTATTATACATATATGAAAGAAAACTACAAAAATGTTTTATTCTAAAAGCCATTGGTTTATTAGCAACTGGATGAAAGTGTGGAAAGCTAGTACTGTCACCCTGTTGCCTATCTGTCCTGTACTGTCCATCTCATCCAGTTCAATCCAATGTAAAGGTTCTGGTGCACATTTTTTCAATTTACTGTAGCTTTAGAAAATGTTAAAATGATTGGGATTTTCCTAATACATATATATACTTGTTCCATTACTCTCTCATATATATTGTCATTGTTGGACCTATTCCCCATTTTTCATGACTTTCTGTGAAGTATGAAAAACAACTTGTTCAAGTTGCTTTGTGCAACAATGACCCTTTTTTTTTTTTTTTTTTTTTTTTTTTTTTTTTTTTTTTTTTTTTGCATAATTCAAATTATAAAATTTGCTTTTGCAATTTTAATGTTTAATGAATAATACAGATCTACTTATTCAATAGTTGCATCTAAAATCAATATTAATTATTTAAATTGGATATGGACTAATAAAAAGTCTTCTTCCACAAAGAACCCAAGTCTTCTAATAATTACCCATTGTTCTCTGACATAACATAACGTATTTGGTTTGATAAATGATCGTGTGTGTTAGACAGTATCAAGGAAAACTATATATCAATATCTGATAATAGGAAATTGCAGATGAAGCCTTATGCAGGTCTGAAGTTATACACCTTTACATTTCCTTGACAGAGAGTGCATATAAGTGAGAATCAGTTCGACCTTATTATTCAAGGTTCTTTTACTGATATCAACGGTTCGGTTTTTGAAAAACCCAGAGAAAAACCACGGATCTCCTGCAAGTAACCTGATAGTTTTTACTTTAAAAGATCTGGGATTTAAAACTACTCAGTAAAAAGCGCTGTAATTCATAACCGTGCATCAAACAAGGACTGGTATGTTTGTTTTATCTTCTACAACATATTTACAGGTGAAAATGCTTGCATTTTAGAATTTCAAACACAAACAAGAAACTCCATTTTAAATGAGTAAAAGTTGAGTCGATCATCTTTTTGCTTATTTTGTTCCTCAAACACAGTAAATTTTCTTGATGACTGCAGATTGTTAAAAGTGAATTTTTAAAAGTAAAGGATCACACAAAGTTTTCTTAACCATTAGATTTTATTTTTTTTTGACTGTAACAAAAAATAAACTTTAAAAAAGTTTGCAAGAAGACATCTGAAATAGTAACATAAATTGTAATGTTATGGACAGAAATTTCGGACTTTAAAAATTTATATGATATACTGAAGAAAATTTTATTTCTGTAGTTGTAATTTGATTATAAGAAGAAATTGGCCAAATGAAAGAATAGTTGGCAAAGTGCAGAAAGATAACGAGATTTAAAAAAAAATCACCAATAGTCAAGATCTTTACTTACGTAGAAAAAAAGAGACAAACAAACAAATACACACACACACACACACTCTCTCTCTCTCTCTCTCTCTCTCTCTCTCTCTCTCTCTCTCTCTCTCTCTCTCTCTCTCTCTCTCTATATATATATATATATATATACATATAGGTAGGGCTAACTAAACAAAGACCACTATGTTAATGTGTAACAAATATACTTGTGTTAATTTTGATGTGCCATGTATGCGTATTTTGGAAATTAATTCCCCATCACTGACTCTAGGGGCCGAAAATGTTGTTAGATAAAAAAGATAAGCTAAACATTTGAAAAATAATGAATCCAAATTTTCAAATTAATTTATATCCAGCTAAGGTATGATTGGCATGAGGAACAAACTTTAGTTTTTGTTTTTAATAAGTCTTTGACATTGAAATGAATGAAAATTTTGTTTCATGGCACATTTTCTGACAGCAAAAATTACCTACTGAGTTAAGAATACCCTCACGGACTTAACAGATAAAAGAGCCAACAGGTCAATACCAAGAAAAAACACATACTTTAAATATATTTAATGATAGAAAAAAGATTATTGCTATGATGTGGCATATCAATGATATCAAGCTAAATCATCTGGAAATGTCGATAGACGCGAATATACTTTTACTCATGTTTGATATACCTCCGATTATTGACGATGCTCATTGCCCAATAGCACGCCAAGTAAATCATCTAAATGTCTTCAGTATCCTAATATACAAGACATTGCGAAAAGAATCAATGCCGTGTTGATTTTTTTTTAAAATAACAAGCCACATGAGAGTTTGCAGAAACAGAGTATTCGGAAATGTTCGGAAATACCGGTGAAATGTTATCGAAGAGGTGACGACGCTCATGAAATTTGATCAATGGTATGCAGTCTTTTTTTTAATTCGCATCTTGTTTAGTTTGATGTAATATCCAAAAATAATGACCATGTTCTTTATAGAACAGAATCATTTTAAAAAATTCCCTTTGTTTAAAGCACACTACCATCTGAATTTTCTTGCAAAGATATTAAAATCATTTTTAAAATTTTAATTTGTTAAATATATATTATTGATTCTTATTTAAATGGTTTTTTAAATCAAAAAATTGGATTGTACTGGATCAATTATATCAAAGCAGTCAGTTCAAGTAAATTGGGGAATGCGGGGAGTCTGGAAAAACATCAACTTTCGGCAATCGATCACGAACAGGCAAACTTTTTCACACTAGGATCACACCTTATGGGATTCGAACCTTGGCGTTGAGAACGCTATGATCCGTAAGAGCGCGCGTTAGACCACTTTTCCACCGAGCACTCAAAGACAGTGTATGTCGTGCAATCGGCAATTATTTGTCTTACCGTCGAATATTAGTAATAAAATATTTTAATAGATTTGAAATCGTTTATAGATATTGTTATTTTTTCTATTTCCATTGCGTCCTATTTCCTTGTCAAAATAACTTTAGAAAATACTCTCTGGTATATTTCCTATTCTGAACATAAACTATGGATTTTATGCGAGATTTCCTTTGCTTTATTGCTTACATTTAACAAGTATATGTTATGTTGCTAAGAACAGCGGATGCTGAATTAATCATGCATTCGGTTTTACAAATACTCTTGTTCTTTTACACAATCATAATTTATCCTAATTTATGTACACAATTGATATGTTTGCTCAGTATGGTAAATGTTTAAATAAACCGCTTTTACAAGAAAAGAACTCGGGTTCTGAAGTTCCTTACCGCAGGCTACCTAAAAGCCCTTAGGTTTAAATCTTTTCGGTCCTAGAGAAGAGTAAAAGGGTTGTCATTTCTTTTTTAAGGTAGTAACCGGCACCTGAGGCAAAATTTTTCACCGAAATAGAATTTTTTCTTTGAATTTTGCACATGTATTCCTTAGAATGCTTTTGTGTTATCAAATAAAGAAATAAACAAAATACTTTTTTCTAAATATCCCTGACAGTTTATTTCGTGTGTAATAATATTTAAATTACGACTAGATGTGATAAAAACAAATTTCATTTTTGTATTTTCATTTCAATATTAAGGAAGACTTGCTATGAAATGATATATATAACATTTAAAAATAAAAGCTTAGTGTGGTTGGAACAAAGTTTTCACAAAAATCCAAATTTTATAAATCTGTGAAATGCATGTAACCAAGTTACATATACTTCCACCATCCCAAAATTTACCTTCTTGACAAAGGTAAAATAACCATTACACTATTCCTCGACAGTTAGAGGATCTGTCGAAAGAGGCACTGAAACAATATTACCAATAACACCAACAATACATAGAGTATACAATTTTTAACATAGCAAAAAATGAAAAGTTTGAGATTTCTATTCTGATATCTAACACCGAAGATATAACACAAGTATTATTATATTCGTAAAGCAAACTTTTGTTATTGTAGGCGTAAATGTTAAAGTAAACTTTTAAGCACTAACATCAACAAACAACATTTTTATAATCTTTCTTATGAATCAGTGTACCATTACAATTTCATGAAAAGATGTCCTGTTAATTATGCGTGTTGTACATGTAATTCTCAATATTATGGTTGGCGAACCTATGCATATCCAATTGTAAATATATAGATATATACAAAATAAAACTTTTTTCTCGACTTTGGAATTATTTACTTTAAAATGGGTCTTTAAATATTTCAAACCTTAGCGTCCGTGTTTATTTAAAGCTACGCCTTACAATCTTATAAAAACCAAAAAAAAAAACTGAGCCAGCAATCTTTCTCACTTTTCTCTAGGGCCGAAATTATTTGAATCTATGTTTTTATCCTGAAGCCGGCGATCAGGAAAAATAAGATCCCAAATTCTTGTCAAGTAAAAACGATTTATTTTATATTACACCATACTGAGCAAATGTATCATATAAGTATATAAACATGGTTTCTATGATAACTGTCACCTGACTTGCTTGGATTGGTATTGACATTGATGCTTATATTTAACATAAATATATTTGTTCTATTGTGGAGCCCTTCACGGATCGCCGTGCATATCAAACTAGGTTCGATTTCGCTGGGGCAAATCTTTTGTTGGAAAGTTTGTCAGGTAATATCGGAGAGTATTCAGGATTTTTTTTACCATCTTGAAAAATGACCAATTTGATAGAGTTAGAAAAAATTGACTGCGGCGTAAACCACCATTACTCAACTCCTCACCACTGTATTGTGAGGCTGTGGAAAAAACGCCAACAAAACATTGAGTAGGAGTAGTCAGTGCATTCCAAAATCTATATATGCAAATTTCATATTTTTTTTAATTATCAGATAGTGACGGTTTTCAACTAGTTCATAACATCAATATATACTTATTTTAGTGACTGCATTTAATAAACACACACACACAAACACATACACACATTTTGTATATAACTAAATATATATATATATATATATATATATATATATATATATATATATATATATATATATATATATATATATACGAAATCTGTGTCTGTGTGTTTTTTGTTACTGTGTGATTTCCGATTATTGTGAATACTTCATAGAAAGAAACATGTAGAAATGCAATACTTCTTTTATCTCCATTAAGCCCAAAGTGTGTGAAGATTTCCATTAGTAGAATTTAGAGTAATGAAAGTGATAATTCTGAAGAATTAGGTTAAACAATTATTAATTTGTAAACCTGTAAGAAAAACATAAAATAATCAATACTTAATTCCTTTATAATGATAATTTTTTTAGATTGATCCTCGTTTTATGCATTTATCCGAAATTTCTGATTTCGATACAGCCCAACCTACAACGCAAAATATTTGTTTTAAAACCATATTACATTTCGAAAGGAAATTTGCATTCTGTCATTTTTGTTTACAATGGTTTTAAACCTCCTAAACGAAAAATTACAATTGCTAACTTATGTGATTTCGTTTTATTGAAATAATCTTACCAAACTTATCAAAATTAACAGTGAATAGTTAATCTTTCTCTTTGTATTGATCTTTATGACTAAAAATAATTGGCTTTTTCTAAGAAATTAAACTGATAAAAGTTATGTTCAATCTTTTATTTAATCGGTTTATAACAAAGAAACAAATGAAAATCTAGAGATTTCTGAAACGTAATTTTTAGCAATTTGTATTTTGATATGTGAACAAATATTTTATCTGATACCCGACACCGTTGAAATAAGGATTATAACATTCTTGAAAACATTTGTAAACCTAGGCTTATTTCAAAGTGGGACAGATTTCATAAATTTAAATTTAATGGGCACTGATATCGATATAAAACATTTTTGTAATCGCTACTATGAATCTGTGTACTATTACAATCTACACATGAAAAAGATATTCTAATTCTTATGCGTGTTGAACATGTAATTCTAAAGCTTATGATTAATGAACGTGCATTATCCATTTATTAATGTATATAGATATGATATAAACGTTTAAACGTTTTGCTCATTATAATACCGTGTGTCATTATATATCGAACCTTTGTAATTATTAGTAAGTTATTTTCCTTTAAATTGCTCATAATGTTTAAAGAATTTTGTCTTATTTTGGGATAATGTTATGCGGTTAAACGAGGCATTTGAATCATAAAATATTTCTGGTATAAATTTATTTATTTATCGTCTAACCAAATTTTGAATAAAAAGTTCGAATCCTATATTTTCTACAACAGTCAATTATTTATAAAACTAGTCATACATACTAAAATCTATCACTATCTTTTTCAGCATATCAAAAAATAATAATAATAAAATTAAAATTTAACCTAAAAAAAACATAGAAATTTAATGGTTAATTCAGATTGTTTTGCTTCAATCCTAGAAATATTATTTTTGATTTTTTTAAAAAAAATCGTTTTTGACACCTATTTGCGATTTACGAACAGAAATTCAATCAACCATTAACTTGCTCATTTAGGTTAATTTTTTCATATGCTAATAAACATTACGTGTTGTGTTCCAGGGATGGGGGGTAAGGATATAAGGTTCAGAGAAAGCGGTATAATCGTCTCATTCATAAAAGAAGCCATGTGTATACCCTTAATTGATGTGATTGCTTAGTATGGTGAATCACGAGTCAAATGTACAACAAAAATTTTGTTAAACTCTTTTTTTTCCCACCTTTCGAATTATAAACTCTCCAATGCGTCTTAAAATATTACAAACCATAGCGTCTGTGTTTTTACCATTTACTCACTCTTTTGCAATACAGTTCCGCCTTTGAAACTTATAATATACCAAAAACTAAGCCCTCAATCCTTTTTACTTATCTCACGGGCCGAAAAAAATCGAACCTATGTTTTATATCAGGAAGCCGGGTAATATGTCGAAGAGTATTTCGGTTTTTTTTACGAACTTACCGTTTCGATAAAGGTAACAAAATCTTATCCAGAGGTAAACAACAAATTTACAGCTCCAACACGCATGTTCATACTCGATCATTCCTGTTATCTTTAGTACTTGTATAAGATATTACCTGCTTGCAACCCTTCTTTTGATTTTTCCGTTTCTCCAATTTTGAACAACTGGTATCAATATGCATCTAAATGTTGCCTAAATAGTTATACGTTATACTCTATTTAATGTTCATACTTGATCATTCCTGTTATCTTTAGTACTTGTATAAGATATTACCTGTTTTGCAACCCTTCCTTTGATTTTTCCGATTCTCCAATTTTGAACAACTGGTTTAAATATGCACCTTAAATGTTGCTTAAATAGTTATACCTTATACTCTATTTAATCATCTATGTTTGATTTTTTATCTTTTTTTCTTTGCTTACTCAAAGAATTGAGTTCCTATAGGTAATACAAAAATGGAATATTGGAAAAGAACCGTTTTGAAAAGGAGAAAAATTACAAAATTAAAAAAGGTACCAATCAATAAAAAAATTATAACACATTATTAAATTGCGTGATATTCTACTTTGGAAATTCGAAATGGAAAAGGCTTACATCGTCCGGACTGGTAAATTTGAGCTTAGAATTATAGAAATTTTATTAAAGAAATAAAATTGATCTAGATTAAAGTGATGATTTATAAAATAAAAAATACTTCTGTTTTGATTTATGTACGTCATTTCAACTTTGAAGCGAGATTTCTAAATGTCGCATAGACCTTACCCGTTAAATTTAAAAAAGAAAGCTTTAAATTTTAAACAAATTAATAAACATATAAAACAGACAGTTTTATACTCAAAACTCAAATCAATTGGTTTTATATTAAAAATGTATTTCTCTTTTAATACATTTTATAGGTAATTTATTATCTTAAAATCTTCTATCTCATAGCGCAAAAAATATAATTTTTAAACCCTCTCACACATATTACACTTAAAAACGACTTTGCCTCATTTTCTGTTTCAAACCACCTTCATGCACAATTGCAAATGCCTAGTTGATTTAGTAATTTTGTAATATTAAAATGACCTTATCAAACTTAAACTTATAGAAAGAGTGTCTCTTTATGTAGTGATTTAAAAGATAAATATAAAACAAACATACCAGTCCTTGTCCAGATTATAATCCCAAAAACGAAGTCAAAACTTTGAAAGCTAGCAAAATAGTTATACACATAGACTTCCAGACTAATGAAAAAATCAACTGGTCATGGGAATTAAACTATTGAAAGTTCTATTTAATCTTTGATTTTAATCTGCTTATGATATGGCAACAAATGAAAAAAAAATTAATTTTAGCTACTTGTATTTCGATAAAAAATCGAGAACAAATTTTGATTCTGATACCTAAAACCGTTGAAATAACACAAGCATTATTACATCCGTAAAACAAACGTTTGTAAACGAAGCCTTATTTCAAATTGCGGTCATTCTCGTGAATTTATATTTTATAGGCAATAATATCGAAAAATTTTATGATATCTTTTATGAGTGTACCATTACATCGTAAAGATAAAAAAGATATCCTAATTATTTTGCATGTTGAACATGCTATTCTACAGCTTATCCTTGTTGAACTGTGATGCACTATTAAGTAGTTAATCTATATAAATGTGATATAAAACGTTTTGCTCGTATTGATACCATTTGCTATTTTTCAGAGAATCCTAATAGTATAATGGGGAAATTTTGTACACGTTTTCCATAAGGTTTCTAAACTTTTGTCTACAAAGATAATAGTATCTACCACTTTACTTATAGGTGTAAGTGATGTGATGAAACATTCTTGACTGGGACGTAAATTCCCATTTTATCAAAACAAATCTTTCATTTCCTTAGTATATCGGAACGAAAACGGTTAGGGCTTGTTTCACACTAAGTTGACCTCCAACAGCCCCTTAAGATAAGTTGCTATGCATTATCTTACAGTAATGATATAACAAGCAAATAAGCACGTCGAAAACATGATGATTCTTTAAAATGAGATAATTTAAAGTAATTTCTGATGTTAAAAAATATTGGATTTTTTAAGAACCTACTTGATCAAGTCAGTAAATATCAGCAGTGCGTTTTACATATTACGTGTTTCGATGCAAGAAAACCCCTAAAAGATTTAATTACACTATTAATCACTTTACCTGTTAAAATGACACGAATCAGTCTAATGTTTTCCAATATTTAATAATGTTCCTAATGAACAATGTTACATTTGGTTCAACGATAAAAGATCGATAAATATAGATATAGCATTAATTTCCAGCGAAAAGTAGACCTAGGGGAGCTAGAACATTGTTACGTCATAAAAAAGCAAATCATGTAAATACAACTTAATAAACGGTGAAATACGATAGATTTAACACAGAATTGCATTAAATTTGTCATTTGTGACTTTGTAAGAGATAAACAACATCTTGTCAGGTTCCCCCTTCTGATTCATTGGGGTATCTTGTACATAAGTGTGCATACTCCAAGCTTATAATAATCATCGTTAAATATGTGACCAATAAGTTAGAGAATTCCATTTATTTACAGCTAATAGGAATGATATTTTAGAAAATAAATCGCACTAATCGTGATAAGAAGTTATCTATTTTAAAATATATAAATATATATTTAGAAAATCGAAAAAAAATTCAGAAAATTAAAAATTTAAGCCTGCATCAATACACTATCCAGGACTTGGTCAATATAAAAAAGAAAAAGAGAGAATTTTGAAAAAAAGACTTAAAAATTAAACAGATATGATAGAAAGATAACACATCCTTCATTCTTTAAAAACGTTATAAGCTCATTTCCATAACGATACAAAAATTGAATATACACAGCTTCAAACATCCGTTATGCTATAACGAATTTCAGGAAGATCTTTGTGTGTATTTTCCTGTTTTCGGTAATATTAGTGGTAGTCACAATGGATTAAATTCGTGTGTAACATAAAATTTTTTTGGACAAAAGCAAATGGTAGATGTTTTAAAATCTGGTTTATTAATGTGTTATATTTAAGGAAATTTAACAAGTTAAGTATAGTTATTATCGGTTTGTTTGTTGGTGAAAATTTTACTCATATAAATGAAACATGTCAATTTATGGTATATGATTGCTATATTATATCTATATTTGTCAGAACGTGGGTGAAAATTATAAGTTGAAGTTAGCCTAAGAATCGGTTGTTTGAAACATAATAAAGACTTCAATGAAGGTTTTGTATAAACATAATATCAAAGCATCGATAGGGTTATTTTGATTTTAATTAATTATATTAAACTATTAAAAAACCAAATACGGATTTGATAGTTTTAAATCCGATTTAGTACTTAATAACCCACCAATCCTTTAATACATGATTCTGGAATATTTTTAGCATATAAAATTGTAATCCTTTATCTACAAAAGCTTAATTGTTTTAAAGTTTGTATAAAAATCCTCTTCTCCACAGATACATAATTGTTTTCTACGTAGTCAAAAGATAACATCAGTTTTTAAGGAGAAATCATGTACAATTGGACGAAGCACTTTGAGGCTTTAGAAGACGAACTTAACAAAAACTAATGCAACTAAAGCATAAAAAAGAAGAAGAAACAATAAAGGATTATTTAACATTTATTATTAGAGAGCAGATAATAGTGAAACAGCGCAAAGATTGTTTTTAAGTGATAACAGGGTTCTATGTTTGGATTAAATCTATTATATATCGTATTAATTAATTTTCAATTTTATTTTTTCGTAAACAGAGAAAAAGTGAAGTCAGACTTTAATCTAAAATACTATCAATTATCTAATTCCCTATTTTAAAATAGTATTCCTGACTTCAAACCTGCTTTAATAAAGTAAATAGTACTGAGCAGTATTGTTGACGATCATTTGCAATACTTTAATTATCTAACTAATGCATAAACTAAACATGGATTGCATTATATTTAAGTAGCCTCGCGGAAGAGGTTTACAAATGCACGTCAATTTTACTTTGTTTTGAGAACAGGAACACATATGTTTAGGATTTGATTCTTGTTTTTTTAAAATGAAATTTGACAGAACATTCGAGATATGATATACATTTTCAATAAACCCAAATATCTGTGTTTTGAATAACCCACAATCCACTAAAATTATGTCAACGAAAAAATTTCTTGTAAAACAATGTTACATACACTTCACCAGAGATTCCAAATTTGAATAAAATCTCTACATTAATACATTATACTGAAACCTTAAATGATATATTCTTTTAAAAGTAACTGTGACTTACAAGGATTACTGATGGATATGTCAGAAGCAAATCTTATCACTGCAAGGCAAGAACTTTCATGCAATTTTATTTTTCGGTTAGATGAATGTTTTCAGAGTAAAAGAATAAAAGTTTACGCACGCACGCACGTACGCTCTGATGTCTCTATCCGGTTGATTTAAAAAAATACGATTACGCGATAAATTTTGAAACAAATGAACAAGGATTTAAATAAAATGAAATTTTTGACTTTCAAACTGTGTCAAAGTGACAATAAGAGTGTTATGATTGATATTGATTGGTATCGTAACAAGATTTTACATTACTCTCTCTCTCTCTCTCTCTTCTCTCTCTCTCTCTCATTATATATGTGTGTGTGTGTGTGTGTGTGTGTGTGTGTGTGTGTTACAATTGTCATGTGGTCTTTTTTGTTTCAAATCAACATTAATAAATGCAATGTTGTAACAAAAATTTTGCTTTCACAGGAATAACCGATATAGTCTGAAATAAGTCTTACCTACCTGACTTAGTATCTCAACAAGAAGCAAATTGAAACATGATATTGTTTGACAACATTAAGATCTCTTCACTACTTTTTTTTTAAATACTGATTTTTAAAAACAAAAAGGTGTTGCTCATTGAAACTCGGGTAAATAACATCAAATCATTGATCAATTCAAAACTTCAAAGGCATTTTAATAACTGAATGAAATAAAACTTTAAAATCAAAGAAGCGTTCGACATTTGCCATTTGTGATATATAAATATATAATATGTTCTCTACAGCTGTATACATAAATACTTATTGTGTTTCTGAATCATGTCTGTCCAATACAGCAGACTGTTGACTATTATATCTTATCTTACTTAAAGGAAAGGATTGATAATAGAGTTTAATTTGATCTGAATCAAGCGCAAACTAATCACAGATTAATTGATTAAATTCAACACTTTAAAGAAGATTTTTTTTTTTTTTTTTTTTTTTTTTTTTTTTGAACGAGTAAAAACTAGCTGTGAAGTTATTGAATGCAGAAAACTAGAAAACTCTACAACATAAACTGAACTACAACTTGTATTAATGATAGTCTGAATATATTTAACAGATGTCGATACAATTTTAGGAGTTGCTTTACTTCTACAACGCTTGAACGCATTGGGTCTCTATTTACCCATAATGCTTTCATAACGTCATTCTATTTTTTAATGCTTTCATAACGTCATTCTATTTTTTAATGCTTTCATAACGTCATTCTATATTTTAATGCTTTCATAACGTCATTCTATTTTTAATGCTTTTATAACGTCATTCTATATTTTGTTTGATAAACACGTACAAAAAATATTGGTATCTACAGAAAGACAATTTTTTTTATTTATGAAACTTTAAACTTATCTTAACATTTATGCCTTGTCGAATGTTTTATTTTTAAATCAAAATATCAAAAATAATATAAATCAATCAATCAACCGATCAATTAATTGATCAATCAATCAAACAAACGAGCAATCAATCAGTCTTTATTCTGTTCATGAAAGAATGTTTGGAATGGTTTTTCTTTCAAATATTTTGAAAAAATTCTGTCGATGAAAGGTTTGGCACCATACTCCAAATATTTAGTCTTTCCAACACATTCTTGATTTTTAAGTATCCATTTACCTAAAATCTAATATACCTGTTTCAGAAAACCACTCATAAAGGTAAGAAAAAAAATGTTAATATATTCTATAAAATTTTAATGTTGTACTTATGGTTTCTAGTATTGAGAAGAATAAATTTGATTTTTAATATAAGACGCAATAAGCCCTTTTTCTTTAATCGGTCAGTCATGAAATGATAGAGAATACTGGATTACTCGGATAAAACCGACCTTCGTCAAAAGGGAACTAACAAACTTTCCCACTTAAGCGGGGTTCGAGCTTTGGGTTTAAAGGCGCTGTGATATAAAAGAGCTTGCTCTAAACCGCTATGGAACCAAGATTCTTTTCAAAATTAAATTTTCATACGAAAAAAAAAATCTGAATAAAAAAGTACAGATTTCTTCTCTTTTATTCTTCGTCTTTCCTTTCTTTCAATAAAAACACATTGGAATACCAATGCGTTGACTATTTTTTTTATTATAAATCAAAACTGAAATACATTGTGTTTTGAGATGTATGTACAGGAAATCAATAGGAACATGAAGCATTATATAAATTCCTATCCTTATAACAGTAAACAGAGATCATAATATAACCCAAAAAGTCATAAAACAACTTGTTTTGACTAATTTTTCACTCCTGTAAAATGAATAAAATGTTGTTTAAGTCTGGTTATCTTGCAAATATGAGTCCTTTATTCAAAGAAACTTCGACAAAATGACGTTTCCTATTTATTTTCTGGCCATTTATATTCAGTTCTCTTATGTTTGCATTCACTTTCAAATTTTTCATTTAAACTCAGCTTATTTCATCCAAGCACAATTTTTCTCTTATTGCAATATGTTTAAGAGTTATAAAAAATTCTTTATTTTTATATTTTCTTATTAACAGTAGTTTATTGTGTTTCCTGAATAAAATATTACGTTGTTGTATTAAATTTCTTTAATATTCCGTTCAGAATGTTTAAAAAAAATACAATTTAATATAAGAAGATATGACTGATACTATTTAGAGTGCCTGGTTGTCACAAACTATTAGTTGGAATTACGGAATTCGAATTCATTGGACTTTCTTGAGATATCCAGGTAACAGGTAAGAAAGAACAATTGGACGTATATTATTTTCATTGAGATTTAAGTACCTGTAAATAAATAATGTGACATTTACCTGAGGTACATGTAAATACCTTTTATCTACAGCGTGAGATAACACCTCCACATGTAATAACTTCATAAAATAAATTGATGATATTAAAATCTTACTATACTAGACGCATTGTGGTTTTAATATTTTTGCTTATAATAGTGATGTGTTATTTATTTATTTATTTATTTATTTATTTTAAATATATGTATTTTTTTAATATGCAAACCCATATTTTTCATATTTTATCATCTAATGAGCATGAAATCCTAATACGCTCTCATACAAAGGCAGCGAAAGATCATGAATGATATATATATATATATATATATATATATATATATATATATATATATATATATATATATATATATATATATATATATATATATAATGAATATATATATGTATATATATACTACGTGTATATTCATTATTTATAAATCTACCTTTATGATTGCCGTTATATATCAGAGCATACACGGTATAACTTATACATGTATACAAAACTTCACATATCCTACAGATTACGCAACAAGGTTTCCTTTTTTCTTCTTAATATATTTGTATTTCTACTATTTATATAGTTATATTGATCTCCTGAATCTTTATACATTTGAAATTATTTTCTGTGACAATTACGACAGCTTTTAAATTAATAACATGTTACAGAGTTTTTGACCCAATGTTTTAATTTGTGAAAAAAAAGGAAATTAGTTCTAAATGAAACGCATTCATCACATTGAGGAGTAACATAGCTTAGATTCACACGTAATAGTTGAGTACAATAACATCTAGAAATATTACTCCACATGGCCAATGTTTATCTCTCTAATGGAAAACAAATTTCAAACTGTTTTTATGGCACGCTTAACATATTGGATTTTGTTTCTCTTAAACATGGTCCCTTTTTCGTTATGAAGATGTCTGTTTTTTTTGACGAATAACGCTTTTATCTAATCCTGCATAGTTTTTATATGTCATTAAAATTGAAGTGTATATCAGTTTTTGTTAGTTTCATTTTAACATATCACTTTTAATTTAAAAATCCATTAATTCGAATTATTAAGCCTACCTTGCAGTTTATTTTTTTTATTAATGAAGATATTTTAAACTTTGTAGATGTGTTGCAGAATTCAGAAGGGAATGACTGAAAATAGAACCAATTTCCTTACGTTTTATAATAATTGGACATTAATTGATGAAGGAAATATCTCTACTGGGCCAGACGGGGTACAATCAGCCGATGATGAATTAGGACAATCGAGAGTTGTTACAGTGTGTCTGACTCTCTTATTTTTCATAATTGGAGTCGTTGGAATATGTGGGAATTCATTAGTAATTTTTGCAGTGATATTTAATAAGAAAATGAGAACATCCATGACTAACTTGTTGATAACTAATTTGGCTTTTGCTGATTTAGTAATTATGGTGTTTGGAATACCTGAAACAATACAATTTATGATGAGACGAGGATGGACACTGGAAAGAATTGCTTGTAAAGTTAACAGATATATTCTAGTTACTTCTTTATACGGATCAGTTCTTACCCTCATTGCACTTTGTGTTGAAAGGTTGGTAATTTTTTATATTATTTTAAACATTTTCGAGCACATGAACTAACAAAATATAGTATTTATATACATATAGCACATCAAAATTTAACAGGTAGTTGCATTATATATATACATGCATTTGAAAATATTTTTTCTTTTATTTTCTAAGCTTAAACACTACGGTAGCTCAGTTGCTGGAGTGTTCGATTCGTATGTGAGATGTCGGGAGTTCGAATCCCCAGCCGGGTCCGACCATAAGATATGAAAATAAGAGTGAATGTTCTTTCGCCAAACACTCGGCATTTAGAAATGAAAGTCACGGGGTCCCTTAAATGAGAACTTAAAACCCGATGCGCCACAGCAGACGAACACTCCCTGCACATTGCCCCAAGCGCATGACAAAGGTAAAAATTTCTGCAATTCACTTATAGCTGGTGACGTCTCAAAAAAAAGGTGAAATATTCTTGACTGGAACATAAAACACTACTATTCAATCAAATCAAATACTAAGCTTGGTGTTGAATTTTTATTTATCTAAATATTTATGTATTTATTTTATTTTGATAATATATATATATATATATATATATATATATATATATATATATAATACATCATACACAGCAAGATATTTTTGCATCCGTAGCACATTTATTATTATTATTATTATGATTATTTAATACGCCTTGTATTATTTGATATAAATTAATAAATTCGTTAAGTTTTTGACTTGACGGCCCTAAGTGAAGTGAAACATTTCACATAAACAAACTATGAAAGTCAAACAGTTTAAGACACAACACATACATGTACACAATTGAATATGATAGTCCTGTGGAGAGAGAGAGATGGTTAATAAATGTAATTCAATACGTTTTGAAATAATATCTCTATCTGCGTACCGCTTATTGGCGTGATCACATCTTGTTTTACAGATAGGGTTTCACGGGTTTCTGTCAGTTTGACAAAGCACGAAGTGGAACACGCATTAGTCTTATTGGACTGGCTGTTTTTGGTTGAGCAAGATGCTCCTCTATTAACAGATATTTTCTTATTTTTTGTGAACAGACAGATCACAGAAGGTACATAAGTTGTATTTTTACTAGCCATTCGACTGGTAAGGTCCCCAACAGTCTTGACGCTTCTGAAAAGACTGTTTACGAAGAACGCGTTCGGTATAATTACAAACGTCAAATTGTTGTCTTTGGTGTGATTGGTAAAAAGGCGTGGAAATAAGGAATAGCCTCTTGCTAAACGGTCAATATGGTAATTAGGTTGGTAAAGTTTGCTTCGTATATGTGAGGTCGGGTTCGAACTTCGTCCGTGTCTGACCAAGGCTTGGAAATAGGTAGTAATTGACTAATTGTTCTTTTACCTAAAAATAGACTTTTAGAAACTAAAGTAATGGGGTCCTTGGATGAGACCTTAAAAACCAAAACCCTGTTTTAGGCGTCAGACGTAGCACACTAAAGAACTTCTCCTGCACGTTGCCCTAGGCGCATTGTCAAGGTCAAAATCCCTGCCACTTCTTCTATAGCTGGTGTAGCCTCGATCTGATTGAAATATTCTTGAGTGGGACGTTTTATCCCATTTTAACAATACAAAATCTTGCTTAATGGAAAACAAAGTCGGATAGGGCTATTACCTCTATCTGCGTACTGCTTGTTTGCGTGATTATATATAACTTGAATTCTTGTCAGCACGAGGTAGAATATGCATTGATTTTAATTTTCTTTTCGTATTTTAATTTTAAAAAAATTAAAAAATTAATCTTAAATGCGTTACGAACGGTAAAATATTGAAATAAAGCAACTCAACATTGGAACGTTGAAGAATGATCTAGATGCGTTGTAGCAGATTAACATCGGAAACCATTTAGCCCATCAATTTGCTTCTTTGCAAACCTTTAAAATTTACAATTAATGGCTGTGAAGTCTACAGCGTGGATACACGTATTAGCTTTATAGACGTTTTCGATATTTACAAGATTAGTGTGTGTGTGTGTGTGTGTGTGTGTGTGTGTGTGTGTTAATTTAAACTATTGATTTTTTAGATCTATGTTTTAAATTATAATTTTTGTTTTCGTCGAGATTAAATATAGGTAAGTTGTATTGCATGTTTTTGGTTCTTCATCTATCAAGATTGCTTCAATAAAATTTTCGGAGGTGGTATGGATATTAATGTTGTATTCCGAGGGAGTTCAAATATAAAATAATAATTAATCAAAATGTAGTTTTCGGCTTAAAGTGTCAAAGTTTTCTTGTATCTTTGTCCTTCGGGATTTGAGTATAACAAGATTATGATATATAGTCACCAAATTTTTTCACACGAATGGACAGGAAACAAACACTCTGCAATGATTTTTATCGTCATAATTTGAACTTACTGCGTCATGTCAGACTATTGGCTGTCATATCTAGTCTGTGAACCCTAAATAACCAGATAAGAGACACCCAAGAGAATAAGTTATTCTAAATTATACTAAATATTGTTTTGATTATTGTCTAAATAAAGTCACGGTTATTATTATTATTATTTAAATGACTTTTATGAATTAAAATAAATAATTTATAAATAAATTCAAAAATAGTTGTAATGTACTCATTTTAAAGTATTTTATTTTATAAAAGTTTTTTTTAATTAGCCCAGGACAATACTTATACTTGATAACTAGGTGTTTTCTTTTTTTAATTGTTTTATTTTTGAAACCCTTATTAAGGTTTAGAGGTTAGTTCATGTGCGGCGTTGGTATATTCGGATGACATTGGTTTCAGTAAGTAATTAAGGTTTAGAACACACCAAATTAAAACTGAGGGAAAAATAAATCGCCCAATCATTCAATTAATTCTCTTAGTGCCAAGAGGCACACAAGGCTTGGACGTCTTTCCTCCATGTTGGTCAGTCTGAAGCTGCACGACGTGCCGTATTCCAAGGGTTCCAGCCTGCACTGTTCCGTTCCACTCCAACCATCTGTCGCCAAGTTGTTTTAGGGAGGCCTCATTTCTTCTACCCTCAGAAATAAAATATGAATTAATGTTCAAAAATAAATAAATAAAAATTGATTTAATAACGATAATAAAAATAAAGAAAAATCCGAAGTACAGTGCAATATATCATGTCGCAATAAAGTTGAGTGGTGAGTTGATGTAAATGTTTCGAAGATGATAATGATTTTAGGAACATCTGACGTTTTAAAAAGGACAACTGCCGACGACGGGGCACGGGACACTAAGTACACGCCCATAATGAAGGCATTGGTGAGTATGTTATACCCTCTCGAGAACCAATCTGATGCAAAATGCACATTCAACAATATGCATTGTATATAAATAAGACCTTTTAAAAAAACGTTTAGACATACCTCTTCAAAAACCATAATTTAGTTATAAAATACCATTTCCGGATTGATTTTCACATATTATGTTACCATAGAAGCGCCAATGATCATGAAAAAATATCCTGAATGTAAATTCACAATTTTTTTCAAATATGGTGTCTTCAGCACGTTTTTCTCCCAGTCATGTTTCTTAAAGGAATATCGAGGTAGTCAGTTCTTTTTGGCATAAGGTAGAAAACAATCGACCTTCGCAAAGCTAATTAACAAACATTCCCTCATTAGGAACTGCCTGAATAGAATTCGATTATAAGCGATTGAGAAAAACTATGATCCGTATGACTTTACGGCCAACCGAGGGCATTGCAAGATAAAGATCTAAAACGACTGAACGATAAATTAAATATTTTCTAATTAATCTGTCGAATAAGCAGTGGAAGAATTTACTTTTATTTTTAATGATCCCTAATCTAATGTATGATAATCATTTATTCTTCTCTTATTAAAAATTGTAAAAAAAAAAAAAATTATAAATAAATAAATAAATAAATAAATAAATAAATAAATAAAAAATGTTTGTCTTAAAAAAAGTGCATTACTAATACAGTTCCTACATTAAGGAAGAGAATATACTTGTAGTCTAGTGGGAAAGCGAAGCGTTGTGCTGAACCCTGACAAATATATGGACATCAAGAACCTTTTCCTGGAATAACGTGCTATAAGTATGTTTGTCTGGTTGCGACTGAAGCAGACATCCAAACACATTCATGTACCTAATATTTTTAATTCAGCCTCGGTGGCCGAGTGGTCTAAAACGCGCTTACGGATCACAGCGCCTCTCACCGCCTGGGTTCGAATAACACTCGGGACAGATCCTAGTGTGAGAAAGTTTGTCAGTTCGCTTGCCGAAGGTCGGTAGCACTTCGGTTTCCTCCACCATCCCAGAACTGACCGCCTCGAATAAGTGAAAGATTCTTGACTGGGGCGTAAAACGCCATTTCTCCACTCAACTCTCCTTTAATTCAGCTTTGTTATAATTTTACAGGTTCATTGTACTTTAGTTCATAACACCTTTACACTGTCTGAACTTTTGTTTGTATTATAATGAAAAAAACATGTAGGTATGCCATATAACTGACTAATTAACTGATGCCAATTTGTTTACATATGTAACACACCAGGGGACAGTATTGTAAAGTACTGCCAATCACATAAACATTTTGATTTTTGACATACCAATTACGTTCCGTCATTGTAGAATATTGACGTATACATGTATACATGTACTTGCATCGTCCCCTTAAATATTATTACAGGACATATTTTAGACGTGTAAAAACAAAAAAGAAGATGAATGAATATATTTCTCCATAAATAAATAAATAAATAAATAAATAATTGATATCAAAACATTGATAACAATAAAATACATCCCACTACCTTAAAAATACGTTAATACAATTGAACTAGAGCATACATAGATAAAATAAAACACAAAAATACCATGTCCACATCACAATCCGAAAAAAACAAAGTAAAAACTTTGGAAACTACAATTTAGTTATACACGTGAACTTCCATGAATGAAGCGAGACCGGGTGCTCCAGAAGGGTAAGCACCTCCTGTCTAGCTACATGTAGCTACACCCGTCACGTGCAAAGTCAATTTTTGGAATGAACGGTAAATGGAACTATTGTAAATCAAATATATCCAGTGTAAGTGGATACAGTGACTCTATACTTATAAACAATATTAGCCTAGGCTTGCGATATCCTTGATAACTAAGGATGATTCAAACCGAGAGACTGAAAAATAAAGAGGACATAGAATGTAGTTGTCAATGTACCATCGTCTGTATTTTATAAAGGTGCATCTAGGATTTATAAATTGAATTTTCCTCAAGACTGTAAAAATGCTTGACATGCGACGGCGGAGCATTCATTAGGCGTATGCAAATCCAATTGTCTTTTGCGGGAAATGAAGTTATTAAATCAAATGTCTTTAAATAGAAACTCCCCTTTTCGTTGAACAGAAACAAAATCCCACGATACTCACAAGTAAAGAAGATGTTCGATTTTTAAAAAATACATGCTTAATTACGTGTCTTTTTCTATTTATTTCTTCAAAAAGAAAACCTGAAAAATATTTGATAGCTTGTTTTATACGATGACGTTTCACGTGTGTATCATTTGCAGTCTTCAGAAAAACGCTGATTCATTTTGGTTGATAAATTGCTTATTTTGAAGTGTCCATGATGTTATTAGCAGTAAGAAAAATCTGTGATAACCCTCTTAGTTACATTTCGTATTCTCTAGCTGGTTGCGAAGTCTTGCTTTTGCGACTCAAGCAGGCATTATATCCATTGTGTCATTTGCAAATTTTTGAAGTTTTCTTAAATGTAAAACTTAAAATTTGCCATATGCGAAATTTGGAATATTTTATTTTATAAAAAAGATGAATATGACAATTTTAACAAGTAATTATCAGGTATCGTTTTTATTCATTTTATTGGATTATAATCGTTCACCTAAAAGGGCTAGATCCACATAACACGCGCAAATACAATTCTAGACATTTTGTTATAACGTTACATGGTTTCATTGTTTTTTTCTTGTGTATTTTTTTAAAAAAAATTCTCTTTAATTTTTATCAGAAAAAATTAATTCTTACTTTCCTTCACATTTTATAAAAAATACATTTTCTTAAACACTTTGTAAATGCGTAGTTTTGTAGAATATAGACTGTTAAATTACTTTTAAAACCCGGTGATTCTTCGGAAATATACACAAATAACAATTCTTCATCAGTAAGTTTTCTATATAACAAGAATGACATCACGTAAATATCGTTTTATCGACACCTTATTGGGCCTGCCATTAGCAAAAGTTAAAATTATTGCAAGTTTCATGTCGTGTTTAAAATAAAATAATGATTAAAATAATTTTGCAGTAGATTATATTATTTTCCGAGCGACATGCAATTGTGCACGAAAACTGAGAATGAGTGTATAACGTGACACGTTTCCATTGTTTTTTCTTGTGTAATTTTTTAAATTTTCCTTTTAATTTTTATCAGAAAAATAAATCCTATTTTGTTCCGTGATTATTTTCTTAATCTTCTTTTCATTGTTAATTAAAGTTTCACAAAATGAGTTTAAAATTGAAAAGAGCGTTCTCATTTAATAAATCTTTTTGAGATAATGATAAATACTAAATGCAATTTCTCTCAATCTTATGACCCTCTAGCCCATTAGCGTGTTTGTTAACAAAAGGAAAAATCTTGTTAAAATTTAAGATTATCTCATTTGCAAATGCAGTATTCTTTCAGACATTATTTTATTTAAATATTTATGATAAATTCATTTTTAATGAAAAACAGCGATTTATTTTCTGTCATTACTTTTAATAATTGTACAATGTACATGTATACGTAAAAATGTTTTGCTTGTTAAATTTTATTACAATTGTTTATATTAATATGAGAAATAAAGATTTATCGATTTATCCGCAGTTAAATCAGACACGAGGCGAAAGACAAAAAAAAAAAAAAAAAAAAAAAAAAAAAAAAAAAAAAAAAAAAAAAAAACTTTTAAAAGTTGTTTGTTCTTCAGACAGAACATTGTCTACTAGCCATTTATGCTCAGCAGGCAATTGGTAATGTAGAAGTGATTTGTTTGATTCAGCTCGGCGTTACCTTGGAAAAATATGCGCAATGTGTGAATTTTTGTATCTAATATATATATATATAACTCTTAATTTTACTCTATTTTTATTTTATTTATTTATTTATTTTTATAAAGTTATAAAAATTATTTCAAAAAGAAAGAAATGTCGAATGTATCTGATACTCAGAAATAGAGCCTTATCCTTATAACGCATCTTTAGATCTAGATAAGATAGAACATGTAGTTCTCGTTTATTTTAATCGAACAGCTGTTTTCGAATACATTTTCATATTAACTACAAAAGAAGTATGCAAACAGGTAATTTAATTTTTTTTTTTTTTTTTTTTTTTTTTTTTTTTTTTTTTTTGTTTAATATACTTATATTTCGTGTATATTAACATTCTTGTAGAAAGAAAGCAGGATTCTCAGGTGTGTAAAATTCATTTTAACCGTCATATATATACCACATTCCCTTTTCTAACCTCTGAAGGGTTAATAAAAGTGGAAAATTTATGAACGTTTTTGCTCAATAAATCGCACTGTCTAATCCTTTTCTTAGACATAGCTTCTGGTCAAAATGTAGAGTATCATTTAGTTGGTTTGTATATTTCCGTGTATAATGATAGTTAAGGTCATTGTCCCTAATTTTCGCCGCAATGGGGGTATTGATTTTGGTGTCTTCATGTGACAGTCCGTCATTCGATCTGCCCCGATATTTTATTTGTACAATAGATTTATTTACTCTGAGGTTTTTTAATAAAACTTGGAACATGTATAAGAGTTAATGGTTCTTTATATTGGTTTTTAGGTTTATAAGCCCTGTTCAAAGTTGTAAAAGTAATTCCGGATTTTCAAAAGCTCTTGGTGAAAATGTTGCTAATGTTGATCAAGTGACAAGATCTAATTAAAATCTTTCAGATCACCTGATTTTTGGTCAAGGCCAATGCTCCTATGAATATTAAATAAGGTTTCCAAATAGGTTGCTATGACAATAAATTTAAATCTTATTCCTCGTCTTTTATTTGTTTTAACTTCCTATTTTCAAATTTAGGTTTTTCAGAAAGGCATTAAATATAACAAATGTTAAATGTTAATCCTGTAAAAAATGACATAAAATCCCTGAATTGTCTTGCTAAATAAATCATTTTCATAATTGCAATGAGATTGAGGAGGAAATTTGAGTAACCAGAGAAATTCATAGAATCCTTTAGGTTTTGTAAATACAGTAATTGTGTTTGCTGGAAACCACACACACACACACACACACACACACACACACACACACACGGAGATACATGTAATTCCTGATTTACACCATGATTTTAACTCCTATGTCTTTTACCACACAACAAGAAATTGAAACAAATTTAACAGCAATTGTATAAGTGCAAATCTAATTGTTTAGAAAAAGGACCAGTCCTTGCATGAAAGTATAAAAAATAAGATTTAAAAAGAAAGATATCAGAGCCACTGAGCTAATTTGTGCATCATATTGATCTTGGTCATGCATGTTATTTATTTATTTCTGCATTTATTTTTAATTTTTTTTTCGAAAGTTTTAATGATTTTGTAAGTCTTGAGCTCCAGGAATATTACGTAATGACGTAGTCTCAATGCATTTTTATATTGTGTATTTTTATCTGCTTTTTCTAAAATTTTGCATTTATTTGAAAAAACACACAAAAAAATTTACATGAGATTAAAAATTTTATACATCTTATATAACAGCATGGACATATCTAAAACAAGTTTGTAATGCAAAACTAACAAAATCGAATTTTGTAACTCGACGTGTTCAGATAAGATCTGACAATAACTGTCTTCGTGTCGTGTGTTATAGATAGGTAATAAATTTATACGTCCCATTCAAGGTTGTTTAACAAAATTATATCGAGGCGGTTAGTTCTTGAATGGTGAAGACGACTGGAAAGTCCAAAGAAAACCATTTACCTTCGACAAGCGAAATAACAAACTTTTTTTACAATTTTGTCCCTTGTTGATTTGAACTTAGGTGGTAAGAGCTAATACATATTTCACAAAAATAACTGTTTATACCATATCTCTTAAGCTACCTGCTGCATTATCAGATATTTATGCTTTGGAAATTCGATGGTGCATATTTAAACACTTTACGTAGCTTGAACCAGACATCTTTAATCTAAATTAATTTTCTTGCTAAAGAATACTTGTGCCACTTATTTAACGAAAATACCTGTAAATTTTGGTGTGCAATATATATATGATGTGCACATTTCGGAAATTCATTCCTTATCAGTGACACTAAGAGGTAAAAGTTGATAGATAAAAATGATAATCCAAACATTTAAAATGTAATAAATCCAAAGTTCCAAAACAATATGAATTCAAATCACAGCTAAAGAGTGATTTGCATGAGAGAACAAACCTTAGTTTTAAATAAATTTCAAAAATTAATAGGCTGGAAATTTTATCACAAGATACATTTTTAATAGTACCATCCACTGAGTAAAAGATACCCACAAGTTTTTGCCCTACCAACAGTGGTACCCTATCAGGGGTAGTAAATATTTAACAAAAATACCTGCTTAGTTTTGCTGTGCCATATGAGCACATAACGTGATACGTAAGAGAGCTTCAGACCATTCTGCCTATAATGACCTGATTATGTGTATGAGTAATAATTATAACATTTAATTCATTCTTTTTGAGAACTTTTCATCATCATAATCCAAGGGAGTAATTTTAGCTTGTAATTGCTAATCAAGCAATAAGGCATGTGTGTGTGTGTGTGTGTGTGTGTGTGTGTGTGTGTGTGTGTGAGAGAGAGAGAGAGAGAGAGAGAGAGAGAGAGAGAGAGAGAGAGAGAGAGAGAGATTAAATAATTGTCGGTCTAATCTCTTGACTTAAAAACAGCGGGAGTAAGACAAGTGTTGGCGGAATCCGTATAGGCGTTACGTATTCTAATTGATCATTAGCATAACTGGATAATTGAATTAAAACTAAACGATTTACGTCATCATTTTATTTTCATTTTATTCATATTTATAGAAAAATCGAAATATATGCAGTTGTTTTTTTTTTTATTTTCCGACATAAAGTTATGGCATATTTTCCCTGCCAAGATAATTTTTTAAAGTGTTCATTATTTTATTGAGAAAATAAGATCAGCATCTTTAACAGCCAAACTTTATCAAAAATCTTTCGAGAATAAATTTCTTCTGTACTTTAATTTTTTTTTCCCGAAAATATTTTAAACGTGTTTATTAATTAATATATCTGAGATAGATGGGCTATTTGATAAGTTATCTCTTTATTTCAAGAATAATTTGTATCAAACATGAATGTTTTATTTTGAAGGCTATCTTGATGTGTTAAACGGGATGTATATTTTCACATGTTTTAAAATTTAGTAAAAGAAAAATCAAGGGAGAAAGATATATATTCGCTTATTTTTACAGCCTTACATATATTTTCATTTGCCGTGATAAGTTCCCATTTCTCCAAGCTTGATAGCATTTGCATTCATATATAAACACCCCATGTATATGTACATAGTATAGACTATACAATTTGGATCTACATCATAAGTAAACAAACATGGTTGCTAAGTCACATTTGACAAGGCTAAAAAGCGCATTTACGAAACTTTACAAGAATGGTTCAATTGTTACAAATGCACAGAATAAAGTAAATAAAATAAATCACTTTCATTCCAATCTTCTTTGCAAACTTTTCTAACTATAATTCTTGCTCTTTCAACTCTCCATAATTAAAATGTCTACACACGGGTAGACCGGTTAGACGTTATAAATCCGCATAACTTTTGAAGTGGGGTAACTACAGGGGGTTTTGGTTTGAAAACTAATATTTTTGAGATATATTGATGGTATTTTCTCTATTTTCATTAATATAATGTATTTTTGAGAATATTAGATATATAATAAAAACAGTAGTAGTATTAAAAAATTAAAATATCAAGTTTGTTGTTTTCGGACTATATTTTGGTCGAAAATCATGTTCTCCGTCTAAAATGTACGTTTTTTGCTAACGCACTTTATTCAGTTTGCTTGTAAAGTTTTTGCACTCATATTGACAATGAACATCATTTAAAAACATTTCAATTGTTAAATATAAGAGTGTTTCGTCAATCATATTGCATTATTGAGGTTAAAGTCAACAGGTTAAATTTTATTTTTCATTTTTATCTTTTATCCCTTTCATTGTTAAAGTGTATTTTATTTTAATTTGGTATAAAGATAAACAAGAACAAGAAATATATCAATAATTTGTTCGTCGGTAAGTCCGTCAGTCTGTAATTCATTTCCGAGAGCATTATATACCCTTAGATGGATTAAAAAAAAACTTCGAACAAATGCAAACTTGCATCAGAGAATATTTGTTAAATTCTCTCTCTCTCTCTCTCTCTCTTTCTCTTTCTCTCTCTCTCTCTCTCTCTCTCTCTCTCTCTCTCTCTCTGGTTAAGTTTTTATTCGTTAAATCATTGAATCTCCTATAACGTATCAATCATCCATAATTAAGTCGCTATAACGGATATTATTTAAAAATTTTGAAGTTACGAAAGAAATTCTGCACTTATTACCTAAAACGTTTGTTATTCAGAAATGTTACATAATACAGACTTTTGATCTAGATCCATTCGAGGTCTGTTGAATACGATCAATCATTACGGCTAAATCCCTAAAACATTTCTCTATAGTCTCCATCACGTCTGGTAATCACAGCTTTACGTCTGCTTTAACACAAGAAATCCAAAATAAATATGAAGTGTCAATCGAGGGGTTACGGATTAAGATTGTGTGATATAAATTATGTATTCCACTAACGTTACACGGCATACAATAGATGAAGTTGCGTAATATATCATCACTCAATCAAATTTTATTTGTAAACTTTGCTTCTAGCCGATTTCTTTGTCATATTATTTGTTACAATAAACATATGCTTACAATCTTTATGTTTGTATTGGGCACTTATGTCCCTTGTTTTTAATTAGGATCACAGCGACAGTAACCGCGAAGACCGAATCCAACTCGAGACACATCCATGTGTTTGAAAGTTTGTCCTCCACCATACCCGTACAGACGCCACTATTGAACTAGAAGAAACTTAATTTGGGTCAAATACAACACTCCCATCACCAGGCAAGAGGCAGATATATAAGGCAACATAAAACTGCGTTGTTTGGTTAAAAAAGTCGTATTGCAAAGAAGTATCTAGTGTTTTTAAATGTTTTATTTTCAGTATTTTGACGTTTTTTAAGGACAGAATCTGAAGAAAATTGTAAATTGATCGACTTAATGATATTCTGTTTTAATTTGTCATTATTTCACTCAAAGATTAAGAAGCTCCAATTTGACGTTGTAAGGTATTTAGCGCATCTTGTTCGAATTAGTTATTGCCAAGCATAAGATTAACTTATAGATGGCTTTATTGCGGCCAAAAATTAGGATAGTTTGGTGATTTTGTAGTATGATATGTATGTGCTGAATTTACCATGAGGCTAAGAATTTTTTTTAAACAAATTTATGAGGTATTTGAATTAAAATATACCCAAAAAATTAAAACTTATGAACATTGATTGAATCAATACACAGTTCAAATTTTTAAAATGAAAAAAAAAAAATAATAAAAATCTTCTGCTGCAGCATTTGCTCAAATAAACCATTTCCTCAAGGATTGCAATTAATAAACAAGCGATATTTACCATATACTAACTTTGGTAACCAACGTTTCCTTACTTCATTATATAATAAACTCAATTTTAACTTTGGATCTGGACGTACCAACAATCACTGTTTACATTAGGTAGACATAATATAATTCATTAAAGTTGTCTATTACATTACATATTTTTGTCTCGATAATTATCATTTTGACGGTCATATTCATTGTTTAGTCTAAAAGTCAAAACCGGACTAGTATTTGTTCAAAACGTTTCTCGATGGCAATCATATTATCTTGACCATAAAAATATCATTACTTGATTGGACGAGGTCAATATTTTTCTCTGTGTTTTTTTTTTTTCCATAAGTAATTTTGATATGATTATGACTGATAGAGAAAAGATAATATAATAGCTTTTGATGGATTTGGCCACTTTAACTGTAATCATGTCTTATAAACTGTAACAACTGTTTGAAAGATTGGCTTTTTTCTTGTAGTCAAGAAATGATGGAAGTGTTAACATTTTCAGATATGTTATAAAATTTGATGTATCTTTTTTTTGTAAGTAGCGTTTTATTATGTGATAAAGTAACATTTAGTCGATAAAATTGTTATAAACTGTATATGGAGGGCTTTATAACACTGTATCATGGTATTTGATCTAAGAAATTGGCTTTATTTTAGCACCGTTGAACGGTTCTCGGACAATTATGTAATTACTATGGAACAGTTTTATCAATATTTTGTAATAGAAAGACAACAGATTTCTGATTTTATTGACGCAGAAATAGTCAGATGTACGTCTTACCGGAACGTATAAATATAAAATAATATTCCTAAATGTGTTTGTAGGAAATAGATGCGTAAAATAAATTAAACAGTTATTAACATTACAATGACACAACTATAATGATTTCTCATAAATTTTTTTTCAATGTGATTTTACACGATAAAAAGCTTCTGTACAATTTTAGAGCTAAAAGCATTCTTAGTCTAGTATTTTATGCTGATACCCCAAAACACCTTTTAAAAACAATACAGGAAATCATTTACGGGATGGTCCTAAGGATTGGTCCCGTCGTGTGTGACACAATTTAAACAATATTCCAATATAATACAACAAGATTCGTCTGTTCTCTAAAATCAGTAATACCACAACGAACGCTTAGTTGGAAGAGTGTTCGCTTCGTTTATGGAAGGTCAAGGGATCTTATCCGGGCCGCGTCTGACCAAGACTTAAAAATTGGAAGTGAGTGTTATTTCGCCAAGCACACGGCATTTAGAAATGAAAGTCATAGGATCCTTCGGGTAGCACCTTAAAAACAGATGCCCTGTGTTACGGCAGCCGTGCCACGTTGAAGAACCATCCCTGTACATTGCCCTTAGCACACTGCAAAGGTCAAAATTTCTGCAAAATTCACCTATAGCTTGTGACGTCTTAATAAAAGTGAAATATTCTTGACTGGGATGTAATACCCTATATTAAATCAAATGAAATCAAACCCTTAGGACTAGTCATTGTTGTATTAAGATAAAGACAATTTTAGAACGGTTTGTTTATAATATAATGTCGGTTTGTTGACGACAGAGATGGGTTTTTATTTAATCGGCGTGATTATGAATCAGATAAAAGTAACAGATCCTAAAGCTAGAGCATTGTCAATTGCTTGCTTCATGTTACTGCGTTATTTGTCTGCATATAATTATTTTAAAACTGACCATCTTGGTATGAATATGATACCCCTGACTCTGGCATATTTGTAATGATGCTTTGTTCGTTTTTGTCGTGTTTTTAATTGCATTGGCATTCCCAGACTGTTGCTAATGATACGTTTGGCAGTTGCATCTAATATGCAATTTTTTTAAAATCCATTTCTGTTTTATACATCACAAACTTGATGTGTTAGTTAAACAGCTACAATAAGCATCTTATATCATTCTGAAATCTTCAGTTATTGTAAACATTGATCGTTTTATTATAAACAGAACAGAAGCGGATATTCTGTGTACTTGAATCAAATCTTTAAAGAGAACATCGGAACATTTATATAGAAATATGTGTCAATAATTTCCTGTAAGGTTTAACATAAACTTTAAATAACATCCAATAGGATCATTATTTGGAATTGACTTGTCGACATTTCAATTTGCAATAGGCGTTTTTCTTTTATTCATTATGTTATTATACATACAACAGCAGGACAAACAGACATATTTATCGTATTACAAGTGAATAAAGAACGTTTAGTGTAAGACGGCATTTACAGAACAAGAACAACTAATATTGTGTGATGGTTGTCTATGTTAAGCCGTTGATATTTCAAACCTAGTCTTTTTAAGATCCTTTAAAAATTTATGGGTCATATATATTATGATAAGCGTAATGTTGCTCTATTCAAAGTTATACTTATATGTTGGATGTCTTTAAGTTCCCGGTTTCTTTCATTCCTTACTTTGATGCGTACGTTGTTGGTGTAGCTAACAAAAAAGGAGATGCTTTTCCTTTCGAGTCACACAGCCTCACTTCTATTATGGAAGTTCAAGTGTGGAACTTAATTAGACTATTTTTAATTTTAACTTTATTTTTCCTGCCCGGTATATTTGTATTTGATGAATGCAACTCAAATGTAGATAAATACCGTTATTCGAATAAACAGAAATGTATCCTAGAATGTTGCAAGTGGTACCGTAACAGCTCAACATAAAAATTTAGGTTGTTTTATTTTCAGTTTATTTTGAAATATTTTGCTGTCCTTGACTGTGGTTGGCTAGTGGTTAATGAATTAGGTCTTTCACCGCAGTGCTAAGATTACCTGCTTAGGAATAGCAATTTCCTCACACGTTTGCTACTTTTGGTTGTCTAGATACAAATATTGAACTAAAATATCAATGTAAAGCAAAGACAGATGAACAGAAGTGAGAAATTATGCATTCAACAACAACTATCTTCTATCTCTAGATGTTATAACACGTGCAAGCATATAAATATAACTCAAAGTAAGATCTCTTTTTTTAAATTTTGAAGCGTTTCCTCGACAAAT
Source organism: Tegillarca granosa (assembly GCA_029721355.1). Classification (NCBI taxonomy): domain Eukaryota; kingdom Metazoa; phylum Mollusca; class Bivalvia; order Arcoida; family Arcidae; genus Tegillarca; species Tegillarca granosa. Next base: position 32,741,042 of record CM056600.1, on the reverse strand, counting down.
TAAACTTTATTTTTAAATTTTACTACGCCTTTATTATCATTCTTAACTGCTCACTCGTTGAATTGCAATCAAAAATGTAGCATCGAACAAATGATATTTAAATAGATCTATATTTATTTTGTTTCCAAAAGAAGTTGTCTCTGTTAATTATATGACAGTTTGACAGTTTAATACTCACGTACTACGTCATTTCAGACAATTTAGATTAAACCCAATATAAGACAGTGAATGTCTATTGTGTATGTATAACATGATGAAGTAAATACATACAGAAGTTTGATCTAACATGAGGATTATTGTTTGATAGAAGTAAGAGATAGACTACTACACCCAGGAGACACTTAAACGTAATTTTTATCCTGTAATGTCCTCATGTCTAGACAATCGATTTTACACTTTCAATTATTAATGTGATTGCATTTACCTAGTTGAGAGAGAGAGAGAGAGAGAGAGAGAGAGAGAGAGAGAGAGAGAGATTTCACCATTATCTAAGAACTTTCTAACCCTTCAACTACAATGCTGTAGATGTGAGGACAAGTGAACCAGCGTAATGTGTCCAAATGGACACATAATCCCTCAGTAAAAATGGTTTAAAAATGTTACTTATAACGTAATAGGACAAGGTTAAATAACATCATTTAACATGTTTGTAAATACAACATTATCCCAAATTCTAGTACATGTATAATGACCAACAAATTACATGTTAAACTCTATATTCACTTCATTACTTACTGCTTTATAATTTGACGGGAATGAAGAGAGAGAGAGAGAGAGAGAGAGAGTTTCAAATGCCTTAAACATATTGTTTCATTTTTGAGTTGCCATGTTGCTTCTGCATTAGCAACAAATTCTAAACGTACTTAATGGCAAGTATCTCTGTCTTCCATACATTCATAACGTTAAGTCTGATTTATTTTATGGTTTGTTGTAGCATTATAAAATCAAAGAAACAAATCTTGAAATAAATGTAACATTTTGAATAAAATATCTTAAAACTATTTTTGAAACAGATTTATTATTTCTACTTGTAGGTATATAGCAATTATCCATCCGATTAAAGCTCATATTGTGTGTAACAAAAGAAGAATAGTCGTGGTACTGGGTTGTATATGGCCATGTGCATTATTAACAGGATTGCCTACACTGATTTTTAATGACGTCACACTGGGACATCCACAAATCCCAGTATCGTACTGTATGATAACATTTCCATACAATCATGTGATGTATTTTAAGATTTTCAAGTATGTAGAATCTGTATTATTCTATTTCATTCCTCTCGGCATTCAACTCACATTATATGTGTTTATATCTAAACATTTATTCGTGGGATCTGACAGACTACATAGAAGGGTTACCATCCGGAATGTTAATGGCTCGCATTTAGATCGACTCTCTGAAGCTCTTCAGGCTAGACGTGGAGTTGTTAAAATGTTGATGTTAAGTGTTATTGTTTATTTTATAAGTTATTCTCCAAACCAGATTCTTTTAATTTGCACTACCATATCACCAACAACATTTCATCAAACATTCTCCTATCAAGTGTTTACAATGATTATTGCCAATTTGAATTCCGCTGCGAATCCGGTTTTGTATAGTATATTTAGCCAGAACTTCCGGCAATGTTTTAGATATATTATATTTGGCTGTTGTGTAGAAAAACCCCGCCCAAAACCCCGAAGTCGACCAACGGTTTCAAATGGTTCACGATTCTGGAGACATACAAGTTTAGGTTCGGCATCAACAGAAGTGTAGTCACAGTTTTAAATTTTTAAAAAAACCCATTTATTTTTATAAATGAAGTATTTTGAAATAATACTTAACTACATAAGAGAATGTACATGTAGTTCAAAGAAGTTACATGTAAAAAGAATGTGTAATTAACTGATTGCGTAAGTACTTAACTTGGAATTAAACCTGTTGTTCGTATACCACTGATGTTTAAATAATGATAAATGTTTATGTTTTTCTTTCGGCTAATTTTTTACCAGAATTTAATCTAAGATCTGTTTGTTGCATCTTGCCTTCTTCTTACGTTTATATCCAGTGTGTACCAATAAACCAGTGAAAAAAATCTGAAATATCCGCCATGGTATTGCTGTATTATAATGGACACCACGAACTACAACCTATTTTACATTGAATAGTTCTGATTAGATAAATGATGCTTTTGTCCCTTTTACTTATATCGAGGAGGTCAGTTTTGTGATGGTGGAGGAAACAAGATTCAAGATTACCAGGAGAAAACAACAGATTTTGGCTTGTGAACTAACAAACTTTCTCACACTAAGATCTGTCGAGTGGGATTGAAACTTAGGCGGTAAGAGATAACCTGATTCGTAAGCACTTTGCTACCAAGGCCTCTCTTAAAAAGGATGAATTAAATATTTTGATATCAAAATATAACGTGTTCCTCTCAGATACAAATTTATAGAAAGTAGCGTTTGAATAACCGTGTATTAGGCAAACGATTAAAAACCGCTTTACAACAAATACATATCAAAAAGAGGTAACGAATCCGACTTGCTCTTTCTATCAGGGTTAATTGGGTAAAAACTTAATTAACATTTTTGAAAAAGAAAGTTGAAAATTTTATTTCTGGATATTTATTATTAAAGAACCGTTAACACATCATCTAAATATTGCAACCAAGCTGCAATATATTTATAACCCGAAAATTTTCAATTACCATCAGCACCCTAATTGTAAAAAACAATTATGTCATCTATGACAATCACGACATAAAAATGGAAAAGTCCTGCAGGATGAATTTTGCCGCCGCATTTGAACTACAGCTTTGCGCATTAGGGGATATTTTTAAACATTAAAGAATAAAGTTTTTGACAGCGTCTGAAATATCTTGTCGATAGTCGATATGTATATATATGTTTGTGTGTGTGTGTGTGTGTGTGTGTGTGTGTGTGTGTGTGATTTTCACAAAATTAAACATAATCATAAAAATATGAATGAAAAAAATAAAAAAGTTTAACAGCGTTAGCGCATTTGCCTGTTGAAAAAAAAATTTGCATATTCGTGTATTCGTGATGTATTTATTTCTATTTTTTATAATATGAAAATCAATATGAGAAACAGTTTTTTTTTAAAAATTTATTTAATCTTCTTTGAAGTTCAGTTTCATTTAATAGTTTTTAAGAAAACCCTAACTAATTCGAATGTTTTTATTTTATGTTTAATTTTGATTTAATTGATTCAATTTTTATTATCTTTATTAAGATTTCATTATTGAAAGTTCTTGAATGATTCAGAAAAATTCATTTCCCAATGGTACTGATAGAAAGATTTTTCAAATTCAAGTTATTAAAAGATTTTATTTTAGTTAAATTCTGATGTCGGATCTGATCTCTGTATGCGTTTCATTCACGTAAATATCTCGGCTTCCACTGTCGAACGTTAACCTTCTAAACGCCATTTTGAGGCAAATTTGTTCAACTACTTGTTTAATAATAGTTTTCTATATCAAAACTTACATAGTTAAGAAAGAAAGAAAGAAAGAAAAAGAAAATTAATAGCTTAAAAATATGAATGATCAGCCTGAAATGCAACCAAAATCATGAAACTATAAAAAAGCTAGTTCAACAAAAAAACAAAAAACCGGCGATATCATACAATTAGATGATAACAAAACTACCAATTCTTTCTAAATATATTATACATATACCAGTTAAATTTTGATGTGCCAGATGTGCACATTTCGGAAATTAATTCCTCATCAGTGACACTAAGACCGAAAAGTTTGATACATAAAAAATATATAACCCAAACAGTTGAAAAAAAATGAATCTAAAGTTTCAAAATGATATAAATCCAAATCCAGCTAAGGAATGCTTTGCATGAGGGAACAAACCTTAGTTTTAAATCAATCTCAAATTTTAGACGACTGAAAATTTTGCTTAAAGGTACATTTTCTGACAGCACAAAGTACTGCCTACTGAGTTATAGATACCCTCGGGGAGTTTTACTCCACCAGCAGCGGTACCCGCTCAGGGGTAGTAAATATATAATACATATACCAGTTAAATTTTGATGTGCCAGATGTGCACATTTCGGAAATTAATTCCTCATCAGTGACACTAAGACCGAAAAGTTTGATACATAAAAAATATATAACCCAAACAGTTGAAAAAAATGAATCTAAAGTTTCAAAATGATATAAATCCAAATCCAGCTAAGGAATGCTTTGCATGAGGGAACAAACCTTAGTTTTCAATCAATCTCAAATTTTAGACGACTGAAAATTTTGCTAAAAGGTACATTTTCTGACAGCACAAAGTACTGCCTACTGAGTTATAGATACCCTCGGGGAGTTTTACTCCACCAGCAGCGGTACCCGCTCAGGGGTAGTAAATATATAATACATATACCAGTTAAATTTTGATGTGCCAGATGTGCACATTTCGGAAATTAATTCCTCATCAGTGACACTAAGACCGAAAAGTTTGATACATAAAAAAAATATATAACCCAAACATTTGAAAAAAAATGAATCTAAAGTTTCAAAATGATATAAATCCAAATCCAGCTAAGGAATGCTTTGCATGAGGGAACAAACCTTAGTTTTAAATCAATCTCAAATTTTAGACGACTGAAAATTTTGCTTAAAGGTACATTTTCTGACAGCACAAAGTACTGCCTACTGAGTTATAGATACCCTCGGGAAGTTTTACTCCACCAGCAGCGGTACCCGCTCAGGGGTACTAAATATATAATACATATACCAGTTAAATTTTGATGTGCCAGATGTGCACATTTCGGAAATTAATTCCTCATCAGTGACACTAAGTTTGATACATAAAAAATATATAACCCAAACAGTTGAAAAAAAAATGAATCTAAAGTTTCAAAATGATATAAATCCAATCCAGCTAAGGAATGCTTTGCATGAGGGAACAAACCTTAGTTTTAAATCAATCTCAAATTTCAGACGACTGAAAATTTTGCTAAAAGGTACATTTTTTTTGACAGCACAAAGTACTGCCTACTGAGTTATAGATACCCTCGGGGAGTTTTACTCCACCAGCAGCGGTACCCGCTCAGGGGTAGTAAATATATAATACATATACCAGTTAAATTTTGATGTGCCAGATGTGCACATTTCGGAAATTAATTCCTCATCAGTGACACTAAGACCGAAAAGTTTGATACATCAAAAAATATATAACCCAAACAGTTGAAAAAAAATGAATCTGAAGTTTCAAAATGATATAAATCCAAATCCAGCTAAGGAATGCTTTGCATGAGGGAACAAACCTTAGTTTTAAATCAATCTCAAATTTTAGACGACTGAAAATTTTGCTAAAAGGTACATTTTCTGACAGCACAAAGTACTGCCTACTGAGTTATAGATAGCCTCAGGGAGTTTTACTCCACCAGCAGCGGTACCTGCTCAGGGGTAGTAAATATATAATACATATACCAGTTAAATTTTGATGTGCCAGATGTGCACATTTCGGAAATTAATTCCTCATCAGTGACACTAAGACCGAAAAGTTTGATACATAAAAAAATATATAACCCAAACAGTTGAAAAAAAATGAATCTAAAGTTTCAAAATGATATAAATCCAAATCCAGCTAAGGAATGCTTTGCATGAGGGAACAAACCTTAGTTTTAAATCAATCTTAAATTTTAGACGACTGAAAATTTTGCTAAAAGGTACATTTTCTGACAGCACAAAGTACTGCCTACTGAGTTATAGATACCCTCGGGGAGTTTTACTCCACCAGCAGCGGTACCCGCTCAGGGGTAGTAAATATATAATACATATACCAGTTAAATTTTGATGTGCCAGATGTGCACATTTCGGAAATTAATTCCTCATCAGTGACACTAAGACCGAAAAGTTTGATACATCAAAAAATATATAACCCAAACAGTTGAAAAAAAATGAATCTGAAGTTTCAAAATGATATAAATCCAAATCCAGCTAAGGAATGCTTTGCATGAGGGAACAAACCTTAGTTTTAAATCAATCTTAAATTTTAGACGACTGAAAATTTTGCTTAAAGGTACATTTTCTGACAGCACAAAGTACTGCCTACTGAGTTATAGATACTCTCGGGGAGTTTTACTCCACCAGCAGCGGTACCCGCTCAGGGGTAGTAAATATATAATACATATACCAGTTAAATTTTGATGTGCCAGATGTGCACATTTCGGAAATTAATTCCTCATCAGTGACACTAAGACCGAAAAGTTTGATACATAAAAAAATATATAACCCAAACAGTTGAAAAAAAATGAATCTAAAGTTTCAAAATGATATAAATCCAAATCCAGCTAAGGAATGCTTTGCATGAGGTAAATGTACCGTAAAAAATGTTACTGGTCTGAAGGAACATCATCTGTTTTCATGCAAGGTAAATAATCGTCTGTCTCAAAAAGATCGCAAAGCCATAAGTTGATTTCGTAAGACTTTTTGATGTTTCTGATCATTTCGTTTAATCAGTTTGACAGGTGTTTAAATTGATGCGCAATTACGAATGCAAAATGCATGTAAAGGGAAATACACGTAAAAGAAAAATATGTTGCTTAATCGGTTTGAGCGCAATAGGCGAACTTGCACTTTCAAACAGTTCGTCACAATCAATATGAGAAAAATGTTCGGTCTGTTATTGGGTTTATTTAAAGAAAAAATTATTTTGCATTAGTCCTATAAGTTAAATGAAGCGAAAATTGGAAATGAAGTCATTCTGTTTTATTACTCTTTTTAACATCGAAGTAAATCTATTTATTGTTTTAAAAGTCTATTTTTTGCCTTTGTGTTAGCATACGATTGTTTCATTAGACTTAGGCAGTTGGTCGGTTAAAATGTTATTTGTTCCTACAAAGCTGATAAAAACATGGGAATAAAGCGTCCCAATCCGATTTTTTAACATCCATTGTTTCTTATCTTTACAATCTTTTACAAAACAATGTACAACAAAATTGGCACATATACAGTAGTTATGATATCCTTAACTAATTTATATATTTTCTTTTGTTATAGTCCCCTAAATTTGGTTCGTAGTCCCAAGAGCAGAAGAATGTACATCAAGCTTCAGAAACAATGTAACGGGTAATATTCAAAAGACAGATTAACGTTACGTTGAGATTTTAATATAATGACATCCTAGTATATTGGTAGAAAGCTTTATTATGATTGAGGCAATGGTCGATGTTTACTTTTAACTATCTAGAGAAAAAGTCTATTGCTTTAAACTTTTAGGCTTTTTCGTTACTGACGGCATCAAAACATAGCCGGTCGATCGAAGAACCTTAAAGTTTTAGGGGTTGGCCACACTGTAAAGTTAATTGACATATTCATCTTTTTTACAATAAAAATTGTGAATTTCATTGGGAGTCAGAGATCTTGATGATATAATAGATTTTCTATTTCCTGTATATATTGCTACATCCGGTGATTTACGGCGTAATTGTTGTCGGACCGGAAAAACATCACCTGTGTCTGTTCGATATCAATGTCTGTCCCCATTATCGCCAAAAACAAAAGCAAGACTTCTCTGTGTCTTTAAAGAAACTCGAGGACATTGGTTGTGCTTTGTTGGCTATATTAGGATCAGAAAGATCACAGGAAAAAATTCCTTCCTTGTCGAAAAAAGTTATTCTTATATCTAAAAATCTATTTTTATAAAAATAGAATAATGAAAATAAGGCCTAGATCTAAAAGAAATTGCATCGATTGAAATTCATATTCGAAATAACCTTCTACATGTACTTATAGAGAATTATAACCATTTTGATTTCAAAAAATTTTATTTAAAAAATCTGTAGTATTTATTTAATAATGAACACAATAATATTTAAATGATATGTTACTTGATAATGAAAATGAGACATCTTTCTATTTACTCTATGGTCTATTATATATATATATATATATATATATATATATATATATATATATATATATATATATATATATATATATATATGTATGTATGTGTAAAGCATAATACACGTGCAACTTTAATATTCACATTATTTCACATTATGTTGTACATTCACATACGGCGTTCGTGGTGGATGACTTCAGGCGCTGTTAATAATCTCCTTAATACTGATCCCATTTAGGTGCTCAATATCCAATTGTTAACCTATTAATAAGGTCATGTGTGAGTTAATAACGTTGATAAACAAACACGAGGACATTGGTTGTGCTTTGTTGGCTATATTAGGATCAGAAAGATCACAGGAAAAAATTCCTTCCTTGTCGAAAAAAGTTATTCTTATATCTAAAAATCTATTTTTATAAAAATAGAATAATGAAAATAAGGCCTAGATCTAAAAGAAATTGCATCGATTGAAATTCATATTCGAAATAACCTTCTACATGTACTTATAGAGAATTATAACCATTTTGATTTCAAAAAATTTTATTTAAAAAATCTGTAGTATTTATTTAATATTGAACACAATAATTTTTAAATGATATGTTACTTGATAATGAAAATGAGACATTTTTCTATTTACTCTATGATCTATTATATATATATATATATATATATATATATATATATATAAGTATGTATGTATAAAGCATAATACACGAGCAACTTGTTTAATATTCACATTATTTCATTATTTTATTTGTTGTACATGTTGTACATTCACATACGGCGTTTGTGGTGGATGGCTTCAGGCGCTGTTAATAATCTCCTTAATACTGATCCCATTTAGGTGCTCAATTGTTAACCTATTAATAAGGTCATGTGTGAGTTAATAATGTTGATAAACCGAAAACAATCACTTACTTTATTTACTCCTTCACTTCGTTCATACTTAAATAAGTCATTTCTTTGCTAAATGAGACTTAAGACAAACAGATTTTAAATATTTGATATAACAAAAATACTTATACAAATATTGAATATGAGCTATGTAGTGTTATATCAACTGGATATGATAATAGTTACACTCTAATAGTTACACTTTGGGAAAACACAACAAGCCTATTACTTATTCTACAGTTAGGTACATTTTAAACGAAGTGAGCCAAACCCAAGATTGTTAACTCTTTGTTTAAAATGTCCCTAACTGTAAGGGTTGTTGTTTTTTTCCCAAAGTGTATCTATTAGAGGACTTATGAAAAACAAGAGATCTGAACAAAAATTCATCTATACCGGTTATATTTGTAAAACAGTGGATGTATATATCGACGTAATGGTAACCTGAACGCAAATCAAACTTAAATGCAAAACCTGATTTTTTGACATAATCTAAAGCAGTTTTTATGCCTTCCATTTTAAATTTATGAACAATTACAAATTGATTGACAAGTCTAACGTCTAAAATTAATCTACGTTTGCCCTTTGAATTAACTGATACAGATAAAGGATACAAAGTGTATCTATTAAAGGACTTATGAAAAACAAGAGATCTGAACAAAAATTCATCTATACCGGTTATATTTGTAAAACAGTGGATGTATATATCGACGTGATGGTAACCTGAACGCAAATCAAACTGAAATGCAAAACCTGATTTTTTGACATAATCTAAAGCAGTTTTTATGCCTTCCATTTAAAATTTATGAACAATTACAAATTGATTGACATGTCTAACGTCTAAAATTAATCTACGTTTGCCCTTTGAATTAACTGATACAGATAAAGGATTTACTACGTAAGGAACATAAGAAACTTGTACAAATACACTGATGAATAAGATTTTTTATTTCTGAAGATACAAAGCTTTGGTGTTCCAAAGAAGACTTGTTATTTTTACCAAAGAATTGTGACGGAGTTTGAATAAAAGGAATTACATAACCATATTTAATGATATTTAAAATATTAGATGGAGCTTTTAACAGAAGAATATAATTGTCACAGTGCACGAATGTAACTCGGTGGCAAATTCAATATCGTCCACGTGTGTAAAATCTGTCATAATTACAAACTTCACGTTGTTACTCGATTTAAAGCAATTTCATTGGTGTTTTCCTGTCAAATGACGTTTTTTATTTTCCAAAAACAACGTTTTCTACCGGAACTATTTTCGACCAGTTTCGAGGATTACCCATTTTTCAGTTCTATTAATAGAAGTTATTTTTAAATTGTAAACAAATGGAAATATCTTCGAGATCGGCAAATATTCCACCTAGAAACATTAAAATACTTCAATTTTTTTAGATTAAAATTTTGCAAAAAATTATTCGACTTGACATGTTCTGATATTTTTTCACCAAATTATTGAAGACTATTAAATATTTATTGATGAAATATTCTTGTCTTTGTAATCCAGTCGCGGAGAATCCCTTTTGTACACCCCTTAAAAATCCAAAGTCAAAATAAATTTTGTTACACACCTCAACCAATTTCTAAATGTGTGTTTTCCGAATTCATGCAAAAAGTATCAAAAACTTATAATTGAAGTCAGGCATAGACTGCACATCGCCCGAGAGCCACAGCCATATCTATGCTGAGTGATGCTGAATTTCAGTTACGCCACATCATGCTTATGTCAGGCCACAGAAACGTGGCCTCAGTTTACAGCTATAGTAGGGACTGTTCTGTTTACAGAAGAAACATACCAGTGATACCTTCTCGGGTAACATCCAGCTAATGCAATGCATCCCCTACCGCTAGTTTTACCTCCACGTCTATGATCAGCCATTACAGCTACCACTGGTGTCATCATTAAACGAAATCCCTTTGTCTCATTCCCAGTCCACAAATAGGTTTCAACCAAGAAAACATTAATTCCAATTCATTAGTTGGTTCCATGGTTTTTTAAACACTGTTCATTCAGTTTTCTTTTGTTATGGGAAACGTCAACCTGTTAGTTGACACGCGTGTCCCTTAACGTATGATAGTCGTACGTTGTTGTTGGTAAATGTGTTGTAACGAGACATAATATAGTAGACTTTTTCTCAAAGAACTTAATTATAATATCATTTATATGTTGACTGAAATTAACAAGAAAATAAATAAAAAGATATGAATTTAAAACCTTTTGCAGTTTTTTACAATACATTTTATCGTCCTTTAAAGGTGACATTTAATGTATTATTACGCCGCGACGTTGTAACATATCAGCTCATCAGTTCAGAAATGTAGGTCAGCTTAAAAAATGTTTAATTTCGGGTTTGTAATTATAAGAATTGAATTTCACTTTTCACGTTGTTATCGGGGTGTAACAACGTGAAAATTATTACAAATTGTGTAAAACTGCGTAACGTAGCGAAGCGGTTTTACGCATAATTTGTAATAACTTTAAAGTAGGGTAGTCTACTATTTCTTATATCTTTAACTTAGATCTCAACTTTGAACATCGACACATTCATTTAACTAACAAATACGCTTAAGTCGACAACCGTACTTAGAGTACAAAATAATTTATAACGTATTTTGCGTTTTTTGAAGACGGACGTGATTAATTTTACTGAAACTTTTCTAACACCGTCTTTGAGACACAAAGTATCAAAACAAGTCATTTATCTTTGCAAATCTGCCTTATGGTTAAATTAAGAAACAAGGAATACGATTTTGTTAGATTATTAAACTACGGAAAAAAGTAATAGATTTTAACTAATAGATGAGTGAGTCACAAAGATTATAGAAACTCTAAATGTCATGATCGAAACGCATACACATAAATTTGCTTTTTAGTAAACAACTCCTAGTGCAGAAAAAGAATACATGTCATAACTGGTGTCAGAATAAATATTGCAATTTTTATTTCATAGGTAAGGGATGATGCTGGTTCGTATTTCTATCTTATTGAATTTTTATATATTTAAAATAAGATACAATAGCTGTTTTATGGATTTTGTCAAGTAATTTTTTTTTTCGTCACTTTCCAGAAAATTCAAAGCAATATTAATCCTTGGCGTTTCTGGCAACAACTATTACATGTTAGAGTTCTAGAGGCAAGAAACTTATTATTAAGCAGCCTTTGCTATTAAGTCAATCTTTTACCATGACGAGTGGCATTTATTGGGGAGTGAGCATTATCTAGCTCAGTTGATATAGTGCTCGCTTCGAACATGGGAGGTCGGGGGTTCGAACCCTGGTCGGGATTGACAAAGACTTTAAAATAGGTAGTGATTGTTTTTTCGCCAAGCACTCGTCATTTAGAAAGGAGAGTTAGAAGGTTCTTCGAATAATACCTTAAAAACCGATGCCCGTGTTAAGGCAGGCGAGGCATGGCACGTAAAAGAACCCTTTCCTGCACATTGCCCTTAGCGTACTGCAAATGTAAAAATTTCAGCAGGTAACGTCTCGATATAAGTGAAATAATCTTGATTGGGACGTTAAACTGCATTAAATCAAATCAAATTAAATTCATTGTGAAGTAAAAGGCTTAATATGATGTTTTTCCAACGATTCTTACATTAGTCTTTATTAGGTAAGAAAAATTTTGTCGGACCGGAAGTTAACTATCTGAGTTTGTTTTTGATCATTTTTTAATACAAAATCTCTGAAATTAACAACGAATCGTTCTGTTATGTAACACAAGAGCGCATTTGTTGGTTTTCTGTTGTCAAAATGAATTTCAGCAAGAGCAACGGCGAGATTTCCCTATTAAGATTAAAAAATAGAATTAATTTAATTTAATTAATACCATTTAAAATAATGGAAAACAACATATACAGTATATGATTCTATTTCATGAAGAGATTAGCCCTTAAATGCCTACAACTATCTTCAAGTACACATAATAAAGATTCCTCACCAATAATACCACTTTCTTGTTTTGCTGCTTTTGTTTTCTCTAAATAAATGCACAGGTGTACATTACATGTGTATATTTAGTACCAAATGTGTTTGAGTTAATTAAGAAATACGAGAATGCACCTGTACATCTTGGCTATTGTAAGTGTTACAAACTGTAAGCTGTATTATGTTTTTTATTAACTTGAAAAAAGTTGTATTGTGTGTACAATTAATTGTATACAAAACTGAGTACTTTAAACGGATATTGGCAGAGTATATGGTAATTAGATGTAATATCATGAATTACTTTGTTCCGTTCAGTGCATTCCACTACTACAGTGTGTGTGTGTGTGTGTGTGTGTGTGTGTGTGTGTGTGTGTGTGTGTGTGTGTGTGTGTGTTTGTGTGTGTGTGTGTGTGTGTTATACAAAGTATAGAGCTACATGTTTCATGATTTGGAATTAATTATGTAATTTTGCGGGACCAATAGTCATCTTTACCAGCAGAGTAAGATCCCTTTCGCCAAAAAGACTAACTTTATTATTTTTTTTATTAATAATAATAATAATAATTTATGGAGAAATATGTTCATACATGGTTATATTGACTAAATGTTTCAATGGGGTTTTACGTCCCAGTTAAGAATATTTCACTTCAACCGAGACTTCACCAGCTATAGGTGAAGTGATAGAAATTTTGACCTTTGCAGTGCCCTTAGGGCAAAGTGCAGGGAGGGTTCTTTAACATGCCACGCCTGCCTAGACACGGGGCATCGGTTTTTAGGGTCTCATCCGAAGGATCCGTGACTTTCAATTCTAAATGCCGAGTGCTTGGCATAAGAACGTTCACTAACAAATTTCAAGTCTAGGTCAAACCCGGCCGGGTTTCGAACCCCAATATCTTACATACGCAGCAAGCACTCTACCAACTGAGCTACTTTAGTCGTACATAGACATGGTTTTTAGATTGCTGAATCTTTTTTTTTAGGAAAACATTACGCAAGATATTTTTTTTTCTTCAACATTCCCGTTCAACTAAATCGATCTAAAATTCTAAAATTCGAATCGAAAAAGAATTTTACCTTTTATTTTGTTTATAAAATGGAATTTTTTTTTTAAATTTTTTTTTTTTTTTTTTTTTTTTTTTTAATTTTTTTTTTAATTTTTTTTATTTTTTTCTTTTTCTTTTTTTCTCAACAGGATTAGAAAAAGTATTACAAAGATATCAGTGTAGTAATTTATAACATTGTTATTGGCTTATGATCTATCATTATTTATATGTATAATTCCGATGTAGATGGCTAAAGTAATCAAAAATCTAGCAAAAGCTATTGAATTTTTTCATCTAAAAAACACAAATGTTTCAAATAAAATCCTACAATACCTTAAAAATAAATAGAAAAAATATAATATTTTTCCAATTTTATTGTAGTAAATTAAAGAGATATTTAAACATAGAACTGCTGGCTATTTATGACACCAATGTACCTACACAGGTCGATCTCGTTCAACATTGAGAAACAGTCTAGTTATATGTAATATCGGTCTTTGGGACGAATCTTGATGAAGGACAGACATCTCTATGTTTTTCAATATGCTTATCAAATACATGTGTATGTAGGAGTTTTTCATATTTCCTTTTTTGTTAAAATGATGTTATTTGATATGATTAAATATGCTCGAAAAATAGATATCTTTGTTTTTCAATATGCTTTGCAAATATGTAGGAGTTTTTCATATTTCCTTTTTTGCTAAAATGATGTAATTTGTATGATTAAAATATGCTCGAAAAATACTGAAAATAAAATTTCATTATATCATGTAAATGTGTGTTTTTTTTTTTAATAAAATTGTTTGAAGTATTCGAATAAAGCAAAAAGGAGATTTTTTTTCAATTTTCCCTGACCATTTTTTTTAAAAATCTAAAAAAGTTGATCTTTTTGAGCATTTACTTTGTTTTCTGTCTTTTCTGAAAATTTTCCTATTAGGACTGTCCAAAAATATGGCTAATTAAGAGGCAGTTTAGTCTGTTATTGAGGGTATGAGAGCTACACGCTTGAAGTAGATTTTCCACATTAGACGTTTGAGTTTTGAGGGAGCATAACAATCAGTGGTAGATAACTTTGAGGATGTAGTTACTGTATTTCTTGAGGAAGGTTCAGCTAGGGCTCTGTCACTCCACAAGCCTATCGTATGGTTCAAGTTTCTTTATACAGCCCACTTTTTGGCAGATGTTGAAGTAGTTGTCCATTCTGTGTAGGGCTTATCAGAGTCCTTTGTTGAGGTTGATCCCCTTTTGCAGTCCACAGTTGAGGTTTTGAGGAGGTTAAGAGATAGTGAATCTGAAGATAACTTGGTTCAGTTTTGTGAAATGGATCCACCTGAGCCAGTTGTAGATGAGATGGGGGCATGTTCTTTTCAGTTGAGAGGTCACAGCATTAGGGATAGTGGCAGTCAGAGGTCAGAGACAGGCTGTGTCTGCTTGTAAGATATTTGTTAGCAATGTGATTGGTAATTTGAACAGTTTTACTGAGAAGGTTGTTGTCAGTATTTTGTGTGATTTGAGCCACTTTTTCAGTCCAAGTTGTATAGTTGAGGCAGTTGAGGAAGATATTGTATCAGAGGTAGTGAGTTATTTGGGTAGTTGTAGGAGAGGCAACGAGTCTGAGTGTAGGTAATGGGATTTGTTTCTTTTACTAAGACAAGGTAAGAGATTAACTGCAAGCTTTATACAAGTAGTAAGCAAACTGTGCAGTTAGTTTTAAAAAATAGGGCCATCTTTCCAATTTCTTTCTGCAGCTGCTGAAAGACTCCTGGTTATTCCAGTTTCTACTGTTGACTGCGAGAGAGGATTCAGCTTGCAGAATCTGACTAAAACTGATATTAGAAACAGCCTGGCACCAGAACATCTCATTATTATCTAAATGTGGTGAAATTGACTATGAAGCAGCTTTCAACATATAGACAAAGGTGAAAGCCAGAAGGATTTTAAATAAACATTAGTGTGGTTCTCATATGTGGCTGTTTATATATCTATGTGTGTAAATTCATTAATTTTATTTATTATATAATAAAATAATAGTTAGTGCTTTAGTTTACTTGATAAGAACTTCATTGTATTTTTAAAGGCTAAATAGTGACTATTAGCAGTTCTTGGTTTTATTTGAGCAAAATTTTAAATTTCTCATTTTAGACTTGTATATATATATATATATATATATATATATATATATATATAACACAAATACCAGTTAAATTTTGATGTGCCAGATGTGCACATTTCGGAAATTCATTCCTCATCAGAGACACTAAGACCGGAAAAGTTTGATAGATAAAAAACATAAGCTTAACAGTTGAAAATAATGAATCTAAAGTTCTAAAATTATATACTATTACTTATCATAATGGTAAATACTCACATGATAATTGTTTGAAACTATTGATACTTTTAATTTGTTTAATACAAAATCAAGATATATTAGAAGTTTATATTCTGATGACCGATGTTTCGTTTTGAGATGATCGGTGGGTGGTTGTGCTGTCACATAAGCAGTTTTCAGCCACAAACATGTTCTACTAACTGTGCCGACCAATAATGTACAACGACCAGTAAGATAAACTTTTTCATATTGGCAAAAAAGATTTTCAGACTGGCGACATGTACATTGTTGCAGTATATGGGTTGACGAAACCAAAAAAAAATCCAGGGCTAGCCCTGGGACAACTCGTTTTGCTTCTGATTTTGAAACGGGGACAATTGTGTCCAACGAATTCTTTTTAAAAAAAGAGCTATTTGTACATTTTTAGTAGTATTAAATGGGATCTAAAAACTTTTTCCGTTGTGCATGGACCATAATTCGATACTAGCCTTGTCGTTATGTCATTAATTTCAAATTTAAAAATAATAATTATTTTTATATTCACATTGTTTTACAAAAATATTAATAAATAAATCAATAAAAATAAAAAAAACAACGTACTCATTCGCTGAAAAGATCCATTAAGCCGAAGCCACTAAAATGAAAACGAAACAAAAACGAAAAATCCATTGTTCAATTAAGGATTGGTCCTTGTGCCTATTACAATTACAATTTTTCAAGTTCAAAACACTTTTAGCCAACTCTGAATAACCTTTCTACCGTTTTTCCGGGGATTAAAAATCAAAATTATGGCATTTAACGCCCAAATCAAAATTCTTTCTCTTATATCAAAGCGGTCAGTTCTTTCATATCAATAAAAAAAAGAGTATCATGAAAAAACCACCGAAACTTGGCAAACGTAACGACAAAGTTTCACATTAGAATCTGTCCGAACAGGATTGGAACCTAGGCGATGGTTGGCTCTGTGATACGTAAACGGGCGGTTAAGACCACTTGCCACCAAAGCTTGGTTGATTTTTTAAAAAATATATATATATTTCATTCGCTTTCTCATTTTTTTCTTTGACCTAAAACTTGACTTATATAAAGTTTCAATGATTCTAAAAGAAATATGGCATGCATTGATAGAGCTTGAGCCTACAGTAACATTAAAGTTTAATGGTAAATTTTTCCAAAAATAAATTGTTCTAATTTGACTCCATTTAAAAAAACTGTTTCTCAACTTTACCTAAGCCTAACCCAAGAAAAGCATTTAACTACAATTCTGATCATTTGATCACTACCAGAAATAGTCAAAGCTTTTTCATAAGAAATTACTTTTCAGTAAGATCCGAGATCCGAAACTTAAGTATCAAACTGAACAATAATTTCCTTATGTAAAACTATGGAAATTGATTCAGATTAACAAAGGCATTTGCCAGATTCGCATCCACCATATCAAGAAGTTTTGCGGTCATATAATGATGTTTTGCGATCATATAATGATTTTTTGCGATCATATTATGATGTTTGCATGAAGTATGATGTAGTTTTTACATTAAACGTGATTTTTACATTTGACAGTTGTAGGACCGTAACACATAACTAACATTGCACTGTGCACACAAACATATTGATGTTACCAATCACAAGAAATAATTATCGGCACTTCAAGAGGACAGACTTTTGCTTATCGATTCGACATCGATGTAAGGTAATAAAAAAACTGATGACGTCATCGATGCAAGAACAAGGTTAACGAAATTAGAGGATTTTGTGCGAAAAACGCGAAAGAGTTCTAGCATAGAGCTTGTCAGCACTTTCAGTCCTTTGATTTTGATGCAAAAGTGTGCCCATTTTTTTTTTACATTTATCACTTTTTTGTTTTCACATTTAACGTAAAAAACCTCCATTTTTACATTTAAAAAGTTTTTACATTTAGCGTCAAATGTTTTTACATTTAGCGTCAAATGCTTTTTCACATTTAATGTCAAGTTTTTACATTTGTAGCATTTTTTTACATTTAGAGTAAAATTGTTTTTACATTCAACGTAAAATTTGATCGTTTTTACATTTAACGTGATTTTTACATTTGACGGTCTTACAGGCGGTCCATAAAATGCAAACTTTCAAAAGATTAGAATTATTATGTTTACCTGGTTGTTAAACTTATACCACCATGAAATAATGAACATCAAAATACGGTGTGGTGTAAATAAACGTCATCGTTATCATTGAAATAGATTAGAAATATTTTGTCGGCTTTGGCAGGTTTAGCAATTATAATTTCGTATCAAATGTAATTCCAATAAACCTGAACAATATTATCGTGCATTGTAACTGATAAGAGTTGAAAATACAAATAAAGAGGTAAAAACTGATTTTACACACAATTAAGCTAAAAGAAATCAGTATGTAGAGTTTTTTAATCATCTGTCTGCATTACATGAAAAATTGGCCAATAAAACTCGGTGAACTATGGTAAAATTAAAACATTGAATCATGGGTTTGTAAGATTATACACTAATGATGTTTTAACTCAATATGAAACTGATCAATCTTATGAACAAAAGAAATGTTGATAAGTATTAATGGCAATGTAAAACTTGAAGATAAGACGAGCGGTGTAAATGATGAGCATTTTTTAAAGTCGCATTGTTTGGTTGGTTGGTCAGTTGTAATCTAGTTTAACGCCGAATCAACAATTCTAAAGCTGTTTATGACAAACGCAAACGTTATATATCTCTAAAGAATAATTTTTAAGTACAAATACGCGTGCGAGGGTTTATTATGATCTGCTTTTTACTAGCGTGCATTCAGAGCGACCTTTTATGGTGATAGCCCACGGAGTCAGTTTTCCCCAGTCTTATTATCCTAACACAGGCTGAACCAGTGTAAACTCATGCCCTTAATGCCGAATGCCTTGCTAGGGAGCAGAATCACAATTTTTAAAGCTTTTTGTATGACTTATCCGGGTTCGAACCTCGTACTTCCCCTTCTCTAAGCAACGCTCTATTACCGAGCCGCCGAAACAGTTTTAAATTGCATCGAAATTGTGAATCAGATACAAAAACAATATCTATTAGGTTAAAACACTGTATCGTGAAAAAGACAAAAATGTCAGGAAGCAATTTAAAACAATGTCAACGGTCGTTTTTTTTTTTTTTTTTTTTTTTTTTTTTTTGATGTCTGATGTCCTAACAAATCGAGAATATGTTACTCAATGGAAGGAAACGTGTTGCCCTGATTTGTTCCAAATATCATATAAACGTTTAAAAGGTGAGTAAATGCACCCCACCCACCACAACGCCTACCCCTTGTACTTTTTTTATGTTTTTCTTATATTTGAATAAAAATAAAACAGAATAATACAACATTAAATTATTATTTTCATTATTATTATATTTAAAGTTTTAGTATTCAAATCATAGTATTAAGGTATTGTTGTAAAAAACAAGTGAAGTTTGGACAAAAGAGTTATAAATGCTGGTTTTTTTTTTTTTTGGTTTTTTTTTGTTTTTTTTTTTTTTTTTTTTTGGTTTTTTTTTTTCTTGTTACAATCAAGCATACTTGCCATGGACCTTCAAATTTATTAATTTTCAAACTTAAATACATAAAAAACTAATTTTATCCCTTTTTCTGCAAAAAACTGGAATTCTATTTTCAAAAATTAGTTTTATCGATCAAAATATAAAATTTAATATAATTTCTTTTTGTAATCTTTTAAAAACCTACAAGAGGCATGATGTGTCCATAAATGAATCCAAAAAATCTACCATAGGAGAAGATGATGATAATAATAATATTAATGCCGTTGCTGCGGACGATGATGATAATGATGATGATGTTGATGATGATGATGATGATGATGATAATGGTGCTGATGATGAAGATGCTTCTTTTACTACTACTACTATCATGTCTGAGTCACAATAATTAGTTAATCTAGATAATAATAATAATAATAATAATAATAATAATAATAATAATAATAATAATAATAATAATGATGAAAATAAAATGATGAAAATAAAATGAAAAAAGACGAAAACAATTTTATAGAACGTAAATACATAATCTCTCTCTCTCTCTCTCTCTCTCTCTCTCTCTCTCTCTCTCTCTCTCTCTCTCTTCTCTCTCTCTCTCTCTCTCTTCAACACATGCAAGCATTTCTGTTTTAGTTTATTTATCTTTAATCAATTAATCAATTCAATAATTTCACTCTCTTAATAAAAAATTACAAAACATTGCTATATGTACATTAATGTTGTAATCCTTCATACAAGTCGCTTTATTTAGATGATTCAACTTTACATCTGTGTCTCTAAGTGAAATATACATGTATATCCTGTAAGGGTCATCCTTCATCAGTTATATTTATTTTTACTTCCTGAAACTGAAATCAACATAACAATAATAACTATGTCCTCTTTGTTCTTTTGATTATAAAAAAACGCAAGGTGTGTAACAAAGTTAAAACAAAATATTGTATAATTGATCAAATGATGTTTCGGTTAAATTTTCCAGTAAACAACAACTATTATTGACTAATATGATGTGTTAAAATGCTTGAATAGTGTTAAATATATATTGTTAAATACAATTAGTACATTGAGATACTAATTTACTACCACTTCTTCTACTACTACTACTACTGCTGATGATGACGATGATGATGAGGAGGATTATGATGATACTACTGGCGTTGCTGTTGATTATGATGATGTTACTGCCACTGCTGTTGCTGTTGATGATGATGATGATGATGATGATGATGATGATGATGATGATGATGATGCAAAGCTTAGTAGTGCAGTTTTCTCTAGTTAGAGGTTTTTGATGGGGGTTATCTAAATATTAAGATAAAATAGAAAGGCTTCTTCTTTGTTGATAACAAAATGGACACATAACAACATAGACACTTCGTTTACATGTATATCTGAATCTGTGAATGCATGTGAATAATAGTCTTTGATTAAAGACCAATAAAACACAGACATTCCAGTCCATGTCCAAATGACAATCTCTAAATTTAGTTATACAGGTTAATTCCATCAAGGAAGTGAGTCTGGGTGCTTCGGAAGGGTAAGCACCTCCTGTCTAGCTAGCTACAGACGTCACGTGTAGAGTCATTTTCAGAAGGAAAGCGTGTCACATATGGAAGAATAATACATTTAGATTGAAATTTAAAATGATATTCATGGAAGTTAAAAACTGTAAAAAAAAAAATGCATTTTTTTTATTTCTGATATATATATATTTGTCACCCTTCAAAGAAATTTCTCGCATAGCGATTGGTTAACTTGCCGGGGTACATAAACTCACGCGACATTTAGCGGCATAAGGAAAGTAAATCTTACATTGTGCCGTTTGATTACAGTAAACAAACAAGAAAACGAAATTAAAAGAGCTAAACCAGTGCCAGCAAATACAAACAAAGGTAACCATAAGATTTATGTACCCTGAGCTGCAGGCGAAAAACCTGTATAACTTATAATATTATTTTTTAAAATCCTGTTAAGTCTGTCTTTGGTAAGTAAACATTTTGTTGACATTGAATATCATGGTATTTATTTAACCATGAAAAAACAAAATTTAATCAAACACGTATAATTGTGACTTTACTAAGGAAATTGCAAAAAAAAAGTTTGACATGTTTATCGAATATGAAAATAAATCTGAAGCATTTTTGACCTGATATATGTAAACTGTATTATCAAACTCTTTATAATTTAAAAGATCTTGCACTAAAAACCAGGTAAACGAGAATTTATAAACGATTTCAAGGTCTTTTCTATCGGGTAAATGGTCCGAGTTTTTGAAGAGTAAATTTTATGAAAAAAATTCTATAAGCTTATTGCAATAAGTTAACCTTTTTTCATAAAATGTGTGGATCACCTAGTCCATTACCATTTTATGCATGGTATGCTTAGTAGATGAACATGTCAAGAAAGGCCATGTTGTGGTAAGAGATGTCTTAAAAGCCATTTGTGGCTTGATGTCAATATTTCATGTATTTTTCATAAATGGATGTTAAATGTTTTACAAGAAATAAATATTTAAGTAGTAGAAGAAATAATTTATTTCTATGTAGTTTACATCTTTTGAATTTTTAAATGAATTATTAATCAAACTAATAATAAAACCATTAATCAGTGAAGAGTTAATAGACAGTAAATCAGACAATCAATCATATAACCAAACAGTTAATCAGTTAATCAAACCTCAAATAAAACAGTTAATCAGTCAATCTAACAGATAATCAGTCAAAATAACAGTTAATCAGTCAATAATTCAGTTTTTCAAACCATTAGTCAGTCAATCAAACAGATAATCAGTCAATAAAACAGTTAATCAGTCAATAATTCAGTTTTTCAAACAGTTAATCAGTCAATCAAACAGATAATCAGTCAATATTTCTGTTATTCAAACAGTTAATCAGTCAATAAAACAGTTAATCAGTCAATAATTCAGTTTTTCAAACATTTAATCAGTCAATCAAACAGATAATCAGTCAATATTTCTGTTATTCAAACAGTTAATCAGTCAATAAAACAGTAAATCAGTCAATAATTCTGTTATTCAAACAGTTAATCAGTCAATAAAACAGTTAATCAGTCAATAATTCAGTTATGAAAACAGTTAATCAGTCAATAAAACAGTAAATCAGTCAATAATTCTGTTATTCAAACAGTTAATCAGTCAATAAAACAGTAAATCAGTCAATAATTCTGTTATTCAAACAGTTAATCAGTCAATAAAACAGTAAATCAGTCAATAATTCTGTTATTCAAACAGTTAATCAGTCAATAAAACAGTAAATCAGTCAATAATTCTGTTATTCAAACAGTTAATCAGACAATAAAACAGTTAATCAGTCAATAATTCAGTTATGAAAACAGTTAATCAGTCAATAATTCTGTTATTCAAACAGTTAATCAGTCAATAAAACAGTTAATCAGTCAATAATTCAGTTATGAAAACAGTTAATCAGTCAATAATTCTGTTATTCAAACAGTTAATCAGTCAATAAAACAGTTAATCAGTCAATAATTCAGTTATGAAAACAGTTAATCAGTCAATAATTCTGTTATTCAAACAGTTAATCAGTCAATAAAACAGTTAATCAGTCAATAATTCTGTTATTCAAACAGTTAATCAGTCAATAAAACAGTTAATCAGTCAATAATTCTGTTATTCAAACAGTTAATCAGACAATAAAACAGTTAATCAGTCAATTATTCAGTTATTGAAACAGTTAATCAGTCAATAAAACAGTTAATTAGTCAATAATTCTGTTATTCAAACAGTTAATCAGTCAATAAAACAGTTAATCAGTCAATAATTCTGTTATTCAAACAGTTAATCAGTCAATAAAACAGTTAATCAGTCAAAAATTCTGTTATTCAAACAGTTAATCAGTCAATAAAACAGTTAATCAGTCAATTATTCAGTTATTGAAACAGTTAATCAGTCAATAAAACAGTTAATCAGTCAATAAACAGTTAATCAGTCAATAATTCTGTTATTCAAACAGATAATCAGTCAATAAAACAGTTAATCAGTCAATAATTCTGTTATTCAAACAGTTAATCAGTCAATAAAACAGTTAATCAGTCAATAATTCTGTTATTCAAACAGTTAATCAGTCAATAAAACAGTTAATCAGTCAATTATTCAGTTATTGAAACAGTTAATCAGTCAATAAAACAGTTAATCAGTCAATAAACAGTTAATCAGTCAATAATTCTGTTATTCAAACAGATAATCAGTCAATAAAACAGTTAATCAGTCAATAATTCTGTTATTCAAACAGGTAATCAGTCAATAAAACAGTTAATCAGTCAATAATTCTGTTATTCAAACAGTTAATCAGTCAATAAAACAGTTAATCAGTCAATAATTCTGTTATTCAAACAGTTAATCAGACAATAAAACAGTTAATCAGTCAATTATTCAGTTATTGAAACAGTTAATCAGTCAATCAAACAGTTAATTAGTCAATAATTCTGTTATTCAAACAGTTAATCAGACAATAAAACAGTTAATCAGTCAATTATTCAGTTATTGAAACAGTTAATCAGTCAATAAAACAGTTAATCAGTCAATAATTCTGTTATTCAAACAGTTAATCAGTCAATAAAACAGTTAATCAGTCCATAATTCTGTTATTCAAACAGTTAATCAGTCAATAAAACAGTTAATCAGTCAATAATTCTGTTATTCAAACAGGTAATCAGTCAATAAAACAGTTAATCAGTCAATAATTCTGTTATTCAAACAGTTAATCAGTCAATAAAACAGTTAATCAGTCAATAATTCTGTTATTCAAACAGTTAATCAGACAATAAAACAGTTAATCAGTCAATTATTCAGTTATTGAAACAGTTAATCAGTCAATCAAACAGTTAATTAGTCAATAATTCTGTTATTCAAACAGTTAATCAGACAATAAAACAGTTAATCAGTCAATTATTCAGTTATTGAAACAGTTAATCAGTCAATCAAACAGTTAATTAGTCAATAATTCTGTTATTCAAACAGTTAATCAGACAATAAAACAGTTAATCAGTCAATTATTCAGTTATTGAAACAGTTAATCAGTCAATAAAACAGTTAATCAGTCAATAATTCTGTTATTCAAACAGTTAATCAGTCAATAAAACAGTTAATCAGTCCATAATTCTGTTATTCAAACAGTTAATCAGTCAATAAAACAGTTAATCAGTCAATAATTCTGTTATTCAAACAGTTAATCAGACAATAAAACAGTTAATCAGTCAATAAACAGTTAATCAGTCAATAATTCTGTTATTCAAACAGATAATCAGTCAATAAAACAGTTAATCAGTCAATATTTCTGTTATTCAAACAGATAATCAGTCAATAAAACAGATAATCAGTCAATAAAACAGTTAATCAGTCAAAAAAAACAGATAATTAGTCAATTATTCTGTTATTCAAACAGATAATCTGTCAATAAAACAGTTAATTAGTCAATAATTCTGTTATTCAAACAGATAATCAGTCAATAAAACAGTTAATCAGTCAACAATTCAGTTATTCAAACAGTTAATCAGTCAATCAAACAGATAATCAGTCAATAAAACAGTTAATCAGTCAATAATTCAGTTATTCAAACCATTCGTCAGTCAATCAAACAGATAATCAATCAGTCAATAAAACAGTTAATCACTCAATAATTCTGTTATTCAACAAATAATCAGTCAATAAACAGTTAATCAGTCAATAAAACAGTAAATCGGTAAATAAAACAGTTAATCAGTCAATAAAACAGTTATTCAAGCAGTTAATCAGTCAATAAAACAGTTAATCAGTCAATAAAACAATTAAACAGTCAATAATTCTGTTATTAAAACGGATAATCAGTCAATAAAACAGTTAATCAGTCAAAATTTCTGTTATTCAAACAGCTAATCAGTCAATAAAACAGTTAATCAGTCAATAATTCTGTTATTCAAACAGTTAATCAGACAATAAAACAGTTAACCAGTCAATTATTCAGTTATTCAAACCATTAATCAGTCAATCAAACAAATCAGTCAATAAAACACTTAATCGGTCAATTATTCAGTTATTCAAACAGTTAATCAGTCAATCAAACAGATAATCAGTCATTAAAACAGTTTATCAGTCAATAATTCAGTTATTTAAACAGTTAATCAGTCAATCAAACAAATCAGTCAATAAAACAGTTAATCAGCCAATATATCAGGTATTTAAACAGTTATTCAGTCAATCTAACAGATAATCATTCAATCAAACAGTTAATCAGTCAACAATTCAGTTATTCAAACAGTTAATCAGTCAATAATCATATAATCAGTCAATAAAACAGTTATTCAGTCAATAATTACGTTATTCAAACAGTTATTTAGTCAATAATTCAGTTATTCAAACAGTTAATCAGTTATTCTAACCGTTTATCAGTCAATAAAGCATTTAATCAGTCAATAAAACATTTAATCAGTCAATAAAACAGTTAATCCGTCAATAATTCAGTTATTGAAACAGTTAATCAGTTATTCAAACCGTTATCAGTCAATCAAACAGTTTTACAAAGAAATTATTAAAAACGTTGATTAGTTAATCAAAGTCAATCAGTCATTAATCTATTATTCAAGCATTAGATTAGTTAATCAAACAGTAAAGTAGTTACTTAAATAGTTAATTAGTCAGTTAAACTGTTAATCAAACAAATATTCAAACAACCAAATAGTTTATAAAATAAATTAGTTAATCAAATTGTTATTCAGAAAGTTAATCAAATTGTTATTCAGAAAGTTAATCAAACTGTTATTCAGTTGATCAATAGGTAATCACATAGTTAATTAGTCGTTTAATCAGTTAATCAAACAGTTAATCAATTAATCAAACATATACTCGGTTAATCAAACAGTAATCAGTTAATCAAACAGGTAATCGATCAACCAAATTGTTAATCAGACAGTTAATCAATTGATGAAACATTTAATAAAACAATTAATCAGTTAATCAAAGAAAAATCAAATGCTTTTTTCGAACTTGTTTTAGTTGAATCTAGTTTATTAAAGTCAGACAGAAACCTTAACAAAGATGTTTTTCTAATGAAAACATTAATGACAAGTATGGAAAATAAAATGATTTAAAGTGCATTATTCAAATAGACTTATTTAACAACACATCGGTAACAATAATCTACTAGGAGCAATCACAAAAGGACCGAATCCTTTAAACGATCGTATTTAACAACATACGCTCTCAGATTAAAAAAATAACATCTTTCTTTGCGGTAGTTTTCTTTTTCTAGATCATTTTAAGTGGTTTTCATAAAAATTACATTTTGATATTATTAAGCTTCTTCAATAAATATTAAAAGATATATAGCTTCAAGCATAATCATGGCATATTACAGTTGTTTTCGATTTTCTAAATACAAATTGTTAAGTCTGAAGAAAAAGATATATAAACAAATAAAAACTAAAATTGCAGTATTCATTATGGTCAAAGGGAGATAATTTAAGTTTTTAGCGTTTGGCTCTCTTACTTTATTATTATTAATATCATTATTCTTTTTGTTGATTTTTATTTTGTTTGTAATTGTAGGAAGTTTACCTTTTATCTATAAAAATTTCAAAAAAGGTTTGTGATAAAAAAATAAAACATTTTAACCACAAAAAATCATATCATCATCATCATCATCATATTATTATTATTATTATTATTATTATTATTATTACAGTTGAATCTCGTTATCTCGAACACGGATATCTCGAACTTTCGGATAAGTCGAACTTTTTGAAAAAGTCCGGACAGAGTTGTTCTTTATTTATCTAAAATAACTCCGGTTATCTCGAACTCGGATATCTCGAATTTCCGGATATGTCGAACAATTTTTTCGTCCCCTTGAATGAAAATCCTAGAAAAATTACATTCGTTAACTCGAACAAAAATTTTAAGAAAAAGCGAACCTGCTGTTTGTCGGTAAAATACAATAGTGCAATCAGTTGTTGACAGATTTTGAGTAAATAAGAAAATCTTATAAAACAAAATGCATAAATTTATCATTTACCATTGCGTTTTAACATGTCAATAAGTGAACCTGCTACAAATAAATTGGATGAAGGACCCGGTCCTAGTACTGGGGGGATAGTCCAGTTTATGAACTCGGCTGAGAAATCCAGCAAAGGACCCAGTAATAAATCTGGGGGGATAACTGGATCAGCTACCGTAGTGGGTAAAGGGGGTGTAAAACGAAAATTAGACACTAAATCGTATGGTGTAAAGTATGAGGCGATTATAGCTGTGGAGAAAGGAAAAAAGAAAAATGATGTAGCTGTTGATTTTGGCATACCAAAATCAACTTTGTCAACATGGCTAAAACATTAAGACGACATCAAGTCGAAATATCTCTCCGGTGAAATGGGTTCACAAAGAAAAAAAGACAGAAGTGCAAAATATCCAGATGTGGAAGACGCTCTATTAAAATGGTTTAAGAATGCGAGAGATCAAAATGTGCCCATTTCTGGCGAAATTTTAAGAGAAAAGGCTAAATCATTTGCCAGTAAATTAGGTGTACCCGAGCAAGATTTTGAATGTTCAACTGGCTGGGTTGAAAGGTTCAAGGGTCGGCATAATATTGCGTTTAAAAAAGTGTGTGGTGAATCAAAATCGGTAGAACAAAGTGACAGTGCCATGACCGATTGGCAAACAAAGTTAGCTTCAATTGTCCGAGAATACCATCCAGATGACATATACAACGCAGATGAAACTGGGTTATTTTTTAGACTGTTACCAGACAGGACATTAGAATTTAAAAATGTCAGTTGCCATGGTGGAAAAATGAGCAAAGATCGGCTAACCGTTATGGTCTGTGCGAATATGAGTGGAACTAACAAACTGCCACTACTAGTGATCGGGAAGTCAAGAAATCCCCGTTGTTTTAAGAACGTGAAAACATTACCAACTGAATACTATTCGAATAAGAAAGCATGGATGACTTCAGAAATGTTCACGAAATGGTTACAATCAGTTGATCAGAAAATGACAAAAAAGAAGAGAAAAATCGTGATGATTGTCGACAACTGTCCCGCACATCCGAGTATCACCGGACTTACATCAGTAACTTTAGTGTTTTTGCCACCGAATACAACCAGTGTTACGCAACCAATGGATCAAGGCGTGATTAAAAATCTTAAGTGCCAATACAGGAAATTAATTATCAAAAAGAAAATCCGTGCTATAGACACCAATACTGAACTAAGTATAAGTGTTCTCGATGCGTTACGCATGTTACGCGAGGCCTGGAACAGTGTTAATGCTAGGACTATTGAGAACTGTTTTCGTCATGCTGGATTTATTAAGAGTTCTGTAGATTTATCTGATGAATTGAGTTCTGACAACGACGACCCTGATGATGATATACCACTAGCCAGAATTATGCGTCTAGGTTTTGGAACTGTTGTGTCCATAGAGGACTACACTGTTATTGACAATGATATTGAAACATCGGAATGTGTAACAGAGGACAGTATTGTTAATGATATTATTAGTTCAAGAAATGTGATTTTAGACAATAGTGACAATGAGGATGATGACGTTACTTCTGCACCAGTTACGAGACCATTTTCGCAAGTTTTAGACGCGTGTGATATTATAAGAGATTTTTTAGACTGTAGTGAAAATTCCGAACATGTGTCTCATTTATTCAGTGCCGTCACTAGCTTTATCACTAGCCAACATTTGCATCGTTTTTGCACAAACCAGAGTGACATAACAGACTTTTTCCAGAAAACTTCCAAGCAAGATTAAAAACATTCACTTTGTTTTTTTAATTATAAGTTTTTATGGACCTACGTTAAAACATTCAGTGGTGATTCTATTTTAATTCTGGATTATCAAATTTTGTTATTGTGGATTTTATATTTCAATGATGCAGTGCTTGATAATGTTTATTCTCTTTTCTTTTTTTTAGGTAACAGTGTCATGTATTCATTTAATTTTTTTTAACTTAGTGCTCTTGTAATTAACTTTATTGAGAGTATAGTGCTAATGCGTGAAAAGTTTATATGACGTTTATAAAATGAACATTGACATTCTTTTATTCTTTTCATGATTATTTATGGATTATGGTGATGATTTTATAGTTGAATTGTTTTGTTATTAATTTATTGATATTTTGTGTAATAAACAATATTTACTTTATTTTGTTTTAATTTTCATTCTTACAGCTGCAAAATTATAGCTGAAAACAAATGTACTTAATACACGTATTTCACAAAAAAAAAACAATAATAATAATAAACGATATTTTGTAGCTGGAAAGCAACAAATAAATGTACTTGTCAGCGGTATACAGATTTACTTATGAATAAAATTGTACTTCTCACAACACTTGAAAATGAACAATGTCGAAACTATTTTGTGATCGACTTGCTTATCACGATTTAAAATAGATATAGAGGCATCGGTAAATACTGAAAATTTTGTCGACATAAACATCACATAATACCGGAAGTGACTTTCGATAGGTCTGTACGAGTTACTTCCCTTTTTTGCCGTTTTTTTCTACATCGTTTATCTCGAACTCCGGATAAGTCGAACTTTTTGCATTTCCCCTTGGAGTTCGAGATAACGAGATTCAACTGTATTATTATTATTATTATTATTATTATTATTATTATCGGGACCCCCGTGGCTGAGTGGTTAGAGTAACCGACTCATTCTCGCTTGGCCTTTCTCAACATGGGTTCGACTTCTGGCCGGACCTGGCGTTTGACCGGGATCGGATTTTCATGAGGGAAGTATCCTTGCTGACTTGCGGAAGGTCGATGTTTCTACCTAGATGCTTGATTCGACTATAACGCACAATCGGGTGTCTTGTTCCTCCCTCCCTTTTACTAGCCGGGCGTCACTATATGACAGAAGTACCGTTAATGTCATCGTCGTCATCATCATCACTCTCGCAAACACAAAGTCATTCGCCGTAAACTTATTCTCTAAAAAAGAAAATCAGCTTGTTTCCAGATAAAAAGCCGAGGAACTCGGAAATGTATTCGGCGCAAAATGAGTTCATCATCATCGGACATACATGTAATATTTATCATAACTATTATTGTCATTATAAACACATCATCATCATCATCATCATCATCATCATCATCATCATCATCATCAACAACAACATCATAAATTCTCAATTTCTCAATTTTCACGGTCGTCACCACCGCCGTTTTTGTCGAGACATAGGCTCTTTTTTAAGATTCATACTAAGTTGTTAAAATTGATTCTCTTTATGCGTTTAAAAGTCATCCTTGCGCCGCATACGTTAAACACCGCCGCATATATTGACCGGCCTCTTTATGCATTGAAATTCTCCCGCATGAACGGGCGTATGACATTTGCGCCGATTTTTTAAAATTACATTTTTTTATTTGCGCCGATTGCATTTTAGCATTTGCGCCGATCATTTTTTTTTTATTATTTGCAGGAAAATCAAGAAAATCCAAGCTACCACTTACGTTAAGATGAGAACACTTGGTATGCCTGCCGCCGTACGCAAACCAGAAAAGGAGAAGATGGACTTTGTTCTCGATCGCTACAACAAGTACCGAAATGGTGAAATTTCAAGATCGGACTATATAAGATGTGTTGCATACAAGTACTCAGCCAGAACAGATCTATAATCTGTATTCCGTTTTCGTAGTTGTGCTTTTAGTGTGTAAATAGTTTTAGTGAATTTATGCGTTTTATAGAGCTATACTTTTATTAAGAGATGAACTTAACTTTTTAAATATCCTGCTCAAAGTCCTACTTCCACATCCCCGTGGTGAGCAGGGGACAATAGTTATGAAAATAACTGGCTAACGGAAGAGGTTCACCTGAGAAATAATAAAAAATTACCTATTTTATCTGAGATTTACCTGTAAAAAATCGGCGCAAATGAAAAAAAGTCGGCGCAAATGAAAAAAAGTCGGCGCAAATGAAAAAAAAAAACCCGGCGTAAATGAAATGCAAATCGGCGCAAATGCAAAACGCCGGCATGAACGTGCCGTGAGCGTTTATGCGGCAACACCGGCACCGCTATGCGGCGCTACAGAGGTGTGAGTTTTATAAGTAATTAACAATTGAACTGTTTTAAAATGATGTTCATTGTCAGTATGAAGGCAACAACTTTGCAAGCAAACGGAATTACTCGCGTCAGCGCTTTATGATAAGTTTGCTTGCAAAGTTGTTGCCTTCATATTGACAATAAACATAATTTTAAAAAAGTTCAATTGTTATATTATTGTTAAATATTATTTAAAAATTATTCATTGATTTGAAGAATAAAAAATTCCCATCAATAACACCTGCACATCGGGGGAGTCCAGTAGACGCAATAGCTGAATTTTAGACCGAGAACGACACATTATTAATCCGCACTATTTTTTATGTGGGGTAACAACGGGGGTTTTGGTTTGAAAATTTTCTCGATCATGCGGGTTAAGAAAATAGAATTGAGCATGACCGACTTTCCCATTATCGCTGGCCAGGTAATATCGTCTGCTAGCTTGACAGCAAAAGGGATATATACTGTAGGCCTAACAACAGCGATCTTACCTACAGCTGAATGAACTATTCCAGAATTTTCTACCCTAACCCGCATGATTATTACAGCGATGTATTTCCGGAATGAGTGTTTGTGGCATGTGGCATGTTACAAAATTTTTTGATATCTCTTCTAAAACCTTGAAAAACTAGTGCTACGGCAGACGTGAATCAGACAGTAATTCCAAATGAAATTTATATCACTTGAACTTTACTTCCCGCGAGACATAAAATTAATTGACAAGTTGTACCATTACACATCTTAGCTGGATTTGGATTTATATAATTTTGAACCTTTAGATTCATTATTAGCTCAACTGGCTATAGCCAGCTGAGCTTATGGCATGGTTTTCCGTGCGTCCGTGCGTCCGTGCGTAAACTTTAATCTTCTCCTCTGAAACCACTGGGGCAATTGGAACCAAATTTGGTGTGGAAGGTCCCTAGGTGGGATAGACCAAAGTTTGTACCAGGCGACCCCGCCCGACATCCAAGATGGCCGCTGTTACTATAAATAGCAAAAACACATAAATAGCCATTGCTGAGTCATTTTTTAACCGTTTTTGTTCAAATTTGAAATGTAGAGAGTAGATAGCGGGGCATTCAACATATGTAACGGGATTTTATGAGAAATTTTTCGTTGACCCGATTTTTACGAATTATGCAAATGAGGTGTAATATTTAATCAATTCTTTGAAAATCTTCTCCTCTGAAACCACTGGGCCAATTGGAACCAAATTTGGTGTGGAAGGTCCCTAGGTGGGATAGAACAAAGTTTGTACCAGGCGACCCCGCCCGACATCCAAGATGGCCGCTGTTACTATAAATAGCAAAAACACATAAATAGCCATTGCTGAGTCATTTTTTAACCGTTTTTTGTTCAAATTTGAAATGTAGAGAGTAGATAGCGGGGCATTCAACATATGTAACGGGTTTTTATGAGAAATTTTTCGTTGACCCGATTTTTACGAATTATGCAAATGAGGTGTAATATTTAATCAATTCTTTGAAAATCTTCTCCTCTGAAACCACTGGGCCAATTGGAACCAAATTTGGTGTGGAAGGTCCCTAGGTGGGGTGGACCAAAGTTTGTACCAGGCGACCCCGCCCGACATCCAAGATGGCCGCTGTTACTATAAATAGCAAAAACACATAAATAGCCATTACTGAGTCATTTTTTAACCGTTTTTGTTCAAATTTGAAATGTAGAGAGTAGATAGTGGGGCATTCAACATATGTAACGGGTTTTTATGAGAAATTTTTCGTTGACCTGATTTTTACGAATTATGCAAATGAGGTGTAATATTTAATCAATTCTTTGAAAATCTTCTCCTCTGAAACCACTGGGCCAATTGGAACCAAATTTAATGTGGAAGGTCCCTAGGTGGGGTGGACCAAAGTTTGTACCAGGCGACCCCGTCAGACATCCAAGATGGCCGCTGTTACTATAAATAGCAAAAACACATAAATAGCCATTGCTGAGTCATTTTTTAACCGTTTTTTTTCAAATTTGAAATGTAGAGAGTAGATAGTGGGGCATTCAACATATTTAAAGGGTTTTTATGAGAACATTTTTGTTGACCCAATTTTCAAGAATTATCTTAAGGTGTAATATTTAGTGAAATCTTTGAAAATCTTCTCCTCTGAAACAACTGGGCCAAGTGGAATGAAATTTTGTGTGGAAGGTCCAAATGTCAGCCTGACTAAAGGTGGTACCAGGCAACCCGGCCTGACATCCAAGATGGCTGTCATAACTAAAAATAGAAAGAAAAAAAAAGACCATTGTTGATCTTTTTTCCACCAATTGAGCTCAAATGATGAACCAATTATGGTAACCACATCACATTGTCTTACAGGGGCCACAGTGGCTGTGTGGTCTTAAACATTCGATGGTACGAATCACAGCACCTTTCACCCCTGACATTGTGCATTAATGCCAAGTGGGCTAGCACTTCATCTTTGAAAGTTTGTCAGTTAACTTGCTGCTTGGTCGTGGTTTTCTCCTATAATCCAGTGTCCTCCACCATTTCCAAAATTGACAGTCTCCATATAAGTGAAATATTCTTGAGTTGAACGTTAAACAGCATTTCAATCAAAAACAAACATTGTCTTACATATGCAGCCAGTTGAGCATCACAGGCCCTATTGGGCCTCTTGTTTTCAATTATTTTCAATTGTTTGGCTTATATATGTTTTATGTATCAAATTTTTCAGTCTTAGTGTCACTGATGAGGAATTAATTTCCGAAATGTGCACACCTGGCACATCAAAATTTAACTGGTATTATATATTATATAATAACATTTCGGGTCGTGCATTATGCCATCTAACCTTGGGAAATATTTTGGCATATAACATGGAAGAAACAATGTTATTATTATTATTACTATGAATATCTTTGTTTAAATTGAAATTTTGTGAACAAATTACAAATTACTTTCATTCCTTGAACGCTCGAATATACTTATAATTCAAACGCAGTAACGATTGTGAATTATGTGTCATATATATGGTTGTGACTCCACCCATATTTCATCACGTTACAATAGGAAGCTCCGCATCCTTACTTACGTGCGTGTAATATGCCATGTTATATGCGATCGCATAATACACGCTCCCATTGATTTCAACATAAAAAATATGCCAAAATAGTATTGATGCAATTATTATTAAAGAAATATACATGAATAGTAATAATAGAAGATATAACAGCTTTGCCAAGGTAGGGAGAAACGTTTATCAGAATGTATTGTGGTTTAATGGTTTTGACAGACCAGTTCTTGTCTGTTCTTTCAAAAACACCATTTGATTTTTTAAACTCTATCTCTCACAATGTCAAAATTATGGTGAATATTAGCCAGGTGCCTAAATATGTTATTAAAATTTTATTTGATTAATTTCTTTGATTTTATTTAGTGCATTTTAGCCGTTGAACCGTTCTTGTAAAATTCCGTAAAATGCGTTTTTCAAGATTGTCTGGACTATAAACGAAAGTGACGTAATAGCCATGTTTTTTTACCTATGGTAATATAGTTCCAGATTTTGTATTGCATTTTTTATGTATTCAAACGAATGACAAGGTTTTTGTCGTTTATTGTCAATCATGAACGTAACAACTCTTAAGCTTGCAGCTATGGGAATTTCACAAGGCAAATGAAAACTGTTAACTTCAAATATGGTTGTATTTTGTTGTTTTCAAGTCAAGCTTACTTGTCGGACTGATTGATTTATCCATTTTCACTAAAGATACCAGGGTCCGTGAAATGCCTTTATCTGATCATCTCAATGCTCCCAAAGATGTGTATTTCTTTACTATGGTTCGAACGAATATGTATTGTAGACATCGCAATTGTCGACTAGATCTTTATTAAAATATAGTATATTCGAGATAATTAACTGTTGGATTTTCCTAATGAATTATTTATTGCATTATGATGAACCTGACCACGGACATCAATTTGTTAAATGTTATATGCTACTTCAAATCAAAGGATTTGTGTACCAATTTGTCTTGCTTTCTTCTTCAACTTTTTTTAAAAAAAAATGTGTGTATTTTTAAAATACAGTCTTATTTATTTGTTGTTTTTAATTTTGTATTTCATTTATTTATTTATTTCATTTTATTTATCTATCTATCTATCTATCTATCTATCTATCTATCTATCGATCTATCTATCTATCTATCGATCTATCTATCTATCTATCTATCTATCTGTCTATCTATCTATCTATCTATCTATTTATCTATCTATTGCTTTGTCCAGTTTAGCTGTCTTATCATGACCTTAATATTTTATTCTGAGGTTCCTCTTAGAAGTTGCCAAGAACATACTTTTTTAGTTGTAAATTTCCTTCTAGGGTTTTTAATCAGAAGCCACAAAATGTTTTTTATTTGTTTGTTGTGACATATTTCTGGCCATCATTGTCACGTACATGCTTTCAAGCAAAATATTTCTATGTCACATGCTTTTGAATCATTACCGTATTCAGCTACAGCATTTGTTACTTAGAAACAACAAATGATTTATAAGTTTGTACCTAAAGATAGAAAAAAGTCAATTTACTGTTTGCATTGACATACTAGATTAGTTTTACCTGTCAATATTACCAGCATTTTTTCATCCGTTTATTAACTCCGAATAGCATCTTCATACATCGATTTTTTTGTCGTACGTTATTATCAGGTTTCATCCGTCAGTTGCAGGAACATGTCTGACGATAACTTTATTAAAACATGCATATCTGCTTAAAGGTGTTTAGATATACGTAAAAAGAAAGCTGTCAGTAACGACAGAAAAGAATAAAAGAGAAAAAATAGTTGTTTATTCAATCTCAGAACGTTCTTCTTCGGCGGCGTAAAAGGGCCAAAGTAGAAAATCGCTCATTCATTCGAGTCTTGCAGTCGCCGCACTCTTTAAATAAAATTTAGAAAAAAGTGTTCAATAGTTCACCGCCAAAACTTGTAGTTTTCAAAGTCTAATTTTTTTTTTATTATTTTACCTTTGTTTACCTTTCTATGAACAAATATAGCTTGAAATATATTAATATACATGTATTATTTTTTTGTTATTATTATTATTATTATCATTATCACTATAACTATTATTATTAATATTATAATTATTTTTATTTTATTTTTTTTATTATTTTTATATTTAAGTATTATTTTTTTGTTGATGTTGCTGCCTAAAGACTAAAATAAATTGACCATTTTTTGTCAAACACTTGACATTAAGGGTGCTATGAAGACGAGATAGAAACCCGTGGACACGGGTCACAGTACGATATAAAACACCTTGTCTGCAAAGATGCAATCAGCTAGAAACGGAAATAAAAATTCCAAACATTCAATTTAAGCTAGTAATGTCTCGATATAAGTGAAATAAACTGGAATGTCCAATAATCAATCATTCAATCTTTCAATCCTAAAGATTTTTGAAATGTAATATCGAGATTCTGGGCAAATTCTGACGATTAAGTAAATTTTTAAAACAAATAAGTAATTTTTTTTTCGAACGAATATTATTAAACCGTTAAAATGATTTAGTGAAATGGTTCGAACGAATAAGAAAATTTGTTCGAACGAACTTATGGTAAAATATTTTAACGAATTAGCTTAACATTAAAAAATAAGTAAATCGTTCGAAAGATTTCGTTTTTCATTCGGCCCTTCCATGTCGCCGTATTATTGCAATATTAGTTCAAAAAAGACAAACTTGGTAAACTAGGACAAA
This sequence comes from Tegillarca granosa, assembly GCA_029721355.1. Lineage (NCBI taxonomy): Eukaryota > Metazoa > Mollusca > Bivalvia > Arcoida > Arcidae > Tegillarca > Tegillarca granosa. The sequence continues at coordinate 32,703,688 of CM056600.1, read as the reverse complement.
CGGTCTGAAGTTTAATTTTATTCATGTCATGACAAAACTTTGCAATTTCTGTAAACATACATGTAATTTATATATATTTGAATGTTCAGAGGTACATAAGTGCCCTGTCCTCCATAAATGGAGTCTTTCCCTTTCTCTCGCTTTAATTTATGGTATATCTAAACATTGGTCTTAAATGTACTTCAGTTTTCTTGTTTCAACATAATTTTGGAACTTTAGATTCATTATTATACGCCCGTCTATGACGGGACGTATTATGTTATGGCGCAGTCCGTCCGTCCGTCCGTCTGTATGTCCACACGTCGTACGCTAACTCAAGAATACTTTGAGCAATTTTAATGAAACTTTTGTGAAATGTTTGTATCTAAGGCAGAAAGCTCCCTTTCGTTTTTGAGATTCGTATGTTTTCTCGTTGCGGAGTTATTGGCCTTTAATTGTCAAAGTTTAGGCATTTTTTGCATGTTGTACAATAAGTGAATCTTCCTTTAAACTATTTTAATGGCTCTTTTGTGTGATATTTTTATCCATGACAGAAAGCACTCTTTCGTTTTTGAAATTCTTTTATTTTGTCACTGCGGAGTTATGGCATTTTCTGCATGTTGTATAATAACTCAAAAATGCTTTGAACAATTTGAATGAAACTTTTGTTTTATATTGGTATCCATGGCAGAGAGCTCCCTTTTATTTTTGAGATTCGTATGTTTTCTTGTTCTAGAGTTATTGGCCTTTAATTGTCAAAGTTTAGGCATTTTTTGCATGTTGTAACTAAAAAATCATTTGAACTTTTTTTATGAAACTTTTGTGTTATATTTGTCCTATAATCAAAAAGGTTTGTGAATAAACATTGAGAAATAAATTTGCTACTTTTGTTTAAAACAATATGTTTCAGCTAAATGTCAAGTTGTTTAAGACATTAAAAAAGAAGATTAAATATCTGACGGGCGTATCATGCGCTCCAGGCGCGGCTGTTTATTTTCAACTGGTTGGCTATTATTTTTTATCTATGAAACTTTTCGGTCTTAGTGTTACTGATGAGGTATGAATTTCCGAAATGTGCACATTTGGCACATCGAAATTTAATTGGTATTTGTGTTATTTATTCAATATATATATATATATATATATATATATATATATATATATATATATATATATATATATATATATATATATATATCAATAAATAAAAATTTCACATGACCAGTTCTTAAAAAACAATTTGTATTGTCACTAGCGCTTTCATGTCTTACGACAATCTTCAGGTGACTATGAATTCTTTTGAATGACAACGAGTTTTACTACTAATTGGTAATTACTAATGATTTTTTAGTTACAACATGCAAAAAATGCCTAAACTTTGACAATTAAAGGCCAATAAGGTAATTTTACTAATAAGGTAGTAAAACTCGTTGTCATTCAAAAGAATTCATAGTCACCTGAAGATTGTCGTAAGACATGAAAGCGCTAGTGACAATACAAATTGTTTTTTAAGAACTGGTCATGGGAAATTTTTATTTATTGATATATTTTTCTGTACACAACAAAAACTAACTGTGGACTATATATATATATATATATATATATATATATATATATATATATATATATATATATATACTTGTACTTCATAGCGTAGCGCGTTATGAAAAAGTGTGCCCGCCGTTTTTTATGTCTCAATAAGCTTGTTAAAAACACAAGTTATTCCTTATAATTTAATTTAAAACACTTAAACTGAAACATAAAACATTGTTTTGATCTTCTTCATCAGTTTACTCAATACCAGCATAATGAATTTAATGGTCTGCAGTGTTTGCGACATTGCGGGCGAGTGAACTACATGTAACACTCTAGAAAATGCCTAAACTTTACTCATTATTGAAAAAAAAATTTGAAGAATGTTTTTTTCAATATGAATTGGTTGTTATTATGATCTTTGCGATTTATTCACTCACATAAGCCCATAATTAATGGTAATCCTTAAAAGGCTTGCGGTAACTCTTATCTATTAGTTTGGAGCATGCGCAGAAGTTCTACACGTTAGTAAACAATGACAACGGCGGAAAGAAAACGTGTTCGTGCGAGAACGACAACATATTCTGCAAAGAAAAGAGCAATAACCAACGTTGAAAAACTGATTTTAAGGATTCTAATCGGTGAGGATCAGGTGGAAAAATGGCTGTAATAAAACAGCAGTTTGTCTTGGATACACACGACATAGTGACCGCATTGCACTTGAAAACAGGCTCCAGTCTTTACTAAGATTTTCCTTAACTTAAATTTAATAAATTTTGTCAATTTTGGATCTACAGAAAAACTATTTATTCACTCACATAAGCCCATAATTAATGGTAATCCTTAAAAGGCTTGCGGTAACTCTTATCTATTAGTTTGGAGCATGCGCAGAAGTTCTACACGTTAGTAAACAATGACAACGGCGGAAAGAAAACGTGTTCGTGCGAGAACGACAACATATTCTGCAAAGAAAAGAGCAATAACCAACGTTGAAAAACTGATTTTAAGGATTCTAATCGGTGAGGATCAGGTGGAAAAATGGCTGTAATAAAACAGCAGTTTGTCTTGGATACACACGACATAGTGACCGCATTGCACTTGAAAACAGGCTCCAGTCTTTACTAAGATTTTCCTTAACTTAAATTTAATAAATTTTGTCAATTTTGGATCTACAGAAAAACATTTTTGAGAAAAAATAAATCTAGATATTTTAGGCTTAGAATGATCTACAAAATGTGATCTAAAACTTCTGTGTTTCTTTAAAATTTATGGACTTATTAAAATCTCAACATTGCCAGATTTAGTTAAGGAAAATCTTAGTTAAGATGGATTCTGTTGAAGAGTATGCTAGAGGTTGGGCTAAATTAGAAGACGTAGAGCTTGACACTTTATCCGACTGGATAAGGACAATTAGAAATTTTGTCAAGTCAAGAATTGCAAAACTTAATGGGTCTATGGGTACTAAACCTTCTTTAGTGCTCAGGGACCCTGAGGTTTCTGCGGTCCTTACTGACATACATAACAGGTATGTTGTTGTCCCTGCTGATAAAGCTTCTAATAGCATTATTTTCGTTTGTAAGAAATTCTATGTTGAATGTCTTATTAAGGAGCTTGGTTTAGATAGTATATCAGAGAATCCTACTTATACCAAAACTAATTTTACAAAAGATGAAGTTCTTTCCAATCATAGGGGAGTCCTTCAGTCTTTTGGTATCAATTTAAAACAGGAAGAACTTGACCTGCCTTACTTGTATTGGATTCCAAAACTTCACAAAAATCCATACAAGGAAAGATATATTGCAGGTTCCTCTAAATGTACTACTAAATCATTATCAGTAATTTTAACACAAATTTTGACAGTCGTCAAAGATGGCCTTCAGACTTATTCAGATAGAGTCTATTCTACATCTGGCATCAACCAAATGTGGATTCTCAAAAATTCTAAAGAACTACTTGACCATTTTGTCTCTAAAACTCTATCTTCGGTAAAAAGTATAAAAACTTTTGATTTTTCTACCCTTTACACCACTATCCCTAATGCTAAATTGAAAGAACGTCTAAAACAAATCATTCACTTTTCATTTTTTTACAAAAACGGTAAACCAAGATATAAATATCTAGTGCTCAACAGGGATTCTGGTTATTTTGTAAAACACCATACAGACTGCAAACAAAAATATACTGAAGATACCATCAACAAAATGTTAGAGTTTTTGATAGACAACATATTTGTTGTGTTTGGCAATATTATCTTTCAACAAACAATCGGTATACCAATGGGCACAAACTGTGCACCTTTACTTGCTGATTTGTTTCTTTATTCATATGAATCAGAATTTTTACAGAACCTTGTCAAATCTGGAAAAAAGACTGTCGCTAAATCATTCAACTACACATACAGATATATAGATGACGTTCTTTCTCTAAATAATCACAAATTTGGAGAATATGTGAATGTCATCTATCCAAGTGAGCTTGAAATAAAAGACACGACAGATTCTCCATGTTCTGCTTCATATTTGGACTTATACCTCAATTATGACACCCATGAAAGGTTACATCTGAAGCTATACGACAAACGTGATGACTTCAATTTTTCTATTGTCAACTTTCCGTTTCTTTGCAGTAATATCCCTGCTTCTCCTGCGTATGGTGTATATGTTTCACAGTTAATACGGTACGGTAGAGCTTGTTCCCACTATGGGAACTTTCTGCAACGAAGCAAATTACTTACAATTAAATTGTTGACACAAGGATATTGCAAGCCTAGGCTAATCAGGGTCCTTAAAAAGTTTTATGGCCGTCATCACAATATTGTTGATAAGTATGTAGTCACTGTATCCCAACTTATACTGGATATATTTGACTTACCATAGGTCTTTGTTCCTTTCATTCTCAAAATTGACTTACACGTGACGGGTGAAGCTAGCTAAACAGGAGGTGCTTACCCTTCCGGAGCACCCGGCCTCACTTCCTTGATGGAAGTTCACGTGTATCACCTATTTTGCCAGTTTGCAAAGTTTTTACTTTGTTTTTGGGATTGTGATATGGACAAGGACTGGTATGTTTGTTTTATTTAAGAAATGATTGTGAAATCGGGCCCAGCTTCTTTGCTATGTTTGTTGACGTTGCCCTGTTTTCAATAAAAAATAACTTGATCAATGTTCTATGGAAGATCAAACTAGCAGTAGGTGCCCCGTGAATCCAACATAAGTAAAGGTTTTATCATAGAACCATGTATTGCATTTTCGTGAGTAAAATAAAGCGTCGTTTATGGACAAAGAATGGTTTTGTTTTATTTATATTTGTTATATATATATATATATATATATATATATATATATATATATATATATATATATATATATATATATATATATATTATGCATACAAAAACTGATTTTTGCAGAAAACTCTTATGCGCACAAGAAAAAAAAATTGCAGGAAGCGCAAGAAACGTGCAAAAGGTGTGTGTGTGTGTGTGTGTGTGTGTGTGTGTGTGTGTGTGTGTGTGTGTGTGTGTAAAGCAAAGGTGAATTAATAATATCTGCATTTCAAAAATTATTAAACTAAGCTACAAAGAAGACTTTTATTTTATAAATATTTATTAATACAATAAGCAAAAAATAGAATAATAAATAGACAGATATTTTAATTTTTACAAAAAAATACATACAAAAAAGACAATATTCACCATGATTATAACACGAAAATTAAAACGTTATCAAACAATGTACAGTTTATTTTCATGTATCATATGTCAGAAAACAATGATTGTTAGTTGACGTTTCAACGACTACTTTCGTTGTTATTAACAACGAAATAGCTGTTATTTGCTGAATACAACAAACAAGAGACCAATGGGCCTAAACGCTCACCTGAGGAAATGTAAAAAAAAATACTTGCAAAGAAATTCATTACGAAAACTTTGCAAAATTTCTCAAGTTTGGAAATCCCGCTATAATTAATCAGAAAAATCTAGTCACGTTTTATTTATAAACAGCTCATATGCATGATTTAACTATAGTACAATGGATAACTTTCAATCATTATCCATATGGTTATGAAGCCATGATTTTGACCTTTGAACATAAACTTGAACCTTATATCAAAATGCTCACGATATCAGTACCTACAATATTCTAAGATACATGCTTTTAAAAAAGTTAATGGTTCTCAAGATAATTTACAATTTCAGTACACTTATGCAGCTATGACCTTGACCTTTGAACATATGACCTTGACCCATATATATCAAAATGATTGTCATATCAATACCTACAATATTCTAATATACATGCGTATACAAAAAGTTAACAGTTTTCTAGATAATTCACAATTTCAGTCTTCTTCTTAAGCTATGATCTTGACCTTTGAACATATGACCTTGAACCATATATCAAAACGATCGTCTTATCAATACCTATAATATTCTTAGGCACATGCTTTTACAAAAAGTTAGGGTTTTTATGATAATTCACAATTTCAATACACTTATTCGGCTATGACCTTGACCTTTCAACATATAGTCTTGAACCATATATCAAAATGATTGATCAATCCCTACAATATTCTTATATACATGCTTATACAAAAAGTTTATAGTTTTCAAGCTAATGCACAATTTCAGTATTTATAAACCAAAAATAACATTCCAGGGGCAAAAACTCCTCATTGGATTATTGTATAGTTATAGAACTTGGTACCTTGTTAGATTTTGTCATGCTGAACATTTGAACAATGTTTTGAATTCATATATCTCTTAATAATTGCAAGAAAATTGCCAAAAACTGCATAAATCACAAATGAGGTCATGACCTTGATTTGTGACATTGACCCTAATTTAAAGATCATTCAAGAAAAAGTCAAAACTGAAAATCCCATGTCATTATCTGTTCAATATTCAAGTTATAACAATTTGAAGCCATTTTTCAATTTTTTTAAAACTAAACGCAAAAACGCGTAACCCATTTTTCGACTAAATTTCACGAAATGAACAAACTATCGGCTTAAGACCCTAGAGAAGCCAAATATCATATCAGATTTTTCTCCAATCATCGGTATCGACGAAGAAGAATATTTAATTTTTTTTTTAACCCCTAGGTTACCTTGACCTAATTTTAGTAGCCATGGCAACGCCAAGAACAAATCTGAATTGCACTAGCTCATATATATGCTTCTGATTAAGTACATTGAAATCTGTCCAGAAGTTTTGGATTAGAAGTCGACAATAGGTGTTAAAGACGCACACACACGCACGCACATACGCACGCCGCGCCAGGCCATAAGCTCACATGAACTTTCGGTCAGGTGAGCCAAACAATTCACTTGCCGCTTATAACAAAATATTTTTTGATAAATTTTAATGCAAAATAATTGTTTACTGTCGTTTACTACGAAATACTATTTATTTGCTGAATACAACGTTTATAATGAAATATTTTTATTGCGTTTATGACAAATTGTTAACGTTCTTGTACAACGGAATACTTTTTATTTGCTGAATACAACGAAATAATAGCTAATTTGATATTTACAACAAAATACTAGTTACTTAAAATTGCTGATTACAACTAAACTGATGTATGTTACAATATGTTTACAAAATGAAAGATAATGATAACAGTTGATACTTAAAACAGAAATAAAGTTTTTTAAACGAACTGCATATAAATTTCACATCAACGACGATAATAAAAATGACCATCATCTTAAGTTAAACTTTTGCCGACCCTTAGAACGGGACAAATTGTGGTTGCCCTACAAACACTATGCATCAACGGCTTTCAAAATACTGCATGTCTCCAAAACTCTACTTCAAGCTGCAAGTGAATTTTGGTATGCTCATTTCGGATTATCAAACACAAAAATTCTATACCGAATATCTTTGTTATTTTCAATGTTCTCAATTCTGTACCAGACTTTTCCTAAGCTTATTTGAAATCCCAAAATAACGACCACAGCGATCATGCCAATCTTTTTCTTCAAGATTCTAAATGCGGAGCAGACAACATAACCACTCCAGTAGATATAACTGTGAACGTCAAACAAATCCACAAACACAAGCGATCAATAACCATAGCAGCGAAGCGCCACTCACATTTAAGCTCAATTTCTTCTTCCTCTCGTTTACATTTCGTTGTTATACGCCTAACCTCCTTTAATATGGCTAATAGTTCATGCGTATTTGGACTTGCTGTAAATGTAGTTTCCTCCCTTTTCACAGCCGCGCCTCCGCTGAATATACCATTAACAATGCGCATTTCTTCTTCTGTGTCTAAAACATCGCCAAGTAAACTGCGTGCTTGTCTTTCTTGTAACATAGAATCACGCAGTCTTGCTCTGTGAACATAGTCTCGTTGCTGCTCTTTGGATTCTCTCCCTGGTTTTTTCATTTGTAACAAACACGCAAGCCAGCCGTTGACCCAAGTGTGAACCTATGATGAAAATAATAATTATAATTAACATCGAAATATGAAAGTAAAACATGTAGCCGAAGACTACACATGAGATCTAGAACATTTGTATTTTGAAGACAAGTTGTCTTCTTATAGAAATTGGTCTTTATATGGCTGTGGTCACAATATTAGGTTAAAACTTACTTGTGTCGTTGTTTGATCATAACGTCTCAAAACGTAAAAAAAATATACTGCACAACTCCCTATAGCAAACAATAGATGGTTGTGTTGTTACTAATGACGCCCTCGAACTTGGCTACTTTTTATTCGGATTATTTTAACAATTACTTGCTTTTTGTCATTTAAACCTATGATAAAACTTCAAATGTAATAAGATTGATAAAATGTTTTAATAAACAACAACGAACACTGATCATTCCCGATTCGATTGTGGAGGTTCATCAAAGCGATCACTATGAATACATTAAAATAAGCAATGACAAGCCTCATAGTCTTCCTCGTTCATACTTTTATTTAGATTCTTATCAATAATGACAAGAAATTGGTTGATTAAAAATCATTTAATCTGGGAAACAGGGAAAAGGTCCTGATAATTGCATTTACAACAAAAACCGTAGTCAAGTTCAATTGTTCAACAAAGCAATGCAATAAACCAGAACACACTGAACTAGCAAGATTCTGAAACAACAAGGGTAAATTCAAAATCTGGATTACGTGTTTGGGAAGCAAAAGGTGGACAACTCTTACATTATTATAATAGAATAATATACTGGTTTGGGTGCAAAATCTTCTTAAAGTTCTTTTAATTAATGTGGTAAAGGTAAATTTGCGATTTCAGTGTGCATGAACAATGAAGTAATTTGAAACTGAGTTAACAAATTGAGTTTTAAAGTCATAAACCAAGTTTTTTTTATCTTTTTCAAATCTTAATTTACTACCAATTTCATTTGCATAATTTGAAATTGCTGTCAATTATTTTAGTTTCAAAACATACTGTTTACTGTCATTATTTTTACTTATTTATTTATTATCATTATTATTTTATTATTTTTTTTTTTTTGTATAATTTTAAATTGTTGTCTTTATTTTTTTTCTTATTGAAACCCCAACACACTTTATGCTTGGCGGCTATATGTAGGGTCAAAGCAATTTCTACATAAAAAAAACATTGGGATTTTCCAACATAAAGTGGTGTTTCAAGTGGCGTCGTCTTATTTGCTTTGGACTAAACTAAAGCGATAGGTAAGTATATGAATACGAGATTTTGTGAGATTACGGGATCTCGTTTTGAAAATGGTCAGCAAACACCAACACCGGCTTGAATGACATCTTAAAAAATATGAATATTTTGGAAAAGAAATCAAAAATTCCAACATACCAAGAGTGCACACATAAAGAAAACTTGATTTTTAGGGGGTGGGAGTGTAACGGTTTAGTTTGTGTATGCTAAATATGCAGAATATATGCATAAGAGTTATTTCATATACATATATTTTATGAATCACACGCATAACATAGACAACGTACCCATTTAGGAAGTTTCCTTGTGTCCGGCCCACGATAATGAAAGTTTAATACAATGACTGTAAACATGACTGACAACGAACACATGATCATTATACAACAAAAATAGATTCCTGAAAAAAAAAAATAACAACATCGTAAAATCATTCACCATTTTTAAATAAACATATCGGAAGACATACATGTATTAACGCCTTTAAAGGAATCAACACATGTTTGTTTGATAATAACATATATTTCTAACCTGCATTTTATTACCGACGCCTTAGCAATACAGCTTAGGTGAGTTGGATATATATTCAGCAAAATATTTTTACGTAAAAGTTTGCCTTTAGCCTTTCTCTAAAGAAAAGTATATTGATAGGTTGAATGAACTCGAAAGGTTTAAACCGCTATTAATTGATATGTACAAAAATTAAAAAGTACATAAATGTTAATTTTAAATGGGTACCTGTAACGGATGGATTTTCTCTCATATATGTTTGTATTACCATTTCAATATTAAAATTTCCAAAACCGCATCAAAATCTTTAAAGGAATAAAAAATAAGTTATATAGTAGAAGTCGGGGCTTTTCGATTTCGATTGATTTGAGATAAATCAGAAATTTACTTGTAACTTCTTTATAACGCAACAGATTTTTGTGAAATTTTTGCTTTAGTCATATTGTTATGATTAATAAAATATGTGAAAACCATAAATCGTTTTAGGTACCTTTTAAAATAAACATCTAAGACACAACTAACTATTTTATTTTGACGGCCGGACTAGGGATCAAATACCATCTGGCATACGATATACATGTATATATGTAAATATAAATTACTTTTAATCACCTCATAAAACAAAAGTTCAAAGGTCAATATTTATCATTTGATAATAGATCAATTTGATGACAGCACGAGTCTGTAAGGCGTTAAAATCAGAAATATGTTCAATAAAATTCCAAAAGTGCAGTGGAGTCGTGTAATTGTGTTTTACGCCGAATGCAGATTTTTTTTCCACTAATGTAGAGGCGATCAGTTTTTGGGTTGGTGAAGGAAACGAATGTTGCCGGATAAAACTACCCATATATCTTCGGCAAGCGAAGTGACAAGGTTTCTCACACAAGAATCTGTTCGAGACGGATTCGGACCTAGACGGTTTAGAGGAACTGTGATCCGTAAGCAAGCGCTTTAGAACAATCGACCAACATTCAGTATTTCAAAAATGTGGATATATAAATATCATAAGATGTACTTAAAGCTAATAAAGAGGACAAATGAAAATATTTGGGTAGAGTTTTAATAAACGTGATGAAAAGTTAGAGTAATATTGAAACCATTGAGTCCGTTAATTTTTCACTTCTCTACTCTGTATGGACACAATGACAAAATTCTACATTATTACCAGTGATGAATGCATTAGTGCTTTCGAACAGCCGAAACCATTACTTACTAAATAAACATTTTAAATGCATAAATTTAAAAAAAAATTGGTACAATCATCTACCATTCTAGCAAGTATATTTTATTCAAGATTTCAAAAAATTGAGCTTAGCAGAACATGTGTCCAGGAATATCCTTGAAAACCTTTAATAATATAGGTACGGAAATGGCAAGAACGATAACTCTAGGTTTTGCCTCGTTTTGTTTCCCAAAAATGGCGTCATAATTTTCACTCGGCTGACCTCGCTTTACGGTGTTTTACGTTCACATAGTGTAAATATATGTGTCCGAATGGACTAATAAATATTCATGAGATATTAACCTTATTGTATATTCATGAGAACGGCAAAGCGATTGGGGAACATGTTGGAAAAAACAAAATCGGAATCTAAATTTAAGGCAATTTCAATGAAAACGTGAATATACGCATAAAAGATGTACTTTTCTGAAATCAAAGATATATACTTTAAATAATACAAGTGATTCCTCTAGCGTATATATGCGTAATATATTTTATTTTAATTTTTTTTCAACTCGACCCTCAACGGCAGTTTGGGTTATCTCCCCTTGAACGGAACTCTTCAGGCATAGAAGTTGCATAGAAAAAAGCAAAACACGCTGACAGCAAAGACACTTAACAGGTGAAAAAATCAAGTTTATTGATTGATAAAGACGTAATTTGATTCCCGTTTGGTATAGTTATTATGAGTACCAAGTCAGGATTCTTTTCCTACCTTCAAACGAGGCAAATCGCCAACAATCAGCTGCCGAGACGGTCTCTTTTAAAGCGGTACATAAACCTGTTTACAATTCCTGAGGTTTTTAATGACAATCTAGACAACCTGCGTTCCCTCATGTTAAAGCTTGTAGATGGCCATGATGAGAAAGCAATGTTTTGTTGCGAAGTAATTAAGAAACAGCACCCCTGTTATGAGGGAGGCATTCCTTCTTTGGTTTCTGCATATAGCACTATTCAGTTGGAACTAGAAAGTCTGTCTTCGACTGTTCGTTCATCCAGAAGAACAGACAACATTTTGAATTTAATGGAAAGACAATATTCTCTTGCCTTTATTTAGTAATGTTTACTAAACTGATATGATATAAACTTTTTTATTTTCACAGATAGTGACATAAGCTTTTTCCAATTTTATCTTTCTTGTTTTTGATTTTTTGTTAAAGCGTTGGTAGTTTTTATTCAAGATTTTGAACTTTGCCATTTATTTTTTCCCATTTTGTTCATTAATAATAAATAATTAGGTGGTTGAAAAAAATATCACTATCGGATAAGATTTTTTCAACAGACATTCAGATTATTCAGATAATTTCATGTTACACAAATAATTTAATTGGTTAACTGTGCTGTACATTTTTTTTAATTTTTCATATTCATTTGTTTGTGGTTTTAGTAATTTGTTGAACTTGTTAAGACTTTTCAAAGAAATTTTAAATGAGTTTTACAATTAAAGGTTTATTTTGAATTGCATAGATTTTCAGTCTTCAAGAAGAAGTTTAAGACTTAGCACTGAATTTTTAAAAATGTCAAAAATTAACACTTTTCAAGATTTACAACCCCTATTAGGGCACTATGATCTCTCAGACTTTGAAATTACGCTTGATAATAAAATGGCAAATGACATTTTTCAATATGCCCAAAGTAAGGGGATAAAGCATGAACTTGTGTATGCATGGTTTAAGCAAATCTTAAAAACAGAAAATATTAATTGGCCTGCTACCGTTGCAAAATTACATAGGCTTAAAAAACAAATTTCAAAACTTCGTGGGGAGAGGAAACATGAACTTTGTAATAATCCCTTCATGACACCAGAATGTCATGGTACTAGAAAAAAGGATAAACATTTTGACACTGGGGAAACTACATATAAGCATGTAGCTTCAGAAATTGCTATGGAAATGGGGGAGGAATTGAAAAAAGAAAAATTGTTTCATGACAAAGAAGTTAATGTTTTGAAACATAAACTTGACACGTCCAAACAAGAAACTGAACAAAAAATTAAACAGATGAGACTTACTCATTCTAAGGAAGTAGGGAAGTTGAAGGAAAAAATTGGTGAAAAAAAGCAAAGTGTAAAAAAATTGCAATACAGCAAGAAAATTTTTAACACGCGACAAAAACGAAATTTAGCTTTAATTTCAAAACTGAAAACAGACAGTAAAAAAACACTTTTATCTTCACAGAGAAGTAAACTTTATGTAAAAAATTTGGAATTGGAAAATGCGCATCTAAAATCCGAGTTTGAAAACTTACAGCAAACAACACGTCAAGAGGATGTGTGTACTGACAATCGTGATCTTGAAATTGTAAACTTGAAAAAAGAATTAAATGAGACTGTTACCGAATGTAACTACTTGCGCTCTCTCCTTTCAGATGAAGTGCCTTGAATATCTATGAAAATAACTGTTACACACCTGAATTTCGACAAGTTGTAATGAAACTAACTGATCAAAATGTTGCAACATCTAAAGTTGTTCAAGTTATAAATGATTCATTGTCACTTGTTGGAAAGTTTGTATCCCCAGAACCAAGTCGAAAAACAATAGACAATATTGTTACTGAAAAAATAGCTGTTAGTCAGATTCAGGTTGGACGCCAGCTAAGAATGAAAGAGAATACTACTTTATATTCCGATGAAACTCGTAAATTTGGGAAAACCTATAATAGCTTCTTAGTGACTGATGAAAACAAAAATGTTTATTTCTTAGGTTTGCGCGAGATGAGCAATAAATCTTCTTCAACTACACTGGACACCTTTAAGGAGGTTTTAGCCGATATTTCCGACATTTGCGATAATTTGTTCAATTCTGGTGAGATTTCACATGGCCATCATATATTATGTCAAATTCGTGACTTCATGTCTGATAGGGCTCACACTAATATTGCATTCACTAATCTGTTAGTTGAATACAGAACAGAAATAATGCCATTACTAGTTGAATCCTGGGACACCTTCTCTGAAGAGAAAAAAGCTGCTTGTACACACGTCAATAATTTTTTTTGCGGATTACATCTCTTAGTTAACTTTGCAGAATGTTCTGCTCCAGTCTTGAGAGAATTTGAAAACCTTTTTGATAAACAAAGTGACAAAATCAGTCCCGTTTCTAGTACATTTGAGGACGATGACGACATAGAAAAATATGAGGAAGCTCAAACAGAAGACGTTCAACTTTCAAAATCAGAGGCACGAGTGATATCCTTTTTACGATTTTGTTCCAAATGTTTTGGGCGTGGAGTAGATGAAAAATGTGGTTGTTTTGCGGACTTTAAAACATACTGTCAGACTCAAAATGAAAAGAATCATTTCTTATCTTTTAGAGGAAATAGGTTCAACATCATCTTTCTGTTTGGGGAGATTGCTTTTTACCACAGGAATCATATAATTGATTTCTTTCAAAACAAACATGGCGCAAGTAACTTTGTGCAAAAATTAACACAAACAATGGGAAGCAAAAAACTGATACAAGCAGAATGTAAGGTGTTAGGGTTGATATCAAAACTTGTAACTGCTCCCTTGTGGAGGATCATAGAAGATAACAAACACGTTCTCAGCATGAATCAGTATTATGAGACACTTCTGAATTTTTTTTGAACGAAATAGCAAGGATGCCATAAGATTTGTGTCTGGAGAAGACAAACCTTTTGATGAGGAACACTTAGTTCAAGAAGATAAGATGTACCGGGAGCTTGTATCCGCTGATGTGGAACTGGACTGCATTGCTGACCAGGTTGCACAGACTTTATTTTTAGCTTTTCACAAGCTTTTAAAAGCAGCAATGAAGGAACAGTTGCCTGGGGGTTGTTTTTATGAAGTCAACAATGAAATTATTAAGGAGACTCAGTCAGTTATACCTCATAATAAGCTGCCAGAAAGATCATTTGGGATGTTGGATTTTTTGGTGAGGTATCGCCCAAATGCAACGATTTTGACAAATGAAGCCTTTGTAATGTTCAGCTTCAATAAAACAAGCGAGTGGTTGGCATCTTTGCCACAAGATGAAAGAGAAAGGCTGTTGGTTGAAGCAAGGAAAAGAGGAAAGGAGATCAGAGTTAAATTCAAATCCAGATGCGAGGAAATTGCTGCTAAGCGCAAAGCTGTATTGAAAGATAAGGAATCAAAACTGCAGAAATTGAGAGAAGCATCTTTCAAGAAGAAGCGAAAACAAACAAGCGATATTTTGTATTATGGCCTATGGCAGACAGCTGATATAGTTGACAAGATATTAAATTCCATTTCAAAAGCAAGTGAAAAAAGGAAAGCGTTGGTGGCTCAGTTGCGATTTAGGCAAAATGTCTTAAAGCAGAGTGTTAAAGATGCTAAAATATACCATGTGTCTAGTAAAGGAAAACCACTAAGTCTGGAGGTGCTAATTAAAAATGTTAAGCAGCTTGTTGTAGATGCAACAAAGTCAGATCTTCAGCGTGAAAGACCATCCAAGTATCCATTACTTGTAGGAAAAAAAGTGAATCATACGTTCAATGAAGGAACTTTCAGTGGTTGGGTTATTAGTGTAGTTCCTGGTTTTCCAGATTATTACAACATAGTGTACGATAGTGATTTAGATAGTGATGGTAAAATGATGGAAAACACGGCTATCTACACCTACAGGTTGTTGGATGATTACAGAGCACAAAAACTTGAAATAGTTCCTGATGTGGTGAGAAACAAATGTTGGAATAATTGGTTTGAAAAAGCACAGGCAGTGCTGAAAAATTACAAACATTTTTGTTTATTTTCCAGAGCCCTCATATTAACTGTCATTGTTGTATTTTAAATAAAAAAGTTATGTTTAGAAATCAAATCAGTTTGGTGTTACTAATTATTTGCCTGTAGCATGATATTTACTAATTAATGTTACTTTACAGTCAAGCCCTCATGACATCATAGATATGTGTTTTCTAATTTTTGGAAAAACTTTTAAATAATTGTCATTTATTGAATTTTAAAAATGTGTAAGTGTGAATTGAAAATAAAATTATGATAGATATCTGTCCAGCAGGAGGTCATGAATGTACATTATTATTAAAAATGCATGTTATTTTATTTAAGATTATTGATCTGCAGAATATATCAATGCATTTTAGTCATTCAGCATTTTTAACAATGAAAAATCTTTAAAATATTACTTTTTTTGGCATTTAACTTTGGATATATTTTATAATAATAATATATATCATTTAAAGCTTTTAGTTAAATTTGTTATTCATTTCCTTTTGATTAAATTGTTCTGTATGATAAACTGTGGTTAATAGAGAATTGAGTGAAATGGTTTATAACTTGTAATTTCTTATTTTCAATTCATTATCACTTTATTTTATTTTTGAAGATAATTTTGGTGAAATATTACAAATAAGGGTTGATAGAAATAGAAAATATAATATTTATTCTTTATCTTTTTCAGCAGCCATCACAACTGAAGATGCCAGAAGAAAAATAGACCAGTTGAAGAGACTGAACTCAGATTGTGACATTTTAGGTATCATTTTAAGTGATATTTGTTGACAATTTTGCATTACAATTTAGAAATTTGAAGATAATTCTTAATTGTGAGACATCTTGAGTATAATAAATTATTTAAATTATCAAAAATATGTGACATAAAGTATTTAAAGCCTTCAGAAGAAGAAAAAACTTGAAAAAAACTTTATTTTTGTATTCTTTAAAATTGGAATCAGTTTTAAAAATAATGTGTCAGAAGGGCATCACAGAAAAAGAATTATTTCTCAGCAAATAACAGTACTAGAGTGTTGAAATAAACATTTTTTTCATTGTTTTATTATACTCTTGCATAGTATATAGGTCAAAGGTGTGTAATTTTGCGTTTTAGAAAACCCATTTCCATGCCTACCTTTATTATTCCCATTAGATTTAAGAAGCAAGAAGCCAAAGGAAAAAAGTAAAAAAAAAAAGAAGTAAAAGAAAAAATTATATTGGCTTACCAATTAACGGCACCGCGTCAGAAGTCGGAGGCATTGTTTCGGCTACAAGTAATAGGAACACCATTAAAGACAGCAATATGGTCACCCCTACAAAAAACAAACAATTTCGGATATCTATGCGCATGTCAAGGGATATATTACATATGTTAATATTAGCGGTCATGCAATCATGCTATAAATGTTAGAGTTATGAGATTATTATACATCAGATTACATACGGTTAAAAACAACAAAGGTTCTTCACAGCTAACTTAATGCAAAATGATGAAGACTATATCAAAACGTTATTGTATAGTGCGCTTTTTAAAACAGTTTTAATATTGTTTAATCTTTGATTTAAAACGACTGTTTCATTAAAATTTACGTTTTTTCGGAAGATGATACGAGGCAATAATTGGAAGTTGGTTTCTCCTAGTGAATTTAGTAGTTTGGATTCTAGATAAAGCGAACGCGAAATACAATGTTTATAAAATGCAAAAAAAATGTTCATCATAACAAATGAGAAGAAATTTAGTAAAATTTAAACCCAAACAAACCATATATTCCTTCTCTTTTGGCTTAGAAAACCGTTGGACCTGAGAAGAAATTGAGTAAAACAAACCATATTTTCGGTCTCTTTTGGTTTAGGAAACCGTTGGACCTGAGAAGAAATTGAGTAAAACAAACCATATTTTCGGTCTCTTTTGGTTTAGGAAACCGTTGGACCTGAGAAGAAATTGAGTAAAACAAACCATATTTCCGTTCTCTTTTGGTTAAGGAGACCGTTGGACCTGAGAAGAAATGAGTAAAACAAACCATATTTTCGTTCTCTTTTGGTTTAGGAGACCGTTGAACCTGAGAAGAAATGAGTAAAACAAACCATATTTTCGTTCTCTTTTGGTTAAGGAAACCGTTCGACCTGAGAAGAAATTGAGTAAAACAAACCATATTTTCGTTCTCTTTTGGTTAAGGAAACCGTTGGACCTGAGAAAAAAAACACGGATGTTTCGCTTATCTTATGAACTTTAGCGATCCACATGTCTTTGTGTAAGACAATTGCTAACGCGCATTTAGACAACATAACAACATACAGATATATGGGGATCACAAAAACTACACCACAAAAACACAACGGCTTGACCTGTTGTTTTGTTCCAAAACTATTCTGTAGGTTTTATATTTCTTTTTCCTCTCGTTTTTATAATTATTACTGAAAAGTTGAGGACTTTATTTTATGTCATTTAATATTTTGTTATATAAAATTCCAAAAATATTATTTAGTTGATGTTAGTTATTGGACTCTCTGATCCAGAGAGGTCTATGCAGCAACACAACGGTTATAACATGTTAGATACATACAACAGGGCGGATACAGAATATATAATTATGTTATAACATATAATTACACTATAACAGTATTATTTTATACGTATATATATATAAAAAGCACAATCAAATCTCGCACTAAAACACACTACAGTTATTTGATATAACTTTTTGGTCGATCGTGCTTACCTCCCTTTACACGTTGTCTACCTGAAACAGAATTCAACATGGACGATAGAGGCCTATCAAAAAGCCTCCACTTTAAAAAATCTTAAGTTTTACAAAAGTTATATGTAGTAGGTTAATATGTTCAAGTCTGAAAAATTTCTATAATCCATTTAAAAACCCTTGAAAATCAATGACGTCGAGACGGTGAGAGAAATTGGAAGTTGATTTTTTCAATACCATTTATAAATTGAGGCAAGTTTTTGGTTTCAGTTATTTCTTGTTTATAAGAGTTTATTGCTTGAATTTGAAAACCCTGTAAGGTAGGTCATAATTTAATCATAAAGTGTTTTTTTTCAAAATTTCTCTATTCCAGAATATCAAATTAATTGTTGTTAATATTAGTCTTCATAAATTAAAAAGATTTAATTGCTTGGTTGTAAAGGGTATTCATATTACAATTTATAAAATCAACTAGATAAATCTCTAAATCAAAATAAAAATGTTCATTTGCAGATAAAATACCTCTTTTGAGTTTAAAGGCTTAAAAGACTCTAAAAACTAATCTGGCACAACAAACAGCTATTATGTAGTTGGCAGTTATTTTAATTATTTCACTAAGCTTTGTAAGTTAAGGTTTACAGATCAAAACTAGCGAAATCATACGCAAAACGAACTATATTTATCGTATGTTTTAACTTACGATATTCGTACGTCCAATATTCATATAACTTACGAAGGTTTATAAAACTTTCACTTGGTCTAGTACTTGCAGGTAAAAGGTTCTAGTACCTGCAGGTCAAATGTCCCTTACCCACGAATGAAGAACCAGTGTATTTTAAAAGTTTTTACGTTTTTTTAAATTCATATTTTCTCTGGATTAGTGTGAACAGTTTGAATAAATAGACATGTATGGAAAGGGTGGACCTTAAACCTGAAGAAACAGCCAGAGCCAACAGTGCGTCTAACCTTGAAGAGGCGGTGGGATATGATAAGCAAAGTGCCTTGATAACAGCCATTTTTTAATCTGACATTGGAATTCTACATTGCCTTTCCACATGTTGCTAAGGTAGCGAAATTTTCTCTGATCGACATTAGTCGAGTTTTTGATATGTTATTCGGCTTTAGACTACTATGTTTATACCATCATTTAACATGCACCGATGCTTCTGTCATTCTATTTCCTTATATATGTTATAATGTAAGCTTATGGAAAAACAATTTGTAGAATCTGGCGACATACGTGTTTGGTTTTTGTTTTAGCTTACCCCATTATAACACAAAATGAAAACGATAGAGGGACAATTTAATTCCCGGAATAAATAAAAATAAATAGCGCTTAACTTGGCTTTAACTTAAATGTTATTGTTATTCAGCTGAGAAATGAAAAAATAACAATCCGTTATAAACAGATCCAAAATGAACAAACTAAGAAAACAAGGAATTAGATACAACATAAACTCAGAATTCCTGAAACCGAAGAAGCTATGGACGTATTACAAAATTGTATCGAATGGGGAGGAACATGGATATGCAAATTATTAAATTGATAATTTTAACTTTATTTCAAGATAGATGAAAACGGAGGTATAACTTTGAAAAAGCGACTACCACTTGTTTTTTTTAAATATAGACGTGAACGAAACAAGTGTAAAACTGTTTTTGGCAGTAAATTATATAATATTTTTATAGGAAATCCAATAAACTTGAAAAAACTTTGTGTTTTTAAATTTATGTACATTTCCGTGAATATTGTACGGGGGACATAGGGCGGGGATAACGTATTAAAAAAACAACAACAGGGGATTGGTTGAACATTTTGTGCAAATGACGTAATGCGTCATCAAGGAATTCACTTCCGGTGTAAACTAAGGCATGTGTACCTTGTAAAATTCCTTTCTACCGAAATACGGTAATTTACGACTAGCAGATTAATGCTGATGTAATCGAAAAATATCAGACATGAATTAAAATTCATCGGATTTTCCCTAAAACTTCGCATAATTTTCCGACATAAACGCAGTGACTCCGGTAGAACTTAAGGGGGTTTTGATTTCTGGAACTAGTCCTTTTAATAATTCACTTCGGTAATTATTTAGATAAAAACTTTTATTTAAATTAATATGATACTTTTATTCGAAGTGTTTAATATATAAAAATTCCACGTTATTTTTAACATTCTAATTGGAGAGTAACATGTAGATGGTATTGAAAAGGAAAGTTGGGGATGTTTCAGTCACTTCTGGCTCAAAAGACACGGGTAAGTTGGAATGGCGCGTTTTACTTACCTAAAGAAATTTTTTCCCCGGAATCTGGCGGAAGTAGAAACAATAATAATGACATAGACGAGATGAGTACACATGGTATGATGATGTTAAATCCGTAATACAGCGTGCGTCTTCGGATGTGTAATGTGAATGTTATATCTATATAAAGTTCTGGGCAGCATACATAAGACTCCACACTCCGTTTTCCTGGTAAACCTGTGATATGAAACAAGATGCACAAATAGACTATTAATCATTTAGATTGATTGATTTAATAGTGTTTTACGTCCGAGTAATGAATATTTCACTTATATCCAGACGCATCAGCCATAGGTGAAGTGGCGAAAAATTTTACCTCGGCAACGCGCTTAGGGCATCATGCAAGGAGGGTTCTTTAACGTGCCGCGCCTGCCGTGACATGAGGCATCAGTTTTTAAGGGTTCATCCAAAGAAACCTTGACTTGCATTTCAAAATGCCATTGGTCAGACCCGGCCGGGGTTTGAACCCTCGACCTCACATATACGAAGCAGCACTCTACCAACTGAGCTTCCGCAGTGATATAATCATTTAGAGTCAATATACTGATTTGTATACAAATGATAAATTATGTTTTTTGTAACTAAAAGTACAAGTATAATTTTACTTATTCTTTTTGAAAAAAAAAATTAAAATATCTTTTTTGGAACTGGTTCTGGGAAATCTTTTTCTTTATTGCAACGTGTGCGGAAAAATTAAAATACAGCAAAAGTTAATATATATTTAACAAAAATACTCGTTTAATTTTGCTGTTCCATATGTGCCCATTCATTCATTCCGCATCAATGACATGAAAGAAAATGTGTTTTGATTTAAGATTATTAAAATTTCGGTGATAAATAGGCAACCTAAAAAAAGTTATATTTGACGATATTTTATTATGTTAATAAATAAAAACTAAAAATTTAAATAAGGAGGTCATAAAAAATCTTATCTTAATGCAAATATTTTGTAACAGAATTTTGATTGGTCCTCGACTTCAGTAAAATCTCTGTTTTACGTCGGAGTTAAGATGTCGCGTGCTATCTAGGTAACGATTACGTAATGTATGTAATAACGCGCCGGTACAAGTGCTTTTGTTTACAAAACAAAACTATGTGACTGACTCCGATGATTTCGACGATTCCGTATTGCCAAATTTTGTCATAGAAACGGATATTTGATATATTTTAATCTGTTATTTATTTAAAACAATAAAATTATCAATGGAATCAAGTGTTTTCTTGATAGAACTACATTTTTGGCGTAACGACATCGGTATACATTATTGATTTAATGATGCGTCTGTAAACAAAAAATAAACTCTGATCGGAGCAGTGGGGATTTCCATCAATTTAACTGACTTTTTAGTATATTTTATTTAATTTGCATTAGAATGTAGATAATTCTCCGCAAGCGTCGCCAGGTAGACCTCAATTTGCGACAGTAAAATCCACGTTTTATGGTCGGAACTCTTCAAATAAAAAACAATTATCTCCTAATTAGACCTGATCCATACAACTAACAATTTAATTAAAAATTTAGAAATGTGTCCCAACCTATTGAACCTGTCTATTGCCACAAAAATATTCGTAAATCAAAACAGATTAAGTATTTTTAAGTAACGGTCCTGGTCCATTAAACACAGATTGTCACTAGTTTAAGCTGTCAATATGCGAAATGACTGTATAATGTGCTACAGTGTAAAAAGACCACTGCGGTAGCTCAGTTGGTATAATGCTTGCTTCGTAAGTTGGAATTCGAGGGTTCGAACTCCAAACGGGTTTGACCAGAGACTTAAAAATTGGTGGTGACTGTTCTTTCGCCAAGCACTCAGCATTTGGAAATAAAAGTCACGAGATCATTCGGATAAGACCTTTAATACCGATGCTCCGTGTCACGGCAGACGTGGCACGTTAAAGAACCCCCACCCCCTGCTCATTAGCGCACTACAAAGGTCAAATTTTCTGCCACTTCACCTATAGCTGGTGATTTCACGATATAAGTGAAAAATTCCTGACGAGGACGTAAAACACCATTAAATCAATCAATAACTTGTTTTAAAATAGCTGTCAATATATGCAAATGACTGCATAATGCACTACAGTGTAAATCGCGGTTTATTTATTTGTCCTTTTCCCTCTCTTATCTTTTAAGCACTCCGACTAACTCATTTCGCCAAATTACAATTAAAACACATTCTAATTTATCATTGACAGAACAGGAAATGTTCATTTTACGGAGATAACATTTTGTGTAACTCATTTACCGCATGTGTGAACCTCTGTGTTATTATCGATATCTTAAAAAACACTAAATAATTGAACAAGAAGAAGAAAAATTGGATGTTAATTTGCATGAATAAAAACAATTTGTTTTATTTACGGTAATGTAATGGAAACAAAATAGGTCATTGTATGTCCAAGAATTGTCTAGACATATCCGTTTACCCTGCCATACCGACATTATTCAAAAACACCAAAACTAACTCAATTTGACATTCCAAAATGACACACTTATCGTTATTGGTTGAATAGCATGTAGACAAACTGCCAATTCCGTGAAGGATTGCGTTATCCGTTTTTTATTATACAATTAAAACCGTCAACTATTGTACTCACAACAAAAACAAAGAGTTCTAAACTACAAAATGCACATTGTGTTCTGTCTATGACGTCATAAACATCTTTTACAAAAGGAGTTTTTTCCGCCGCTTGCAATTATATATTATATTTGACAATTTGTCCGGTAAAACCGCGAATGAAATTGGCAATTTGCCAATTTAGTACTGTATAAACAATGTATAAGCAAACAGAATAAAAAATGAAACACCTCAGCTAAAAAAGAAATTGAATTTTAAAAAAAATAGGAAATGGTAAAGGGTATTGATAAAAAGAAAATATTTATCTTTATGTTTTTCTATATTTTATTATTTTATCAAAGTCTGTAATAATTACTGTGATAAATAAACAAAAGTTAAATACCAGTGTCCTATATCTTTGGAATAAGGTAATGCAACCCAAAATATCACACAGCAAACATATACAATGATTCATTATAAGAAAAACCAGTGAAACCATTGATTTAAAAACATTCATATTTGCAATGGTTTATCTTTATTAAACTGCGGTCAGTACAGGAAGTTGAGAGTTGAGTAATGGTGTTTAAAACGTCCCAATCAATAATATTTCCCTTATATCGAGACGTCGCCAGCTATAGGCGAAAGTGCAGAAATTTTGTCTGTGTGTTGCGCTGATGGCATTATACAGCAGAGTTCTTTATCGTGCCATGCCTGCCATGACGCGAGACCTCGTTAATTTTAAGTTCCCATCCGAAAGAACCGTGACTGTTCATTTCGTAATGCCGAGTGCTTGGCGAAAGAACAGTCACTACCCACTTCCAAGTCTTGGGTCAGACCCGGTCGGGGTTCGAACCCACGACCTTCCACTAACGGAGCGAGCACTCTACCAACTGAGCTTCCGTAGTGGTACTCTGCGTAGAGGCCCCATGTAGAAAA
This sequence comes from Tegillarca granosa, assembly GCA_029721355.1. Taxonomy (NCBI): domain Eukaryota; kingdom Metazoa; phylum Mollusca; class Bivalvia; order Arcoida; family Arcidae; genus Tegillarca; species Tegillarca granosa. The sequence goes on along the minus strand of CM056600.1, from coordinate 32,679,584 downwards.
AACCTCTTTTTAGTTTATTCTCACCTATTAATTCCCATTCTCCATTACGTATAAAGTTAGAAGTGTCTCCACTTCCTTGGAGTTTTTCGTCCAGCTGTAAATCTAGTTGACGGCCATCATACGTCCAAGATCCAAATTTTAACTTGCATTTTTGTTCGTCAAATGGAAACCATGCAATGTCTATGACACATGTACTTTTAAACATCCCTGGTGGTATCCATGAACAGTTACCATCGTGTGATACAATTATGTTTGTATGGTAAGTGGCATCAAATGCCTTGTCAGCACTAAAATAAAAGAAAAAAACACTTGTAGATAAAAAATGTACATGGCAAAAGGCAGTACAATCGAGAACATCAAGCAATAAAAGAAACAAATAAAACTAAATCAAGAACAAACAAAAATGCTGAAAATGACATTGAAGTCGAGATGGGGAAATTCTGATCATGTGGTCAGATTTTTCATCTCAAACGAGGCTCTGCCGAATATCTAAATCCGAATCCAAAAGGAATGCATTTGATAAGGTAACAAATCTTTCTTTTAAACGTGTTTCAAGTAACTAAGTTTTTTCCCACTTATATTGAGCCAATCAATCAGAAACAGTGGAGAACCGAAATACCAAGAGAAAACCACTTCCCTTCGAAAGTATTATAATCATTCTACAGGCATTTTAATAAAGTGCCCAATTAAGTTGGGAATTATAAAATCAATGGTCCAAAAATGTATTTTTTATGCCTATTTATTTTAGCTGTTCAGTAATAAAATTTTATTGTTTCTTGTTCTTGGTTGCTTTTTGCTGTTGTCAAGTAATTGTTTTTGAGTCACTTTTTTTCTTCTAATTTAAAAAAAAAAACTATATTCGTTTTCTGCTTACTGTAAAAATTATTCTCTGAACATTTTAAAGTATGTCGGAACACAAAAATACTAGGAACTTCGCATTCCCCTGAGTCACATACAATGTAAACAATAAAGGTCAAGGTTTTTATTCAGTTATATATCCTGTGTTTATGTAAACATCACTAATGACAATCAAAGAAAGTCAAATTATATCATAATGCTGACCTATTGTACATTAGGATATCTGGTTTCCATATCTGCGTCGCCGGTACCCTGATGGCCTCGATACCACCAAATTCCTTTGGATCCCAAACTAGATTAGCATCGATCCAAGTCTTCAATGAAAAGATAAAATAATTTAATTATATAAACATATTTATAGTAGCTGCTAAATATCAATATAAACTTGTTCATATCTACAATGATTTACATTTATTTTAATGTTTGTGTGAAGCTTATAAGCATTGTAACGTTGGAATCCAAAACAAAAAATGTATGTATAAAATGACCGTTTAAAAATTTAAGAAAATTTTCTTTATTTCATTCATAATAATTACTGATTCTTTTTTTCATTGTTTAAGCACTATTACACTGTAAAGTTCTAAATTCTGAATGATAGGTTGTTTTTCTATTTCCCTATTGAGAAAACCGGAGAGAGAGAGAGAGAGAGAGAGGGGAGAGAGAGAGAGAGAGAGAGAGAGAGAGGGTGAAGGGGATAAAAAAGGAAAAGGAGAGAAGAAGTAGTAGTAGCAGTAGTAGTAGAAGTTGCTGTTGCTGTTGTTGTTGTACCTACCATCTGAAGCCAGATATTCGAATGGAGTATTTGATTCTTCTCGTCCTAAGTGTAAAAGAGATAACTTTAGGCAACATACTGTACATGTATATAAAACTTAATTACAAACGGAAAACAAAATCATACATATTAACTCCCTTTTTTACGTGTATGAAAACATGCAGGAAAAATACTACAATTTGCAAGTAAAATAAAATATCATCCTGCGCTGGTGCCCTTTCATCCTTTCATTTTAGTGTTGATTTTAAAATTATATGTATAAATATATATATATATATATATATATATATATATATATATATATATATTAAAACGCAAAGGTATTACCTTAAGTAAAATCTACACATGGATTTCCTGTGAAAGCTAAAAGACGTGTTAAATGCACTTTAAAAACGTATTTACATTCTTGACACATCAATGTATTGATGTTCTTGAAGAAATGATGAAGAAAATTACACACTATGGCATATTATCGAAAGGCTGAAAAAAGCAGAACTATATTTGTCCAAATTTGATTATTTTCTTTTTTGTTATTTATAGTTACTCTTTCATTATTTTGAGAAATTTCTAAAAATGTATCTTAAAATCAACACTGGTTGACAAAAGCATTAAAAGTACATACATGAAAAAGAAATAATGCAAGTTCATGACGATCTGTTAAATCGTAAAGCTAAATACAAAAATCCTGTTTATAGTTTCTGACAAATATAGTTATTAAATTATCACGACATTGCTTCCTTTTTGTTCCTACAATCTTCCGAGTTATTCATTTGCACGAGACCGGAAGCATAAAAAACACTTACGACATCAATGATTTGTTGAAGTACGATGGCGAAGCGAACTACAATTGGTTCAGATTCATTCTCTACTGGTCTCTCTAATGGGTTGTAATGATTTTCTTCAAAAAGATGGTGAAGCAGGTGTTTTTGGTTGACTCCTTGAAAAGATTCTGTAAAAAAAAACAATTCTCTCTTATTTTAGTGCATTTCTGTGATAATCAAATACGTTTGTGTTGTAGACAATGCTTATTAGTCCGTAACTAACCATGTTACATTATTTTGATATCTATAATCTTGTTGACGTGGCAGAATTACCATTTTTTATATTTTTTCTACTTACATTGTCAATGTTAATTTGATGTAATTTATTAAGTTTTTTACTTATTCAATACAGATATCTCTTTTGTGAAGTTGTTTCTAAGACCACACGAGTGAATTGTCTACAGCTCGAGTTTATGGTAAGTCCGAATTTCCTTTGACCTCCCAACAATTTATGGTTGTGGTTTTGCTGTTGTTGATGGTTTAATGCATGTCGGCGTACATACTGATTTGGTAACCTAGCACCTTACTCTGAGCACTCGCTAGTACACGGCAGTACACACTCGCACATCTTATGCATATACAAACCAAACTTGTATTCGATTTATTAGTAGAAATGAATAAATTTGCTATCGTCGCAAATATCTCAAAAACTACTGAGGCGATGTTAAATATCATTACAACCAACCAACATGTATCTTATTTAGTCGTATGACTGTGTCGTGTACTTTTATTGGTCTAACTTTGTGTACACGTCGTAAAACTACAATGCCGTTGTAAGATGTTATATTTTGTTACGCAAGAGAAACATTATATCGTCTTTATGTAAATAAATTTTGTGCATTGTTGAATAATTGGCACAAAACCCAACTTCAGAATGTTTTCATATTCATTATTTCTTCTTTGTTCAGTAATTTTATGTATGAATAATCTTAACTTTTAACTTTTAGTAACATTTCCTTGTTTTTAATCAGTAATAAATATTCTTGGAGACAGTTTTTATTATTCAGACAATAAAATAAATCATGAAATAGTCTAACTCTGATTATTGTATATCATCTAACTCCTGTTTGTCTCTATTTGATTTGACTATTCGTTTATGAATGCTCAATGACTTGTTTTAATGAAGAAGAAATTAAATTTTAGTTATTTACATTAGCTAACAATGGATATATATTTTATTTAACAAAAGCTCAATCTGAAAAATCAGAAAATTTTAAAATCCTTTGAATACTTTGTCTATATTTATTATTTGATTTTTTATAATTACTTCTTATTTATCCAGTTATTTTTTTAATTTATTTATGTATTTTTTTTTTTCTTTTTGCTTTTAGGGGTCTTTAAAACCATGTTTTGACCATTGAATATTTGAAATAAAGAGGTATTTAACATTATTGAAATACAAAAAAAAAATACATTTGATGATTAAAATACGTTTTATTGGAGATGTCCATCTAATCGGCTTAAATTAAATCTTCAAATTATTGAAGTGCATTTTAGAGAAAACAACTGGGGGTCTATAAGTTTAACTAGTAAAACGATAGTATATAATAGAAAATTATTAGTCACATAGGTTGATTAAATAAATACTTCAATCAAAAGTGTTGATTTTATAAACCAAAGTTAAATGAACAACGTCATTGGATAATGAAGATTAAAACTCGAAAGAAATCGAACCAAGTGAAATGTACAATGTCATGGAAAAATCTAGTGCAAATGGTCATCGTCATTTCAGAATGAATTGTTAATGATGACAACCAAATTATATACAACGCCATTGGATTAAAAATTAAGAGCTCAGAGAATTCGCACCAAGTGAAATGAACAACTTCAAGGAAAAAACAAGAGTAAATTTACAACGTTATGAGAAAATAATATTTTCATTAAGACTTCAAAGAATTAGCAGCATGTAAACTGTACAATGAATAGGAAAATTGATCGTTTATTAAGGCATCAAAGAATTCTAACCAAGTGAAATTTACAATGTCATTAGAAAGTATATAAATTTAAATGCATATATAAATCAGTGATAGATCAGTCCGATCAACATATATATTGAATTATAGATAATTGAAAACCTGATTAAAGATAACATCTGACACTGAGAACATTTCGATTGTTCACGCTGCACATAATATTAATAAAAAGGAGATGAAATATGAATATTTAAAATAAAGGAGCACACATACAAAAGAATTCCTTACACACACATACACACACAGACACAGATATATATATATATATATATATATATATATATATATATATATATATATATATATATATATATATATATATATATATATATATATATATTTCGGGTGTACACCGGCTATTACGGCGAAATGGTATCCGGCGTGCACCGGCTATTACGGCGAAATGGTATCCGGTAACTTTCAGTAGCATCATGCTTGTGTTGTTATATATAACTGTTTTTCATTATTTCAATTTATATCTTTTTTAAGTTTCTCATATTAGAGCAAGGCATTTTGTAGCTTTGCCTTGTAACAAGCATTTTGATTGGTCAGACATTTTCTGAATATATTTGCTCCAGTTTTCCTGTTGGACAGATTCATTTGTATTGTACAGAGATAATAAAGACTTTACTTGCTACGCAGATTTCTTTGTTTGAAACACTTTTAGTAATTTTTTTTTTTTTTTCTTTTTTTTTTTCTTTTTTTTTTTTTTTTTTTTTTTTTCATTTTTCACTTCCAAAGTAAAAAAATTGCATATGTTTCTGTGTAGCATATTTTGCTAAGAAATGAAGCATATTTAAATGTACTTCTCAGATCAGGTCTCTGAAATATGTTCTGATAATTGCCAAATGAAATAATGAAAAAGTAAAATAAAAAGACAAGACAAAATAAAAAAGATACTCAGACCGAAAGATAATTATAAAACCTCCGATACTGACAAAAAAATGAATGATGGAGTCTTAGATCGCGGCTCAAATTTTTTAAAGTGTTGTTCTTAACGTAAAAAATGTTTCGAGAAGAGATCTTCAAAAAACACAAAGATCAATGAATCTTTGCTTTACTAAGTACTTAAAACTGAACAGACAATTCAACTTGTAAATGATATCCAAGAAAATTGAATCGCTTAGATTTAAATTATTATGTTTCTATTTTTGCTTTAGAAGTAATTTTCTGTTAATTTTCTTTTACAGAAATAAATATCTTAGACCAAATACATCAATTAGGTATGGCTTTAAAGGAAAGTTGGATAAAAGTATTGATTTGTTTGAGTAAAGATAAATACTTTCTATGCAAAGCAAGTTGTCACCAAAAAATTATACTCTGTACATTTGTCGAAAATAACTGAAAGAAATTTAAAGCTAGACTTGGATGTTCAAAGGTTAAAACACTAATTTTCCATGCAATATATTTTAAGAATCAACTATTGAGAAAAGCCCTTTTTCATTTGTATTTTTTCATTGCCTACACCATCTTTTATACATGTATTAACAGTGGAGTGACGGGGGTGTTAATGATGTCTAAAGCCCCACTCGAGATTCTTTCATTTATATCTAGGCAGTCAGTTCTAATTAAAATCGTGTGGATAATCGGAGTGCCCCGAGAAAACCATCGACCTTACGTAAGCAAACTGACAAACTTTCTCTCATACGCATCTGTCCTGATCGGGATTCAAACTTAAGCAGTGAGGCTGATTGATTGATTTTTTACGTCCCAGTCAAGAATATTTCACTTATATTGAGACGTCACCAGCTATAGGCAGAAATTTGGACCTTTGCAGTGTGCTTAGTGCAATGTGCAGAGAGTGTTCTTTAGCGTGCAACTCCTGCTGACAAGGAACATCGGTCTTTAAGACATTCTCCGAAGGAGCCCGTGATTTAAATTTCCAAATGTCAAGTTGTTGACGAAAGAATAGTCAAAACCTGTTTTTCAAGTCTTGGTCAGACCCGGTCGGGGTTTAGCAGTGAGAAGAACTGTGAGTCGTTACGGTGTTTTAGATCATTTGGTCACCAAGGCACATAGATATATTCAAGTATTCAGAATAAACATGGACTAATAATTTTGCAACATTCGAAATTTGTTATATTTTATATGAAATACATTTTGAATCATAATACTCAAATATATGACACATGAAATGAATGCTTATTTAACGTGATGTGATTTATTTATTTATTTATTCACTTATTTATTCACTTATTTATTTATGTAACGCAATTATTAATAATTATTACATCATTAATCGAGAAAAAATCTTAATATCCAGTACTAAGTTTCATGTATTAGAACAAAACTGTCGGTTAGTATTTTGGAAATATGCTATTCTATTCCTTTACAATTAACCGATAAGGGAACGTATAATGCGATAGCTGGCGAGCCCTTTTGATAATACAAGAATGGTTAGTCATGTAGATATTTAAAAAAAACAAAAACGCTTTTGTTTCTTTCCAAGATGGCAATTATAATAAATTAGTTTTTCAGAGAACTGCTTGATATCCTATAATGTTGATGTAGAACTGCTTGATATCCTATAATGTTAATGTAGAAAAAAAATGATGAAGATATGGAACTGAAAAGGTTTGCTTTTTCCCTTATAAACCACGTTTTTCCCTGGATATTTCAAAGCAACATTTCCATATTGTTCAGCACAAGCTTAAAAATATTGATCACGTGGTGCACTTGCAAACTTCATTCAAAAAGGCTAATTAAGGCAGTTAATATTCTTCGACAAGAACGCAGAATAATGTTTTTAATACTCATCATTATTATTATTGAGATTGGGCAACCCTATGCAGCACAACTACAATGAACATTAATACAGAACAAACGTGGGCTGTATTAATCCGAAAGTTGAAATAATTACATACGAGTTTTCCGTAATGAATGTAAAATAAAACATTTCCATGCAATTCTGGATTGTTGTATGATCTAAATTATCCCTCTGAAGTGTAATAAATAACTCCAATTTCAAATTTTGACAGATAAAAGTCAATAAAATGCAAGTAGAAAAACCTTGATACACTTTGTATGCAATAAAGAAAGGCTTCCGTCACCATATTACATTATGTCCGTTTTAATTAACTTAAGAATAAAATCCGAATAGATTTTTTTTTATTTTTCAAAATTGGAACACACGTCAAAAACCTTTTTATTGATGTAAGAAAAGGCACTTTTAACACAATTACTAGAAATAAAGTTAGCTAAAAACATATTAATCTTGTCACGGTTGTTTTTAGGGAATTTCTTTCCGTAGAACTTAAAAATTCATTACAATCGTAAAAAGCTTTTAAAAACATCAAATTATTTAATAAACACGCATCTTCGCACGCGTGACGGGAAAATTAAACTCTATAAATGTTACACGAAGACGTGCAGAATACGACTAAACTAATTGATGTCCTATATGCACGTAGGTGTGCTGAAGGTGCATGTTAATACAGATGACATACTATATATTATAATATACATCTACTTTTCTACAAAACTAGGTTAAACAATTGTTTTTATTTTAATCTTTTAAACAAAAAATTTGAAAAAAAAACAAACAAACAAATAATACGACCGAAATTAAAACAAAACTATCAAGATGACAGAATAGCACCTTTTGTATCTTCGAAACAATTCTCTGAAGTCTTCATACGGCGTTCTTGCGTGTTACTAATACAACACATATATTTGTAATTATCATGAGAAGTTTGTTTTTTAAATAATACAATATTTCTATTAGTCATGACTTGAGATCAATATTTTAAACATTGTTTATTCAATTATCAACGAAATATAACATGAGGTGAACAATAAAAATATTCTTTTCCATAATTCAGAAAATTGCACGCTGCAATTTGTAAGCAAATGCTTGAGACCATTCGGTCATTGAACCCGTAATGATATCGCAATGAAATACCTACAATTATTACCCCAATGTTATAATTTAATGCTATACAGTATAGTTAGAATGCCTATCGTTTTAAGCGTTGATTTGAGATTTGATTCTATGTTTAAGCGTTTGTAACATAAATATTACTCGGCGAGAATTTAAAATGTATTTTATTCTTGAAATGTCAAGTTTTGGGGATTGCAGGTTGTGGTTTCGTAGTCAAAAATACCATGGACAGTTAAAAATACATATTAAGAAGGATTTGCTTTAAATATCAAAAATATTTGCCACAGCTGTTTTGTGTTTTAAAGAAGATAACGAGACGACGTCTTCAAAATAACCATAATCTTTACTTTAAATTCAGCATTTGAAGACGAAATCAAAATTCAATCGATAGATCATGTTTTGATTATGTAACGCTGTCAGAATAATTGACACGCTGTCACACAATAAATGGATTTAGTTGGAGACAGCATAACTTCTCAAGATTTGACGTTTTATCTCTTACAGATGAAAATTTGCTAACTAGTCACGTAAACAAAACATTAAAATGGTCACTACTGTTAGAGTCACTGTGTTTGTGACTGTGAATTTTGATAAATTGTCATAGGAAATCCGATTAACTTGAATTATGCTGGTATTTTTCAGAATTTTTCAAAAATACTAATTTTTTTCAATATCATTGAATTTTCTATAAAAGTTTTGCTTGATTCACTATCACAAACACATTGACTTAAACACTGGTAATTTGTTGTTGCCAAAAAACGTGTTTTTGCCAAAAGGCAAGTTAACGTAATAAAACAAATGAAAAAATTGAGAATACAAGACAAACATAAAGCAGACTTGAAGCGCTACGTAACTTAAAAACTCATGGCTTTGAACGGACACTTGATCTGTAAGTCAACATGGAACTAGGTTTATTTCGAGTATTATTGACGGATCTAGTAATAAATTCAAAGTTATAATTTTTTGCTTTAAGTGTTAAATAAAGACGCAGGGAATCATTTAAAATTATCAATGAAAATGGAGTCAGTGTGAATTATTTAATCCATTGATCGTTCAATGAGTTTGATATAAAAAAAACTTTAAATTCTCTCTCTCTCTCTCTCGCTCTCTCTCTCTCTCTCTCTCTCTCTCTCTCTCTCTCTCTCTCTCTCTGTAAATTGTTTCAGTTCTTATTTCAGGTCCTTACGGAATTCCTTTTGTTTGAACTAAGTAACAAAATATGCATATAAAAAACGAAACAACAGTTATATCGATTGTTCAAAATCCGACTTCGGATAAGCACTTGGTATTTTGACAAATGATATCATTTGTTATTGTTGTCAATTGGCTTTTATTATAAATAAGATAAACAATCAATAGTCGCATGAATAA
>CM056600.1:32465291-32669809 GCA_029721355.1 Tegillarca granosa | reverse complement strand
ATACTATTATACATAATACATCCCTTTTCTTCAAATCATTTGAACATACATATTTGCCATGAGTTATCTAAAAATTGAAACTTTAAACTGTAGAGGATTATGTTCAGATTATTTATGGAAAGATTTATTTGATAGATGTAGGAAAAATTATGACATATGATTTTTAATCGATAATAATCGATACACATTCTACTGAAGTCATGGAAAATAACTGGAAAACGGGAGTGGGGATATGAAGCAAAGTTTTGGCTCTTTTGCCAGCAACAGTCGCGGTGTCGCAATTTTATTCCATAATTCTTTCAAATTTGACATTCTTGACCAAATTAAAGATCCTTACGGAAATTTTCTTATTGTGAATGTTTTAACACACAATAAAAATATAGCTATATTTGGACCAAATATAGACGAATCAGAATTCTTCAATAAATTGATTGCAAACATTAATGTCATTGGTAATAGTTCAATAGTTATGGTGGTGATTTTAATGTACCCTTAAATTATGATCTGTATACATTGAACTATAACAAAAGAAACAATCCCAAGTCACAAAAAAAAATCTATGAAATGATGTCTGAATTTGATTTAACTTATGTTTGTAGAGAGTCTATCCTAATATTAGAAGATACACTTGGCGAGGTCCAAAAGATAAAAAAACTAAAAAATTTTAACTGAAGCCGAAATTGAAATCGCTTACAAATCTGATCACTCTCCTCATCACTCTGAAATTTATAAATAATGAAAAGGGTCGCGGAACGTGGAAATTTAATAATGGTCTACTCTATGATAAGGAATGCATAAAAATCGCAATGAATTGCATTCATCGTACATGTAATGACTATTTTGTGATGGGGTGCCTGACAGTGATAAACTTACATATTCAATAAATGACCAATGGTTGTGGAAAATGATCAAGTTAAATTTAAGAGGTCAGACTATTTCATACACCTCACATAATAAGAAGGAAAGTATTGAAAAAGAAATAAATATAGAAAATACATAAAATATTTATACTCTAAAGAACCAGAAGTGTCAAGACATGAAATAGACAAAAATGAAAAAGAGGCAAGTAATGTTAGGGAGGACAAAATAAGAGAGAAAAAGCAAAATTGTAACTTGAAGGGGACAAAAGTGCTAAATATTTTTGTAATTTGGAAAAAAGAAACTTTGTAGAAAAAACTATGTCAAAATTAATACTAGATGATGGTAATAAAATAACTAATCAATATGATATCATTAATGCTCAAAAAGATTTTTACAATAACTTTAGACGTCACGAAATGTTTTACATGAAGATAAAGAGAAACTGTATTCTAGCTATTGTAGAGGCTTTTATAGATAGTAATAAAATAAATAATAACGACAGCATGGTTTTTCATATTGCAATATATTTCGAATACTCAGTATTCCTTATCAAGCTTACATTTTAATTAACTGATAAACTACATGACAAGATATATATAAACATTTGATTGTAAAACAGATCATACAATATATTAACATAGTACATAGTCCTCTCCAGAATTTCGCCATTCTCTTCAAGATGCGATTAAGTGCAACATTGTTCAAGATGTTCCACGATGTTTCGGACAAATTCTCTGGAAATTTTAATATTTTTGGGACTAACACCAAAGATGATATAAAATACATGTTTTTATTGCCGTATATTGGTAATGCCTCACTGGTTCTTAAAAAAAAACTCAAAAACATTTTTAAATAAAAAACATCCATGTGAATATAGTATTCTCCTCTTTTAAAGTAAGAAATTACTTCTCACTTAAAGACAGACGTAATAGTCACCTGTAGGCATCTGTAATATATAAATTTCAATGCTTGGGCGATCCAAGTACTGCCAATGTAGGTAAGACAAAAAGATACCTTCAGAGACGAATAAATGAACATTTTAAAATTTAATCATACTGAAACTTGTAAGACATGTAAAGAATCCGGTATTACCAATGCATTCAAAACTTAATAAAGGTGATCCTGGAGGCTTTACATATTAAACTTGAAAAGCCAACTTTAAACAAACAATTGGCAGGAGATAGGACAACTTTCTTACTGAATGTGTTCCAATAACCCTTAGATATAAACTTAATTGTTTTTTTTTTAAATATATAATTGTAATCTACCCTTAATTGTACTATGTAAATATATTGTATGATCTGTTTAACAATCGAATGTTTATATATATATCTTGTCATGTAGTTTATCAGTTTGTTAAAATGTAAGCTTGATAAGGAATACTGAGTATTCGAAATATATTGCAATATGAAAAACCATGCTGTCGTTAGTTTTTATTTTATTACTATCTATAAAGAGAAACTATTTTTTGATAAGGAAAATTCATTTTTAAATTTATTAGATTCTGACTCAATAGAAGGTATACTTACAGTTTCGGAATGCGCTCAAGCCTTATCAAAAATGAAAAATGGAAAATCTCCCGGTTTACATGGATTTACAACAGAATTTTTTACAATTTTTTGAATGATGTCAAAGAGTATGTCGTGAATGCACTAAATTACGGATATATAGACGGGAAATTGTCGGTCACTCCAAGACAAGTTGTAAATACTTGCATACCAAAAGAAGGAAAATCAAAATTTTATTTAAAAAATTGGCGACCAATCTCGCTTTTAAATGTTGATTATAAAATTGCCACATCAGCTATAGCAAATCGAATTTAAAAAAGAAAAAAAAAACAAAAACTTTAGACCCCATTATTTCTAAAACAAAAACAAGAATTATAAGGGAGCGTTTCGTTGGAGAAACTACACGTTTAGTACATGATATTATTGAAAAACTGAAGAAGAGAATATTCCTGGAATTTTTCTTCTACGTGACTTTGAAAATGCATTTGATTCTATTGAATGGTCATTTATTGAAAAATCTCTTTTGTTTTTTGATACGGTAATTCCATTATCAGATGGTTTAAAATCTATTATAGTGACATTTCAAGCTGTACTCATTATTATGGTTTCTGCTCAATTTTTTCAAAGTTCAAAGAGGTATTTGACAAGGAAACCCTTTATCGTCACATTTATTCATAATACCTGTCGAACTCTTGAGTGCGGCTATTAAACAGAATCCAGATATCAGTGGGGTCAATATTAACGATTCTGAATATTTGATTGGCCAATACGCGGATGATACCAATCTCACTTTCGCAGATGACAAGAAATCACTGAATTCAGCAATAGAACTAATTGGCGACTTCGGCGACTTTTCTGGCTTAAAAGCAAACTTTGATAAAATTGAGGTAATCTGGATTGGGGCCAAGAGGGGATGTGGTGAGGAGTTAAACACAAATAAAAAGATTAAATGGAATCATACCGGATAATTTAAGCTGCTTGGAATAAAATTTAACTTACAGTTAGATATGTGTTTGAAAATTATACTGAAAAAATAAAATCCTTCAAAAATATTCTTCCAAACAGGTCATATCGATATCTTTCTTTGATGGGGAAAGACACTGTTATTAAAACAAAAGCTTTACCTGTATTCATCCAAATTTTTTGAAGACCTCCTGATCCCCAAAAAAGTATTTTACAAGCAATTCAAAGTTGCATAATTATTTTCATTCGGATGGAAAAATGGACAAAGTAAAAAGAACAATAATGTATAATGATCATGCATACGGAGGACTTCGTGTTCATCACATTGAATCATTATGTCGAGCGAAAAAAATTTCATGGATTAAGACCCTTGATCCGCTTTTGTATCTGGCTGGAATTTTGTTATTAGACAACCTAGAAAAATATGGGGGATGGGGGTAATAATATTTTGTTTTTGAGTGAAGGGGTAAGGAGAATGTTCGTTACCTTTAAATACCTTTTGAAAGGACGTGTTTCAAAGTTGGGCAAAACTAAATGACTCAACCTTATTACATCCCAACTGACATATTATCCCGGCCTTTTTGGTACAATCCACTAATTAAAGTGACAACAAGTTAAAGTTCAGGAGTCTTTTAATAAAAAACTAAATCTGGAAATAAAAGAAATAGAATGGTAAGAAATATACGCCTCGCCTTTCAAAATAATTGATGATACAAAACTGCAGTCCTTACAGTTTAAGATAAACCATAATATAATATTTACAAAATCAAAACTTTACAGATGTAATTATGCACCTTCTGTTCTAAAATAAGAAAATCTCTAATACACTTATTTTATGAATGTTATATTGTAAGAACCTTTCTGGATGAATTACACGTCAAAGGTAATATCAAAATTGACAAAAAGCCATTTATTTCATTTTCGGTAGATATAATATTTCACAAAGTGAGATAGGAAATCTTGCTTTCTTCTCATTAAACGCTATATATATCCATGTGAATTCAGAAATACGATGACAAACTACGAAGGTGCATTACAGCTGATAAAAACCTATAGAAATATCAAATTATCCTCTACATTTAGGTATAACCTCATAAAAAAGAAAATCTTATAAAAATTTTATTGAAATTTCTTTTTAATTAATTGTTTCATGTGTATTAATTTATGTGCTTATATCAATGTGTAATATGTGGATGAATGTAATATTTGGTAGATAAATAAAAAAATCAAATGATAAAAAAGATAGAGTAGTAAATGTAATAATACACACATTCACATACCAACACACTTTATATATATATATATATATATATATATAGAGAGAGAGAGAGAGAGAGAGAGAGAGAGAGAGAGAGAGTTAACCATAGAGAGTGAGCTTGTGTTTCTCTAATTCTTCTAAATCACATATTTTTAATAACAAATGTAACAATATGAAAGAAACAGCGGAATAAAAAACAAAATTGAGGATCAAATCAGGATTTTTCGTGTGATAAGCGAGCACTCTATCACAACGCTAAAATATCCGGACCTAAACTTCTGACATTTATAACTCTATTATACCTAATATACAGTACTACAACACCAAGACTAGCTCGGCCACGCTACATATCTCACTGTCATGAGATTCCCCACTTGTTTTGTCGGGTGACAAAAGGAGGGAGGTAACATCTAACAACTACTTAACCGCCGAGGATCAAACCCACGATGATATGCGAACGCTTCATTACAAATTAGAATTCTTGACTAAAAAATCTGGCAGTAATTCACTCTATTATATCTACTACAACACTACTAGCTCAGCCCCGCTACAAATAAAAATTCGTTAAGAACATAAACAACCGTCTCTCTATTCTGTAAAAACTTTGTTTACAAAACAATAAATTAAGCAACTTATCTTAGATGTTTTCTCAATACGAGTAAATGGATTAATATGCACTTCAATTTTTAATCAGATGTACTTAAAACTTAGTACAGAAGCACTCAAACTTGGTTCAGAAGCCTTCGTTTTACACTGTTAATTTTCAGTCTGTAAAACATCGGATAAGATTGACTGCTTCTCTCAGAAACAAAACCGATATTCAAAGACTACAATACAGAAAAACAATTAGCAATTAGTATCATATATATATATATATATATATATATATATATATATATATATATATATATATATATATATATATATATATATATATATTAATATACATTTATTGTAAAGGTTTGAAACCTTTTGGGGAGAACAAATAGTCGCAATAGATAAATCGGGTTTTTTTTTGTTTTTTTTTTTTCTGTAAACGCATCTTAAAATGGTTACGTTTCAGTTTCAATATACATCAACAAGAAACCGTATATTAAATCATTTTCTTGCTGATCTGATTAATTTATCGTACCATTAAAAAAATTCACACACATATGTTTTTCAACATCTCAGGAAGCTCATTATTTGCTTCATGTAAGCTTCTATCGTTCTAATCAATACAGATTAGGGAATGTGAATATTGGAAAAACGGACGTAATTCCATATGAAAGCATTGTTATTTTCTTTTATATAGATAGAAGAAAACAAAATATTTGATGTATTGGATTAGCAATACTTTAGCTTTACGGACTAATCAAAATTAAATTTATTTGTCAAAGCTTAAATGAAACATATATAAATTTAAGTCCTTTGTTGTTTCTGAAATGCTTTGTAGTTGATTTCTTTTGTGGCCAAGTATTTTAATCTACAAATTTATAAATTAATGAACAATTTTTGTTATATCATTACCATGACAAAGACTTAAGGCCATCGACATAATGAAACCCATTTCTTCTTTGCAAAGCAAATCAAGCACAAACACAACGGTCAATTTCTAAATTACAATCAGAAACGCAAAGTAAAAAAGACAATGAAAAACTAGCTAATTCACTTTAACAGATGAAACGGGTAATTCAAAAGAGTACCTCCTATCTAGCTTGATACACATGCTACGTGCAAAATTAAATTTAACAATAAAAGGAAAATGAAACTCTGAGAAATTTAACATATCTAGGATGTTTAGTTACTTTAAAAAAAATAAGCTTAGATTTTCAATATTCCTGAGTCAACAATTTATTTATAAGCATCTGGCCTTGTTGTAGAAAATTCCCGTAGTTCGAACAAACTCTACCATACCATGTTAACTGTAAAACACACATCTTACGTGATAGCAGGAATATTGTTTTATAGACATTGGAAGTTGACAATAGAAAAATAACGTCGGTCATAAACCTTTAAACGTAGCAATGCTTATCATGGGTGTAATTTAGGTATAATTCGAAACATGAAGCAAAATATGAAGAATCAGTCTTATCGCAGTCTATATAGGATAAACGGCAATCACATATTCTTCACATTTGAAATTATAAAGAGATAGAATTATCTATATATATGTGTGCGGAGTTGAATGATTTTGCGACAGACTTTTCTCGAGATTTAATAAGGTTTTATATCAACTCTGCTTCATATTATTAACGAAACAAAGCAGCAAAACATGGTCCCCAATTTTTGCCGATTCGTATAACGATTGTTTGTTAAAAATAATATTGTCAAACATAAAAAACATGTTGTTTATTAAAACTTCCTCAATTTTCATTTCATCCTCGGTGTATTATCGGATTTAAAATTTGATGTATGGAAAAATAGCCAGAACCCATGTTGATCACTAAATATTTATATCTTGGCTTACCGATGCTAAGAGCCCTTATTCACTTTTGATTTATAGTCTTACAACGTAACAACTTAAAAAACTTGAACAACTCGACTCAGATTAAGCAAATGAAGCGAAATAGCAAAAGAATTCTCAAATTTTGTAGCGATGCTCAGTTTATCTTAATAAGTAAAATTTTCATTTTAAACTGATATGTTAGCAAAACAATTCTTATTAAATAGCATTTTTTAAACAATTGTTTTTATCAAACAGAAACAATGTCAGTAAATAATTTATATCCATAATACATGTAATGAAATTTAATACAGTAACAGTTTGATTTCTGTAATGGAAAAAACATTTATCAAGGTGATGTCATCCTTAAAGTACCATAACTCGTACACCCCGAAAACTCGAAGTCACCAACGACTTTCCGTGCACTTCGAGTTATCGAAGTTCTACTGTAGTATTTTGAATTCCAATAGCCATTTAGTTTAATTGGCTAAGCTTTTAATAGACGGGGCCTGCTAAACAATATGATAGAGAATGTAATTGTCTTTAAATGTTAGTTTTTTCTATAAAGAAAATATTTGTAACTTTAAGGGAAAAAAGTTACTCACAATAGAACAAAGGTTTCGTAAACGTATTAAAAATTTTTTTTTTTTCGGTTAATGAATAAATATCTTAACCAAATAGATACATATTTTTTATTATTCAAATTAATTTATCGCGCCATTTAAACAGTTCACAACCATATTTTTCTGATAAATGTCTTAGGTATTTTCAGTCTTTGCTTCATGTAATCTTCTTTCGTTTATATGAATAGAAATTAAGGATAAGAATATTGAAAACACGAACATACACAACATTGTCAATTTCTTTCAGATGATGATAAGAATACAAAATATTTGTTGTGTTGGATTAGCAATACTTAATTTATTCGGATTAATCAAAATGAAAGTAATTTTTCAAAGCTTAATTTATGCAGACAATAATTTTAGTTTTTTACAAGTGTTTTTGATCTGCATTGAACCTGTTTTCATTTGTGGACAAGTACATTTTCCTACAGCTTTACATTAAATTACACAACTCTTATTATATTTTTTCCATGACAATCATCTAAGATTGTAGTCATGATAAAAAAAATCCTTTCTTTTGCAAATCTAATGTAGAACCTTTATAGGCTTTTGATTTAAAGTGAAACCCGAGTTAACAACACACAATTCGACGTTTCGGGTTAAACAAAAGGAAGCGGAAATGCAAAAGGATTTCAAAGATATGAAGTGATTGTTAGTTTATCTACTTTATAAAACAATATGGACCCAGTTGTTCATAGCTCCGTAAATATAACAGAAAGATGATTTTCCATCATGTCTTATTATTTTTATTGTTTATTTATTTATTTTAAACGGAAACAAATTCAGTCTTCAAAATAAAACCCTCGTCTCCTTTTCAAATCAAACTTAGAGCCTTTATAAGCTTTTTTGATAAATAGTCGAACTACGTGAAAACTTAAACATCTGACGATTTTGGTTCAGAAAATAATTGAGGCGAAAAGCAAAAAGATTCCAAATTTTTTGCCTGAATCTGTTATATTGTAAAATATCTATTTAGAACAATCTGGACTTTTTGATTAAGGGTTTCGTTTTCCTTACTGGTGGATTTGCAATTATTTTCATCTTGTATGTTTATCAATATCTGTTTTAATTCTGTACAGAAGTTTATGTATAAAAGTATTAAACCTATAATCCTAAAACATGTATTAAGTTTTAGTATATTTTAAATTTTAAAACTCACTTTTCATTTAGGTCAATTAACTTAATTTACTTACTTTATATCCAAATCATTTTTTAAATGTCTTACGCATGGTAGCAAATATGAAACAAAATACATAAGCTGACATATAAATATGTTAAATTGTAGATCACGGAACAAATTCGTGCAAGCTTATTGCTAAATCAAATATGTTTGTTAAACCCAGAAAGTTATGTATTTTTACATTAAATAAAAAACGTGTTCTATGTCTGTTTTCTTTCTTAAAATTAAGACAGAAGTTGATGCAAAAAATCGGTTATTATTTAACAGGAACAATGTATGTCAACATTTCTATTCTCACAATACATATAATTATTAAGTTTTAATAACATTTTGAACCATTAAGTTAAATTGACTAAGCTTAAAACTGATGGGCTATATGATAAATAATCATTTTAGATTTGATTTCATAATACTTGAAAATACTAGTCACAATTGGCAAAAGGTTTTGTAAACGCATTTAAATATATATAAGCTTCCGGTTTATATTCTGAAGAGAAATGTTAAAAATAAAACAAAAATCAAAAGTAATTAGAAATTTATTTCAAAAGTCGTGGAAAGTGTTTTCAACAATATTCAATACTAATAATCCCAGGGCACTTATGGAATATACCATAAGATTTTTGCATGGATTCAGTCACAGGTAATAATTTGAGAATAAACAAAGTATTTCAACCTCTGAAAGCAATGGACCGAAAATTTAAAAATATTCTTATTAGAAGAATAATATCATCAATAGTGAGAATGTTTATCGTTGCCCTGGATAACAGTCTAACATCGTCTTTTGATGGAGAGGATTAAGTGGCGAATCATGTTTTGTGGGATTCTAGACCATGATTTAAGTAGCACAATTGTTGTTTCCTGTCTATAAGCCGGAAGTTTCAATATGTGTTGTTACAGAATGTCTCAATGGGTTCAAATCGGTAGATCTACTCGGTCAATCCATGCGACAATACTGATTCATGACCCTTCCACGGTGAGGTCGGGCATTATTTTCAATCAAAGTAAAGTTCAGCCCGAAAGCAAAAGCCAAAGGTCTAACAAAAGGATGTAGAATTTTACCACTATACTGCACCTATGTAAGAGACCAACAATCATGCACATGTAGCTCGGTACGTCCATCAATACTCGGTCAATCCATGCGACAATACTGATTCATGACCCTTCCACGGTGAGGTCGGGCATTATTTTCAATCAAAGTAAAGTTCAGCCCGAAAGCAAAAGCCAAAGGTCTAACAAAAGGATGTAGAATTTTACCACTATACTGCACCTATGTAAGAGACCAACAATCATGCACATGTAGCTCGGTACGTCCATCAATACAAATTCCACGCCCATATCATCAATTAATTGCCACCAAAAGGTCATGTTGAACAATGCAACAATCGGCATAACGTAACTATACGCCATACATGTCTTCTCCCGTCGCAAAAGTCAAAACAAAGTTTAGATTTATCCGTAAAAAGGATAGGATTCCACCGATGTTGTTGCTAATTTCGGTGATTATTTAATGATAATGTTCTTGACAAGAAAAAAAAAAAGCCTTTGAATAATTTGTCAAAACTGATTGTTTAACTGTACAGCAGATTCAAATTCATTTGTCGCTCCTTGTTATCAAGATAACGGTTCTTTGGGGCTGTAGCAGGTCTAGGTCGACCTGAAAGAGGCCTTTTTGTGAAACTGCCAATGTGCTGAAATCGATTTTACAGTCGAAACACAACACTTTGTGACACATTTAAATGTTGTGCAAGTGTTCTTTGGCTCTGTCCAGATTGCAACATTCCATCTGCAAGGCCTGCATGACAAAGGACCTCGGTGTTCAGGTCTCCTTCAAAGGAACTGTGACTTTCATTTCCAAATTTCAAGTGCCTGGCGAAAGAACAGAACAGTTAGTACTCATTTCAATTTTGGTCCGACCCGGCCGGTTTTTTTTTTCCAAACTAACATAATTATTAAATTTAATAATTTTTCAGGCTTAAATTTTTTTAAACATATATAATTTTTATTAAATTGACGATGATCAGAAATTAAACTCATTATGTTCAATATATATCTATTTATACTTATTACCTGGATATTTACATTTTACGATTTTCTCAAACAAGAATTCTTTCAAGAAGGGTTTTCTTGAAATATTACATTCGAAATGTTCACATATGACATATAAAAATTACAAAGGTATTTTTGTTATAATTTATTTATTTTTTATATTTTGTTTTGTTTGAAAGAAACTTTCTTTTGAGCATTTATAATAAATATTTATGAAGCTACCCGTTTACATATGACAATCATATACCTGTCACAACGGCAGATAAAAACCTACATTGAATGCATTTCCATAGTGGTCACCTTTCTATAGTGTTACTTTTGCCTGGTCCAGAGACTAACCACATTAGACAGGTTACACTAGTATATAATAATTCTGTATCAAAGTGATCCTAAACTTTCTTGTCAAATATACATAAAACCGACATATTAGCTGATATCTTTTTATTTATCGTGCCATTTAAACAGTTCACGGTCATATTTTTCTTATCAAATTCTTAGGAACTTCACTTAAGCTTCAATTAATGTAATCAATAGGGATTAGGGAATAAGAATGATGAAAACAAGAACGTAAATCTCTATGAAAATAATGTCACTTTAAAAAACGCATACGCATGGTTTCTTTGTCATTAGACTTATTATTTTTTCACCTTTCGAACTGTTTAGAATCTATTATATTTTTAAGGGATTAATTAACACACAACAATGTATGTCTGTTAAGTATTTCTGATCTACATTGTTATTTGTTCCCTTGTGTGGCCAAGTACATTAACCTCAATTTTTCATTTTAGAAAAGCTTATCATATTATTACCATGACAATTTAAGTCAACGATCTGGTAAAATCCTTTGAAAATCAACAAACAGTCGCGAAACATTTTGTTGTAAAGTATAATATCTTAAACATTTGAACATTTCTAGTTTTTGGTTTCAGCAAATTTATTGATATAGCAATACACTTTCACATATTTTGTAGTGTATGTTAGATCATATGCATAACTAACGTAGTTGAATTTATATTTAAAAACAATCTACATTCAGACGGTTAGATTAACTAAATGGTTAGAGCAAAAATGATTTCCCAAGGTTTTTTTTTTTTTTTTTTTTTTTTTTTTTTTTTTTTTTTTTTTTTTTTTTTTTTTTTTTTTTTTTTTTTGTCAATATTGTTTTCTATTCATTTGTACAGGGATACAATTGTTACCAAAACATAAACAAAGCCAAAAACGTACTTGAAATAAATGACATGACAAAGTGTAAATTTTGCATTTGTTGATAAAGCAATTAAACTAACATCGAATATGCCAGAGATATAATGTTTAAGTTATCTGAATTGGAACAGTTACATCATAAGTCACTTATTTAAAGTACATTTTTAAAAAAAAACATCACACTTGTTCAACTTGTTAATGTTGCTTTTTATTCCGTTAACACTTTAAACACTGCGAACTGTTTGAAATCAGAGATGTCTTTAGTTTAAATTGATTGGTTTTGTTTGCTACTCCTTATCCGGTAAATTCTAGCACACGTATTTGAAGTATTGAAAACCTATCATAAATTTCCAAACAGTGCAAAGAGAGACAACTCTTGATACTATTTTTGTTTAAATGTCAAACGGTCAAATAAACTGAATTTTACGTATAACAAAGTTATTAAGATATTATAGATTTGATACAAATACTTTGTATGAGCGAAATAAAACAAAACATAGAAAGAATTCCTTTTTGGATTTGTTGAAAGTTCCTAGTGCCTTGGATAAAATGAAACATAAAACAAAATAATTAGTGTGAATCTTTCTTCTTCAAATGATCCATTTATAGTCATTCTTTGCCGAAAAAGTCTAGACTTAATTGACAATGACAAGTAACAAAAAAGATCATTTAAGAACATTTCAACAAGAAAATTGGATTAATGTAATAAAGGAGAGTCATCAAGTACAAATGTGTAAATAGAAAGATTTTATTACATACTTACTTACACAAGTTTAATTCTATTGTTCATTGTAATTAAATTAGTGTCTAAGAATTTATTCTCAAACATTTCCTCTCCCGCTGTTGTAATTTGCCTAAGCATATCAGTTTTCTTTGAATTTACGTGGAATTTTAAAGTGTTAAGAAAAAAACATTATTAACAACATATGTCTTTTACAGAAAACATGTGCATATTCATACATGTAGATCTGTTTATTAAGTATATCAAGCTTTTAATATACCTGTTTTCTTATTTTAAATCAGCCTTTTCTTTCATGTTTATTACGAAACACAAAAATACCAGCCCATATTACAATCACTTTCTCAAAAGGAGATTAAAATTTTAAAAAATTGGCTTATTAAGTTCAATACGTGAAATTTAATGGATTCCTAAAAATAATATAACTAAGAATCACATAATATAAATAATCACTTTTTAAAACGAATATGTTTTTTTAAATGAATCAAATCATACTCAAAAGTTTCTTTTATAATTTAGATGTGTATGTATATGCATTAAATTATGTATATAATTGCGTTTTAGTGATTAGCACATACGGCTTTCCAGTTTTAAATGGCCCTTTTTATGATCTATAACCACACCACTTGACAATTACTATAGTGTCTGGCAACAGACAAAGATTTTATAATCAGTTTTTAATCCTTCTTAGTATTCTTAAAATGTCTTCTCAAAGACCAATCGGCCATGGTACGAAAAAGCTTCATTAATTCTGAAACTACAAATGTAGTAGCCCCGGGATCAACTTTTACCAGTCAGATAATGAAGTATCCTCCTGAGACTACGGTCAGTATTTAGGTCCCGAACTTCTTTGGTGCATTCCTAATTAAATTGATATATTTGAATGATTCCCAGTCAGTACTAGACTTATGTTTATGCAATTAACCAAAGAAAAAACAAATAATAATGACATCTTTCAGAATAACGTAACAAGTAATGGTAATTTTTAACAAGAATGATGTGCTTACTTTGATGTTATGATTTATGTAAGAACATCGGAACTCTTGTTTTTCATTTATATAAAGAATATAATAATTTATGATACTTAATAATTAGGAAATCATAAAGTTATGGCATGATATTTTTTGCAAGCAGTAATTAGCATTAAACTTTAAATGCAAAATGAATCCGATATAAATAAGTAGAATTAAAAACTTAAAAAAGAAACGTGTTTATTTGTTTCAAGGTTTTAGAAATTTAATATTGTATTGCCAACATATTACCGTGCAATATATTTCAAATGTATGTCATTAAGTTACTTCAATCGTAATGTGTTTGTTATAAGTCAATATCGTTTAAAACAATCATTTATTGTTTTGCCTGAAGATTTATAATTTTAGAATAGAATTGTGTATCTTAGTGAGTAATAGACTGAATAAATTTCTGAAAATAAAAGATTATAGAACGATGCTTTATGAACACTGATAAGAACCAGTAATATAACAGATAAGTTATAAAAAGTACTCGAATATATATATATGACTAAACATTTATTTATAACACAAATACCAGTTGAATTTTGATGTGCCAGATGTGCACATTTTCGGAAATTCATTCCTCATCAGTGACACTAAGACCAAAACGTTTGATACATAAAAAAGCAAAAGCCAAATAGTTGAAAAAAATGAATCTTAAGCTCAAAAATTATATAAATCCAGCTAAGGAATGCTTTGCATGAGGGAACAAACCTTAGTTTTAAATGAATTTCAAAATTTTAGACGGTTCAAAATTTTGTTAAATGGTACATTTTCTGACAGCACAAAGTACTGCCTACTGAATTATGGATTATATCTTAATTACCAAATTATTATTGAATTCATGTATTCTCGTTTGCCGTTTGAGATTCCCATTTCTCCAAGCTTCCGAGATTTTCCTTTTATATAGACCATAAGGACGACGTGACTACGTGCATAAATACATATTAAATGCAATATACAACCCAGAACTAAAATATCATAGGTCAACAAACAAATCTGTCACGTTATATTCGTTTACATTCGAAACAAGGCTAAAAGGTACATTTACAAGATTTTATAAAAAAGGGGTAATTGTTACAAATGCCCATTTATTCATGTCCAATCACAAGAGTAAATCTTCATTAAAATCATACAACCGAACGATGTCGACATTCCAGGAAAAGTATCTCGGTAAATCTCTGTCTAAGTTTTTAAATCCCGGCGCAGAATCGTAATACACCTGCTTGGTAATCAAAAATTTTCCCACTGCTACAGTTTCCTTCGTTTTAGATGCACGAATTTCAGTTCCAACATTGAGCCAAGCCAGCAACATTTCAATGCAAATAACGCTTTTATTCCAAACTTCCTTGCAAATTCTAACTTCAGTTTTTTGCATTTTAACCACTGCTACATTTTAGATAGAATGAAATTCAGTTCCAACATATAGCCAGCAACCTTTAAATGCAAATAACGCTTTTATTCCAAACTTCTTTGCAAATTCTAACTTCAGTTTTTTGCATTTTAACCACTGCTACATTTTAGATAGGATGAAATTCAGTTCCAACATATAGCCAGCAACCTTTAAATGCCAATAACGCTTTTATTCCAAACTTCTTTGCAAATTCTAACTTCAGTTTTTGCACATAATTATAATGGTGCCACACGTGTGTACCGGTAGAGGTTTTACACACACACACTTTAATAATAAGCAATATTTTGGTGTTGAATTAAAACAGGGAGGTTTTGGTTTGGAATGTAAAATTGTTTACAGATGTATTAATGGTATTTTCTCGATGCTTCATTAACATAATGTATTTATGAGAATATTAGATACAAAATAATTTTAAAAATAATTTGAATGTTAGCAAAATAAATATATTGTTTTTTGTGGACTAAATTTCGGTAATCATGTTCTCGGTCTAAAATGTACGTTCTTCGTTGCTATTGTGTCTACTGGACTCCTCCTGATTTTCATGTGTTTAGAAATGTATTTTTGGTAAATGAAATTTTTTTAAAGTTATTTAAGAAAAACATAATAAAGTGTTAGTCAGTTTAATATGATGTTGACAATGAACATCATTTTAAAAAAGGGTTCAAATGTTGAAAAATTTTATAGAAGTTAAAAAAGAGAAAGGTCTCAGCTCGCATAAATGGGTCAAAAGCTTACTAAAGAGTACAAAATGAAATTTTAAAAGCTTTTTATGTTATGCCGATGTTATTAGCTCAACTGGCTAAAGCCAGCTGAGCTGATGACATGGCGATGCGTGCGTGCGTAAACTTTGGTCTTCTCTTCTGAAACCACTGGGCCAATTGGAATCAAATTTGGTGTGGAAGGTCCCACGTCATACTGACTGAAGTTTGAAAAACACAAAAATGGCCATTGTGGATCCATTTTTCCACCATTTTAGCACAATTTCAAAATGTAGAAAGTATATTGTTGGGGATTTAACATATGAAACGGCTTTTTCCGAGTCTTTTCGTTGACCCGACTTTTACTAATTATGCAAATTAGGTGCAATATTTTGTGAAATCTTTGAAAATCTTCTCCTCTGAAACCACTGGGCCAATTGGAACGAAATTTTGTGTGGAAGGTCACAACGTCGGCTTGACTAAAGTTTTTACCAGGCAACCCCGTCTGACATCCAAGATGGCCGCCGTAACTAAAAATAGAAAAAAAAACCAAAAATGTCCATTGTGGATCCATTTTCCACCGATTTTGCTTAAATGTGAAACGTAGAAAGTATATTGTGAGGGATTTAACATATGCAATGGATTTTTCCGAGTCTTTTTCCTTGACCAAATTTTCACTAATTATGCAAATTAGGTGCAATATTTTGTGAAATCTTTGAAAATCTTCTCTTCTGAAACCACAGGACCAATTAGAATGAAATTTTGTGTGGAAGGTCCCTACGTCGGCCTGACTAAAGGTTGTACCAGGCAACCCCGCCTGACATCCAAGATGGCCGCCGTTACTAAAATACTAAAAATAGAAAAAAAATGACCATTGTGGATCCTTTTTTCCACCGATTGAGCTCAAATTTTAAATATAGAAATTATACTGTTTGGGATTCAAAATATATAACGGTTTTTTTCTGAGAAAATATTTATTGACCCAGTTTTCAAGAAATATGCAAATTAGGTGTAATATTTTAAAAAAATCTTCTCCTCTAAAACCACTGGGCGAATTAGAACCAAATTTCGTGTGGATGGTTCCTACATCGGCCTGAAAAAAGTTTGTACCAGTCCAAGAAGCCCGTTTTTACTACATATAAAACTAAAATAGCCATTGAGGATACATTTTAAGCTCAACTAACTTAACCCAGCTGAGTTTATGGCATGGCGAAGCGTGCTTGCATGTGTGTGTTGCAAAGTAGGCTTCATGAAGCAAAAATGATCATATGCTCTATTTATTTCCCATCTTTAGCTGATGAACCAATTATGGTAACCACATTACACTGTCTTATAGGGGCCACAGTGGCGGAGTGGTCTTAAGCATTCGATGTTACGGATCACAGTGCCTTTCACCTTTGACATTGCACATTAACTACCAAGTGGCGCTAGCACTTCATCTTTGAAAGTTTGTCAGTTAACTTGCTGTTTGGTCGTGGCTTTCTCCAATACTCCAGTGTCCTCCACTATTTCCAAAACTGGCAGTCTCCGTATAAGTGAAATATTCTTCAGTTGAACGTTAAATAGCATTTTAAACAAAAACAAACATTATCTTACATATGCAACCAATTAATCAAAGGCTCTATTGAGACTCCTGTTTTTCATAGGAAGGAGATTGTTATTTTATTTTTGAATAAATTGAAGGTACATGTACATGAAAATTAGTAAAACTAATGAATTTACTTAATTCTGTTTACATGCTTATTCATAACTCATGTATGCACGGGATTTTATCAAATACAATTTTTTTTTTTTTTTTTTTTTTTTTTAAGATTTTTTATACTCGAACAATAGCTAAACGGATGCTCATGTCATGTTTGAATAATTGACATGACTTTTTTCTTCTTTCAACTCTACACAGCCTGTAGCAAGAACTGATTAAAATTGCAAACATGATTTACACGAACCAAACACAGATTGTTCTTTTTGTTCTCAGAATTCTCAGAATAGGTTTTCTGCGTGCCAAAATTGATCGATATTTAATATTCCAACCGACAATCTGTCAAGTGTAATATATGTTTTATATTATTTATCATGAGTTATAAATAATAGATTTGTTCGTTTTTTAACCATTTAACTTCTAAAATGTCCTAGGTCTATTACATGGTAACATTGCGTGACATCAGTTTTTCTTTTCAGATTTGATTACTATAAATATCGAACTAATTTGCAAATAGTTGGAATGATTGATTGGGTTATTTGTTTTGCATGTGGTGCGTCATAACAGAATTATTTTTACATAAAAGAGACACGTTTTACTCTTATAGAAAGTAAACCCCTTTATGTAAAAAATCCAAACAGCATAAGGGTTGAGTGAATGAGTATTCAAATATTGAATTAAAGACGTTTCGATCATGGTCATCGCGCAATCGGGAAAAAATATAATAGCTATCAGACATGAACTTTCGTCCATCTTTTAAATTTCTTTAAATGTCGGTAATTCATGTCACATGTTGTTGTCATTCTCCAACAAAAGCTTGATCTTGTCTTGGATATTACAGGAAATAGCCTCAATCACTACAAAATGTAATTGTTATTGCGACAAAAAACTTATTTTTAATCAAAGTGTTCTTCGATCACGTCAGAGAAAAGCCAAGCAGTTGATAGGTATAGCTCATTGACGTCATAACTATAAACTATTATGTCTCTGTTGTCTTCATATTCTTAAATTGCACGGGCCTCGGTGGCCGAGTGGTCCAAATCGCGGGCTTACAGATCACAGTACCTCCCAACGCCTAGGTTGTAATCCCACTCTGGGTTTTCTCCGGGCAATCCGTTGCCTTCACAATCCATTAACTGACAGCCTGGATATAAGTAAATTGATCTTACCTTGGGCGACAAACTTATTAATGAAATCAAATCCTAATATCGCAAATGCTAGCTGGTCAGGTGAAAACCCTTTCAGATCTCATACGAAAACTGTTTATCGAAATGTTTATCAACGACTTATGTTTAAGCTGTTAAGGCTTACTAGTATATATTTGTGTACAATGTATGCTATTTACAATTCATTAACTTTACGATATAAAAAGTTTCAATTTTAGCTGCGTTTGTCTTCGTTAGGGACCGATTGAAAATTTGTAACGCACGACAACAGTTTTCCTTTGTAGAAGAGCATTTTAAGCGAAATTATGCTTTATAAAGAAAATAAAATCATTACCTGTCGTCAAATTAAAATAAGAGGATGTCATAGGATAAAAAAATTAAAACTTATTGCCCAACGCTTTAATTTTCATGAACTAAGTAAAGGATATAAACTTTAAGATATTAGAATAAATTATTTAAGAAATGACATTAATTTTGTCAGTGTTCATGCATTATGAACGATAGTGGGCTGTCGCAAATTTCAAATGAACGGCTTTACAATTTCTTTAATCATTTCAGTTCAATTTCAGATGATATATCTTAAAAATCATCTTTTTAATATGGCCAGTTTACCGCCAACCTCCACATCGTCAAAATGGAATATCCCAACGTCATGACGTCAGAAAAATTCAAAAATGTCATTAGCGTTCATAGCATATGACCGCAAAGAAGAGTAAAAAAGTCATAGAATGAAAGATAATAGCAATTGTAAAAATATTTCATTAACCCCTTTATTGATAAACAAATTTTACTTATCTTTATCTGTGCGTATTCTTTTATTTTTAAATTTTATTATTATTTTTTACTTTGTTTCTTTCATACTACTTTTATCCGATATCTGCAACTTATATTTACAGTTATATAGTATAAATACAAAGAAAGTCGGGATAAGTTGGATAAGTCGGAATAATGGAAATATCTAACATCTGATTTGGAAGTTAATACTGAAGAAAGAATTATTAAGAAATATTTAGACATTTTTTGACAAATATTAATGAAGAAATATAAGGAAACAATAAACAGTCATAATGATAGAAGAAGCAGTAGGAGAAGAAAAGGCAAAAACATATATACTTTTCGGCCCCTAGTGTAACTGATGAGGAATGATTTTCCGAAATGTGCACATATTGCACATCAAAATTCAGCAGGTATTTCTTATATATTTACTACCCCCGAGCGGGTTCCGCTGCTGGTGGAGTAAAGCTCCCCGAGGGGTATCCATAACTCGGTAGGCAGTACTTTGTGCTGTCAGAAAATTTACCATTAATAAATAAATAAATATATATATATATATATATATATATATATATATATATATATATATATATATATATATATATATATATATATATATATATATGGTTGTCAAAAACCATCAGTAAAAAGAAAAGTGATTTTTTTTTCTTCCATTAAGTAATGTAATACTTTAAATATATGGATTTTTTTTTTACCGTCAAAAACGTTTCCGAATATAGAATGCTAAAATAATTCATTTAAATTGCAGAAATATCTTTGCAATTTCAAAATGAGTTGATTTAGACTTTGTGTGATGTTCAATTCATAATTAAGTTTTTTTTATTTAGAGATTGATAAGTTTTTATCTAAGATCTACAAACTCCAAATGAGACTTAGGGCGAGACTAGTGTTTAAACTCAAGATTAATGCAAAAACTTTTCTCGTCTGAATTCACATTTTATTGAGAACATATTCAGTAACAATATGAAGAATAACAGAGTTTTATTGTTCACCGCTCTGAAAATGATGTTCAGATAACATTTTGCGAATTTTATGCAAAAAAGAAAAGCAGGACAAAGTTCTAGATTTTTTTGGGGACATTTTAGGTAAAACGACAGATTAGAACATACAGGCAAATGCTACAAGTTTGACATTTTCACATAAACACTGATAGCTGAACGCAGTTAATTGTCATTCTTTTCACAAACACAAAGTATAACTATACATTTTTATGCCGCCATTTTTGTTTATCACGCTCCTGCTTAAATAATAATAATAGTAATGATGATAAAGTGTTAAAGTAAAATAAAAATATGTTTTGTAAAACTGCAATCATATTGAAAAAAATTATCGGGTTTGCGAGGAACAATTTTGTCACTATTTAATGAATAGGATTTATGGGTATTTTAATAGAATAGTTTATAATATCCTTTTTTAGTCTTTCATAAAAAATATTTCAAACGTCAGCTTGTTACCTTGTATCTTTGCGCTATATCAGATATTTAAAACCAAATATGTTATTCATAACTTATACATATGGCTTCAAAACAAGGGTGTACTTTTGAAATATATTTTTGGAATGTGCCAATAGGTGTTAAAATCATACTTTTTTTTAACCGAATGCTCTATTAAGACTAAGGCTAAATATCGTATAAAAACAATGTATAAACAACAAATTGGACTGAAAAAAACATTTTTACATTAAAACCCAAGGTTGTTTTTACAGCAATTTCAAGTAGTGACTGTTGACAGGATTCTACATAGCGAGGAGTAGCACAGCGAGGAGTAGCAAACCAATTTTGTCTTTGTTATTTTTTAGACAAGAAGACAATAACAAAGGTAAACAGTAAAAAGTTTAAGTGAAAGCACAAACAAAATTCATAAATAATCACATGTAGCAACCTTTTGAAGATAACAAATGGGAACAAAAATTGTCGTTCGTGTCAAACGTAGCTGAAAAATTTCAGATGCGAGTAAATTATCATTCAACCAACCAATCAAAAAACCAACTTGAAAAACTAACATATCATCCAAAAAGGCATAACTGTATCCCTGGTAGTTATGGATCAAAAGCGTGTGCTTACGGAACCGCAATGGTAGATCATATTATGAGAAAATGTGTTAGTTCGCTTGCTGAAGATCTGATTTCTCTGGGTCCTCCAAGATTTTTTTTTCACCATTAACAGAACTGATCGTCTCGGTACAAGTAAAATAATCTTTAAAGGTGTGTGTGTGGGGGGGGGGGGGGGGGTTAAATCGCCATAACCTACATTGCCTAACTTTTTCTGCTAGCTTTCGTTTTCTTATTAATATGGAAAAAGGCTTGTTATAAGTAAATCAATAAATGAAATTTTAAAAGTTCAACTAAATATTAATGTTTGAATATTTTTATTCAAAACAGCGACTTTTAACCCAAATGAGAAATTCAATATTCCGATAAAAACCAGAATGTTGTTCGATTTTAAAGAAAAATATATTGCTTATCATACCTGCCTATTTCTGTGGTGTCGCTCATTTTACTTATATAAGCAATGGCAAAGTAAGGGAATTGAAATCTGCTATCCTGTGGCGTGACACAATTAAAATCACTTTGGGCGATGGATGACAATAACAGGATGCTAATATATAACTCTCTTAATTTATTTTAAGATTTTGACAGTTTTAATAAAGAAACATATTCTATACATGGACGTCAAGCTTGAAACAATTACTTTTCTGTCAAATTCTGTTGTAGTAATTTTTTGTCATGTCCCGTGGTAGTATATTGCTTTATGCATTTGATTCAATATGTTTAAATTTCAATTTACTGACAATATATTTTTTTTCTTATAAGTCTTAATGATTATTTTAAACTGATGTTTTTGTAGGGCGTATGTTTTGTGCCACATCCAAGACAAGAATATTTATTTATATCTGGACGTCATAAGCTGTAGGTAAAGTTGCAGAAATAAAACCTTGTTCAAATGTTTATGATCTGCTGTGTACTAGGATGCTTTCGATTAAAATTGTGACCTTAAGTGTGATAGTACACTTGTCCATATTTGCAGGCCAGTGTATTGATTGGCATCGAACATGAGACGCCTATTGAAAGCAAAACACATTTTAAGGCCACATGAAGTCTAAAGCACGCGTCAACAGATCACGAAGTCTTACAACTTGAGTCGATTAAAGGTTTTTTAGTTCGCTAGCCGAAGTTGGGTGATTTTTTCTTTGACTCCAGTTTCTGTCTTTATCCAAAGTTGACCGCCTTAACATTATTGAAAGAATCTAGTCTTGTGTGTCAAACACAATTATCAATATTACTTACCCGCTTGCAGTCAGCTGTGGTCAAACCAACAGCGACGCCTTCTTAAGGTTTAAATATTAACACATAAACAGGTAAACCGTAGCCCCATAACTGTGACGGTCGGTGCTCTATGAGATTAAACTTTTAGGATTTCTTGTAGTTTTTACACCAAAATAGTGACCATCCAATATAATACAGTTACATCTTCGACAATAACCAATACTTGTCTTAAAAGCAAACTGAGATATGTGGTATTTTTGCATCTTAAGAATGCAAGGCGACTAATGCGTTTAATTAAAATACATTTCCCAAAATTTATGCCAAACGTAAGGTAGAATTATTTACACATAAAAAGAAATTAAGCTTCGTCTTTTTTTTTTAAATTCCACATTCATTATGGTAAAACCGCTAAGAAGTGGTAAAATTCCTAGAGTATTTGCCAATTTATCTTCATTAAAACAAACACAAATTAAATTTTTGTTGTCAGTTTTACCTTAATTATATTTAATTTGGTTTTGTGATGTCGTTCTTTATTTTGACTTAAAACAAAAAAAAATTCTTATAAGCCAGTGAAAATCTGGTTTTTAAAAAGTTCGGTGCATTTGCTTCTCATAAAATTCAACACATTATTTCCCTTGCGAAATTAAGATTTCCGCACTCTTACGCAATACAAATTACAAAACCATTACTCGGATAAACTTTTTTAATGACTTGTAAATTGAACGTGCAATACTGTACAGTTTCCTTTAATCTTAATTTAGACATAAGATTCAAGAGTAAAGTTATCGTTGCATGTGAATTGATAAATCGTGGCTGTTAATTGTAACTTATGAACGTCTACTGCACTTTGTCACAAAACAGACTATAGATGTGATCACGTGAGGTTTTATTTTTTTCAATTTGCATACACTTCTGCTCTGAATTCTCATTTTATTTAAGACTTACATTATGATACAATTGAGAGTCCGGTTTAAGTGATAGGTTAAGAATAAAGACGGAAATTTGCAACTGTACTTGGCAACAACGCAAATAAGAACAAAATGCAATACACAATATGACAAAACAGCAAAATGAGACAAATACATGTATTTTAAAAACAAAAAAATTGCGGAATTAAATGTCTCGCCTGGTTTTTGATCAAGTAGAAAATACATTTCTTTAACATAAACTTTCACATTTTGACACGCTGCCGCCGCCACCGCCTACGACGACACCGGAAAATTTACACCTAAATCTCATTTCATGGCAATGCCAGGTTCGGCAATTCCGACCTTTCGGAGTAAATGTTCTGTTTTGTGGGTACAGTACTATCGGTGAGTCTTTTCCACCGTTTTATTTACAACCCAATGGATACTTATTTCATCTGGAAAATATTACGAACAAGAAACCAAAAGGGCAGCTAAACTGGCAGATGAAATGCATTGCTATATATAAAAAAATATTTTTTTGACACAAGTTGTTCCCGTTTTTTAAATGTTTGAAATTTATAATAAAAAAAAGTGTGAACATATCCACACATGCTTTTAACTAAGGTCATAAAAATATTTAATGGTCATGCTTTTTTGTTCTTTTTATTTTAGTTATGGCGGCCATCTTGGAATTACGATCAGACAGAAAAACTTTACCCCACCTAGGGACCTTTCACACATATTTTGTTTCATTTGGTCAAATGGTTTCACAGAGGTTTTTTTTTTTTTTTTTTTTTAAAAAAAAATCAGCTATATTTAGCTGCTTGTTTGCATATTGTGCTTATAACATGCCAACAAAAAACGTAACGGAAAACCCAGTTACACTTGTTCACATCTTTACATTGTTTAATTTGTATATGCCAAATCTGACCAAAATTGATCAACAAATAAATACATATTTACCATTTTATGGTTTTTTTTATTAATATATAGTAACGGTGGCCATCTGAAATTCAGGATCTGACTGAAAATCACAAGATTTAATTAACTTTACCTAGGAATTTTACATTTAACTTTGATTTGTTTAGTCAAGTGGTTTCAGAAAAGACTATTTATGTTAACGCATGCACGGACAAACGGATTCTTTGAACCCAGCTGACTGTAAACAGTCCAGTTAAAAAGGTATACAAGTTCCACGTCAACAAGTTTACAATTTTGTTCTAAACATCTGTGAACACTGATTAAATAAGCATTTTAAAACTCTCCGCTTGTATTCGATAAAGTAATTATAAAATGATTAAACACTTTATCGACTGAGTATATCAATACGAATGTATGATAAAACACAATTGAAACCCATTGTATAAAGCTGGATTTATGAGAGCAAAATCAGATAGCTTGGTCCTATCATCGGTGTTTAACACCCACATATACACAATTTGATACCCAACTTCTTAGTTACAACTGAAAGCTCCTGAGAGGAGTTGTTTCATTATTAAACAATAAGTCACAATCACTTGGATAGAGAATCACAGATGAGGACAAATGACAAGGATAACGTCCCTATAATAAATCTCAGGCATGATAAATCGGACGTTGTTGCTACTCAAAACATAAGGTTTTTATTGATTAAAGAATAAAGTTTTTAGATTATTGAAGTTGGACGTTATTAATCCACTTGAGCGACTAATGAAATCCTGATCATTTGATTACAAAACAGAGAATAGTTAGTTCATGAATGATTTTTTTTCACAAACGTTAACTGCATTTAGTACTGGAATTAGTTTTGGATTATTGATGATTAACTGAACATCAATTGGTAAGTCTGTTATACAAATATAATATAAGTGTGTTAGTAATTGCATAACTTGTTGTTGAATTAGTACCTTTCTCTTTAGTTATTGAGATTATTAACAGGTAACTTTTGATAAATCTAACTTGTTCAATAACATATTAGTGGTTTTTAGCAATTGTTTTCAAGAAAAATTTATTATTTGTACGGTTATATTTAAAGTATAATTATTTAATGTTTTTAACATTTTCAGTTGGATGGTTAACTTTCATAACAATTCTGGTGTTTTTATATTTATTTATTTATTTATTTATTTATTTATTTATTTATTTTTATTTATTTAAAGGGTTAAGTAGTTATTGATTTTTCCCCTTCTTGACTAATAAATGTATAATGCTTTTTTATATTTTTAAAATCATTTTTGAACAATAGCAATACTGTTCACAACTATAAATTATTTGAAAAATTTGTATTTATATAAATAATCTTGTGAAGATGTTTAGTTAGCAACCACAACGATACTTCTGTTTTAGAGGGGACAGTACCAAATCAACACGCCAATTGCACTGCAGCGGAAATCATACAACAGAAATATCTGTCTGATATTTCAGATAAGAAAATATTTCGTTTGAATCATCCGATTTTCCATTTATGAACTTGTGTTTCAAAATAATTTTTATCTTATATTGGAGGACTTCAAGTAATATTAGCGCTGTTCTTGGACATAAATAAATCGGGAAAACATATGTAAAACCTGACATATGACATACACAGCTGACTGTTGGGGAAAGAAAATGGTGATGATATCGTCATTTTACAATTGATCAAATACAAACACAACTTAGCAATCACAATAACTCGATCTATCATAGGCTTGCTTCTGTTTGAAAACAAAAAGCATACATATCTGGAAATCTAATAAGATTTGATTATTTGAAACTCGCACAAATGCTCACACTATTGTTAGATCACATAAGATGGAGTATCTAGTAGGCCTAAGATGATTGCAAGTTTCTTACATTTACATGTACCTAAAATTAATTTCTGCTATATGTAGATCTGTAATTTTTTCACATGTATGGAAGTATTTTAGTTATATTCTAAATAATACGTCTGCAAAATAAGAAAAACGTTTTTTTTTCAGACACATATTGAATTTAGGTGATGTGTATCACGTAGAAAATTGAATTATCATGTAAAATTGCATCTTCTACAGATTTCGTGAATCTGCATGGAGGTTTATAGTTTTAAAAAATAAAATCTTAAAAAGGAATATACCACTCAAAGTAAACAATTACAAAAGAACGCATTTTATTTTTTTATTTGATGATTTTTTTCTGTTTTACCGGATTTGCATTTAAAAACAAACACATTCAGCTTGTCCGTGATGCTTTCTGGTTAGGTATTGAAGAATTTATATAAACGTGCATGGCGTAAAGTCCCCTAGCCAATCAGAACCTGGTCCTGAATGACTTGTATAAATAAATTATTAAGCTGATAAGTATGCCATATTGACAAATCAAAAGGATAACCCTGTTTATAAATTTATCATAAAATAATAACAAATCTCAAAAACTAAAAAGTTTTTATTTTTAATAAAATCGTGTTGATAGAAAAAAGTATGTTTCAATATTTTCCTTAATAATATTTTTAAAAAAACATTTGTTTCTAATCAATGAAAGATGATTCCCTTAAGTTAAAAGCGAATATATTAAGCAAAATAACCATCATTTTCGATAAATAATTCACAAGGTGAAGCCTATAAGAATATTAAATTCAGCAGCTTTATTTAAATCACACAATCACTCACTAAAAACGTGTTTGTTTAACGCTCAAACTATTTCCTGCTTAAAAATTATTTAATAGAAATTGTGAGATTCCAAAATAAGCTTAGAAGAACGAGAATCCCAAATGTTGATCACAATTAATAATTTTCAGTTTAAATGGAGATGTTCATTTAGTCCGTCAAGATGAAGTCATCAATGCGGCACATTATGCCTTTCAACGCAGTCCCCTAGACGACCCCTATCTATGCAGTATAAGAAGTAGTATATTACAGTACTGAAGAAGAAATTTTTTTAAAGAATTTTTTTAAAAAATTAATTAAAAAAATAAGTTAAATAAAAATAACTTCACTAACACATTATCGTTTTTATTTAAAAATAAATTCTGCTTTCTTGCATCATTTTGGATTTCACTGAATACCTTATACAGCATAAATCTAAATGCTTATTAACAATTAAAAGTGATCAATTTAATAAACATAAGTTAGGCTTGAAGATTTCAGATTCATACATTTAAGAATATGTGGCCAATAAATTAAGAATCTTTCAGAAACCTCATATTTCAGTATTTTCAATAAACAAAATCCTATTTTCAGCCGTTCTTATTCTCACTTCCACACGGGAGGGTACTAAAATGGTCGGTAAATGTGTCTGTTGTTCAACGGTTTATACAATAACTTTAGTTAAATTCAATTTATAGTATGGTGAATGGGCGGGGAAAATAGGATATCAACTAGGGTGAACTCAACTCTTCCTACAGTTTTCAACCAAAAACATTGAAACTTCACAGAATGTTTCTATCTATATTGAATAAGTTAAATAAAAATAACTTCACTAACACATTATCGTTTTTATTTAAAAATAAATTCTGCTTTCTTGCATCATTTTGGATTTCACTGAATACCTTATACAGCATAAATCTAAATGCTTATTAACAATTAAAAGTGATCAATTTAATAAACATAAGTTAGGCTTGAAGATTTCAGATTCATACATTTAAGAATATGTGGCCAATAAATTAAGAATCTTTCAGAAACCTCATATTTCAGTATTTTCAATAAACAAAATCCTATTTTCAGCCGTTCTTATTCTCACTTCCACACGGGAGGGTACTAAAATGGTCGGTAAATGTGTCTGTTGTTCAACGGTTTATACAATAACTTTAGTTAAATTCAATTATTTTTTATTCATCTTTTTCTTTGCTTGAAACATAAGTAATTGCATGGAATAAAATCATTATTATTTCACTTTTTTTAAATTTTGTAATTTAATACACATTTTGGCCGGGTTGCACGGAGTGCAAATCCCGTTTATAGTATGGTGAATGGGCGGGGAAAATAGGATATCAACTAGGGTGAACTCAACTCTTCCTACAGTTTTCAACCAAAAACATTGAAACTTCACAGAATGTTTCTATCTATATTGAAGATGTGCACCAGACTTTATTGAAATATTCCAGGAATTTTTTTCCATTTTTCCAGACTTTGAAACTTAGTCATTTTTAGCCAGTTTTTGAACTTGGGGTACCTACTTTGTGAACTCAACTCCTCCTACAGTTTTCAATAAAAAACCTTTAAACTTCACAGAATGTTTCTATAAATATTGAAAATGTGTACCTTACTTTTTGAGAATATTTCAGGAATTTTGTCCCATTTTTCCAGACTTTGAAACTTAGTAGTTTTGTACTGTATAAATCAAAAGATTATCAAAGATGTGCACCTGACTTCAAATGATGTCAGTTTTTGAACTTGGGATACCTACTTTGTGAACACAACTTCTCCTGCAGTTTTCAACCAAAAGCCTTGAAACTTCACAGAATGTTTCTATATATATTGAAGATGTGCATCTGACTTTATGGAAATATTTCAAGATTATTTTTCTTTTTTCCAGACTTTGAAAAGCAAGTTTTTGAACTGGGGTACCTGCTTTATGAACTCAACTTCTCCTACATTTTTTAATCAAAGACCTTTAAACTTCACAGAATGTTTCTATTAATATTGAAGATGTGTACCTGACTTTTTCGAAATATTTCAGGATTTTTCCAATTTTTCCAGACTTTTAAACTTAGTGATTTTGTACTGTATACATGTATATCAAAAGATTATCAAAGTTATGCACCTGACTTCAAATGATTTGGTGAAACCTTTATGCCATTACATCCTACTGTGACATGTTTTGAATTTCAAATCTTTAAAAAAAATAGGATTATTGGATTATTATACATATATGAAAGAAAACTACAAAAATGTTTATGTTCTAAAAGTCATTGGTTTATTAGCTACTGGATGAAAGTGTGGAAAGCTAGTACTGTCACCCTGTTGCCTATCTGTCCTGTACTGTCCATCTCATCCAGTTCAATCCAATGTAAAGGTTCTGGTGCACATTTTTTCAATTTACTGTAGCTTTAGAAAATGTTAAAATGATTGGGATTTTCTTAATACATATATATACTTCTTCCATTACTCTTTTATATATATTGTCATTGTTGGACCCATTTTTCATGACTTTTTGTGAAGTATAAAAAACAACTTGTTCAACTTGCTTTGTGCAACAATGACCCATTTTTTTTTTTTTTTTTTTTTTTTTTTTTTTTTTTTTTTTTTTTTTTTTTTTGTTTGCATAATTCAAATTATAAAATTTGCTCTTGCAATTTTAATGTTTAATGAATAATACAGATCTACTTATTCAATAATTGCATCTAAAATCAATATTTATTATTTAAATTGGATATGGAGTAATAAAAAGTCTTCTTTCACAAAGAACCCAAGTCTCCTAATAATTACCTATTGTTCTCTGACATAACATAACGTTTTTGGTTTGATAAATGATCGTGTGTGTTAGACAGTATCAAGGAAAACCATATATCAATATCTGATAATAGGAAATTGCAGATGAAGCCTTATGCAGGTCTGAAGTTATACACCTTTACATTTCCTTGACAGAGAGTGCATATAAGTGAGAATCAGTACGACCTTATTATTCAAGGTTCTTTTACTGATATCAACGGTTCGGTTTTGGAAAATCCCAGAGAAAAACCACGGATCTCCTGCAAGTAACCTGATAGTTTTTACCTTAAAAGATCTGGGATTAAAACCTACTCCGTAAAAAGCGCTGTAATTCATAACCGTGCATCAAACAAGGACTGGTATGTTTGTTTTATCTTCTACAACATATTTACAGGTGAAAATGCATGCATTTTAGAATTTCAAACACAAACAAGAAACTCCATTTTAAATGAGTAAAAGTTCAGTCGATCATCTATTTGCTTATTTTGTTTCTCAAACACAGTAAATTTTCTTGATGACTGCAGATTGTTAAAAGTGAATTTGTAAAAGTAAAGGATTACACAAACAAAGTTATCTTAACCATTAGATTTTATTTTTTTTTTTGACTGTAACAAAAAATAAACTTTGAAAACGTTTGCAAGAAGACATATAAACATAAATTGTAATGTTATGGACAGAAATTTCGGACTTTAAAAATTTATATGATATACTGAAGAAAATTTTATTTCTGTAGTTGTAATTTGATTATAAGAAGAAATTGGCCAAATGAAAGAATAGTTGGCAAAGTACAGAAAGATAACGAAATTTAAAAAAAAATCAACAATAGTCAAGATCTTTACTTACGTAGAAAAAAACAGACAAACAAACCAACACACACACACACACCCTCTCTCTCTCTCTCTCTCTCTCTCTCTCTCTCTCTCTCTCTCTCTCTCAATATATATATATATATATATATATATATATATATATATATATATATATATATATATATATATATATATATATAGGTAGGGCTAGCTGAACAAAGACCACTATGTTAATGTGTAACAAATATACTTGTGTTAATTTTGATGTGCCATGTATGCGTATTTTGGAAATTAATTCCCCATCACTGACTCTAGGGGCCGAAAATGTTGTTAGATAAAAAAGATAAGCTAAACATTTGAAAAATAATGAATCCAAATTTTCAAATTAATTTATATCCAGCTAAGGTATGATTGGCATGAGGAACAAACTTTAGTTTTTGTTTTTAATAAGTCTTTGACATTGAAATGAATGAAAATTTTGTTTCATGGCACATTTTCTGACAGCAAAAATTACCTACTGAGTTAAGAATACCCTCACGGACTTAACAGATAAAAGAGCCAACAGGTCAATACCAAGAAAAAACACATACTTTAAATATATTTAATGATAGAAAAAAGATTATTGCTATGATATGGCATTTCAATGATATCAAGCTAAATCATCTGGAAATGTCGATAGACGCGAATATACTTTTACTCATGTTTGATATACCTCCGATTATTGACGATGCTCATTGCCCAATAGCACGCCAAGTAAATCATCTAAATGTCTTCAGTATCCTAATATACAAGACATTGCGAAAAGAATCAATGCCGTGTTGATTTTTTTTTAAAATAACAAGCCACATGAGAGTTTGCAGAAACAGAGTATTCGGAAATGTTCGGAAATACCGGTGAAATGTTATCGAAGAGGTGACGACGCTCATGAAATTTGATCAATCGTATGCAGTCTTTTTTTTAGTTCGCATCTTGTTTAGTTTGATGTAATATCCAAGAATAATGACCATGTTCTTAATAGAACAGAATCATTTTAAACAATTCCCTTTGTTTAAAGCACACTACCATCTGAATTTTTTTGCAAAGTTATTAAAATCATTTTTAAAATTTTAATTTGTTAAATATATATCATTGATTCTTTAAATGTTTTTTTAATCAAAAATTGGATTGTACTGGATCAATTATATCCAAGCAGTCGGTTCAAGTAAATTGGGGAATGCGGGGAGTCTGGAAAAACATCAACTTTCGGCAATCGATAACGAACAGGCAAACTTTTTCACACTAGGATCACACCTTATGGGATTCGAACCTTGGCGTTGAGAACGCTATGATCCGTAAGAGCGCGCGTTAGACCACTTTTCCACCGAGCACTCAAAGACAGTGTATGTCGTGCAATCGGCAATTATTTGTCTTACCGTCGAATATTAGTAATAAAATATTTTAATAGATTTGAAATCGTTTATAGATATTGTTATTTTTTCTATTTCCATTGCGTCCTATTTCCTTGTCAAAATAACTTTAGAAAATACTCTCTGGTATATTTCCTATTCTGAACATAAATTATGGATTTTATGCGAGATTTCCTTTGCTTTATTGCTTACATTTAACAAGTATATGTTATGTTGCTAAGAACAGCGGATGCTGAATTAATCATGCATTCGGTTTTACAAATACTCTTGTTCTTTTACACAATCATAATTTATCCTAATTTATGTACACAATTGATATGTTTGCTCAGTATGGTAAATGTTTAAATAAACCGCTTTTACAAGAAAAGAACTCGGGTTCTTAAGTTCCTTACCGCAGGCTACCTGAAAGCCCTTAGGTTTAAATCTTTTCGGTCCTAGAGAAGAGTAAAAGGGTTGCCATTTCTTTTTTAAGGTAGTTACCGGCACCTGCGGCAAAATTTTTCACCGAAATAGAATTTTTTCTTTGAATTTTGCACATATATTCCTTAGAATGCTTTTGTGTTATCAAATAAAGAAAAAAAACAAAATACTTTTCTAAATATCCCTGACAGTTTGTTTCGTGTCTAATAATATTTAAATTACGACTAGATGTGATAAAAACAAATTTCATTTTTGTATTTTCATTTCAATATTGCTATGAATGATATATATAACATTTAAAAATAAAAGCTTAGTGTGGTTGGAACAAAGTTTTCACAAAAATCCAAATTTTATAAATCTGTGAAATGCATGTAACCAAGTAACATGTACTTCCACCATCCCAAAATTTACCTTCTTGACAAAGGTAAAATAATCATTACACTATTCCTCGACAGTTAGAGGCGCTGTCGAAAGAGGCACTGAAACAATATTACAAATAACACCAACAATACATAGAGTATACAATTTTTAACATAGCAACAAATGAAAAGTGTGAGATTTCTGAAACGTTGTTTTTAGCTAGTGTTATTTTAATATGGGGAAAAACCTGTGATTCTGATACCTAACACCGAAGAAATTACACAAGTGTTATTATATTCGTAAAGCAAACTTTTGTTATTGTAGGCGTAAATATAAAAGTAAACTTTTAAGCACTAATATCAACATACAACATTTTTCTAATCTTTCTTATGAATCAGTGTACCATTACAATTACATGAAAAGATATCCTGTTAATTATGTGTGTTGTACATGTAATTCTCCATATTATGGTTGGCGAACCTATGCATATCCAATCGTAAATATATAGATATATACAAAATAAAACTTTTTTCCCGACCTTAGAATTATTTACTTTAAAATGGGTCTTTAAATATTTTAAACCTTAAATTGACTTCGGCGTAAACAACCATTACTCAAGTCCTCGCCACTGTATTTTGACGCTGTGGAAAAAAACGCCAACAAAACATTGAGTAGGAGTAGTCAGTGCATTCCAAAATCTATATATGCATTCGTATTTTTTTTAATTATCAGATAGTGACAGTTTTAAATAGTTCATAACATCAATATATACTTATTTTAGTGACTGCATTTAATAAACACACACGCGCAAACACATACACACATTTTGTATATATATATATATATATATATATATATATATATATATATATATATATATATATATATATATATATATATATACGAAATCTGTGTCTGTGTGTGTTTTTTTGTGACTGTGTGATTTCCGATTATTGTGAATACTTCATAGAAAGAAACATGTAGAAATGCAATACATCTTTTATCTTGATAAAGCCCAAAGTGTGTG
The DNA here is from genome assembly GCA_029721355.1 of Tegillarca granosa. Classification (NCBI taxonomy): domain Eukaryota; kingdom Metazoa; phylum Mollusca; class Bivalvia; order Arcoida; family Arcidae; genus Tegillarca; species Tegillarca granosa. The sequence goes on along the minus strand of CM056600.1, from coordinate 32,635,661 downwards.
AAGATTTCCATTAGTAGAATTAAGCGTAATGAAAGTGATAATTCTGAAGAATTAGGTTAAACAATTATTAATTTGTAAACATGTAAGAAAAACATAAAATAATCAATACTTAATTCCTTTTTAATGATAATTTTTTAGATTGATCCTCGTTTAATGCATTTATCCGAAATTACTGATTTCGATACTGCCCAACCTACAACGCACAATATTTGTTTTAAACCATATTACATTTCGAAAGGAAATTTGCATTCTGTCATTTTTGTTTAGAATGGTTTTTAACCTCCCAATCTTTTATTTAATCGGTTTATAACAAAGAAACAAATGAAAAGCTAGAGATTTCTGAAACGTAATTTTTAGCAATTTGTATTTTGATATGTGAACAAATATTTCATTCTGATACCCGACACCGTTGAAATAAGGATTATAACATTCTTGAAAACTTTTGTAAACCTAGGCTTATTTCAAATTGCGACAGATTTCATAAATTTAAATTTTATGGGCACTGATATCGATATAAAACATTTTTTTAATCGCTCCTATGAACCTGTGTACCATTACAATCTTTACATGAAAAAGATATTCTAATACTTATGCGTGTTGAACATGTAATTCTAAAGCTTATGATTAATGAACGTGCATTATCCATTAATTAATGTATATAGATATGATATAAAACGTTTTGCTCGTTATAATACCGTGTGTCATTATTTATTGAACCTTTGTAATTATTAGTAAGTTATTTTCCTTTAAATTGCTCATAAGGTTTAAAGAATTTTGTCTTATTTTGGGATAATGTTATGCGGTTAAACGAGGCATTTGAATCGTAAAATATTTCTGGTATAAATTTATTTATTTATCGTCTAACCAAATTTTGAATAAAAAGTTCTTATCCTATATTTTCCACAACAGTCAATGATTTTTAAAACTAGTCATGCATACTCAAATCTATCACTATCTTTTTCAGCATATCAAAAAATAATAATAATAAAATTAAAACTTAAAAAAAACATAGAAATTACATGTTTAATTCAGATTTTTTGCTTCAATCCTGTAAATTATATTTTTGATTTTGAAAAAAAAATCGTTTTTGACACCTATTTGCGATTTAATGAACAGAAATTCAATCAACCATTAACTTGCTCATTTAGGTTAATTTTTTCATATGCTAATAAACATTACGTGTTGTGTTCCAGGGATGAAAGGTAAGAATATAAGGTTCAGAGAAAGCGGTATAATCGTCTCATTCATAAAAGAAGCCATGTGTATACCCTTAATTGATGTGATTGCTTAGTATGGTGAATCACGAGTCAAACGTACAACAGAAATTTTGTGAAACTCTTTTTTTTCCCACCTTTCGAATTATGAACTCTCCAATGCGTCTTAAAATATTACAAACCATAGCGTCTGTGTTTTTACCATTTACTCGCTCTTTTGCAATACAGTTACGCCCTTGAAACTTATAATATACCAAAAACTAAGCCCTCAATCCTTTTTACTTATCTCTCGGGCCGAAAAAAATCGAAGCTATGTTTTTTTTCAGGAAGCCGGGTAATATGTCGAAGAGTATTTCGGTTTCGTTCACGAACTAACCGTTACGCTAAAGGTAACAAAATCTTATCTAGAGGTAAACAACAAATTTTCAACTCCACGCCACTTTTTTCTTTCTTTCTTTCTTTTTTTTTTTTTTTTTTTTTTTTTTTTTTTTTTTTTTTTTTTTTTGATTATGATTTGGACATGGATTGTTTTATTAACCATTTCAATAACAATATATTGCGATTTAATGAACAGAAATTCAATTTCCGCTTCTCCAATTTTGAACAACTGGTATAAATATGCATCTAAATGTTGCTTAAATAGTTATACGTTATACTCTATTTAATGTTCATACTTGATCATTCCTGTTATCTTTAGTACTTGTATAAGATATTATATGTTTTGCAACCCTTCCTATGATTTTTCCGATTCTCCAATTTTGAACAACTGGTATAAATATGCATCTTAAATGTTGCTTAAATAGTTATACCTTATACTCTATTTAATCATCTATGTTTGATTTTTTAGCCTTTTCTCTTTGCTTACTCAAAGAATTGAGCTCCCAAAAGCAATACAAAAATGGAATTTTGGAAAATAACCGTTTTGAAAAGGAGAAAAACATTACAAAATTAAAAAGGGTACAAATCAATAAAAAATTATAACACATCATTAAATTGCGTGATATTCTACTTTGGAAATTCGAAATGGAAAGGGCTTACATCTTCCGGACTGGTAAATTTGAGCTTAGAATTATAGAAATTTTATTAAAGAAATAAAATATTATATTATAGTGATGATTTATAAAATAAAAAATACTTCTGTTTTGATTTATGTATGTCATTTCAACTTTGAAGCGAGATTTTTAAATGTCGCATAGACCTTACCCGTTAAATTTAAAAAAAGCTTTAAATTTTACACAAATTAATAAACATATAAAACAGACAGTTTTATACTCAAAACTCAAATCAATTGGTTTTATATTAAAATTTTATTTCTCTTTTAATACATTTTATAGGTAATTTCTTATCTTAAAATCTTCTATCTCATAACGCAAAATATTTTTTAAAAACCCTCTCACACATATCGCACTTAAAAGGGACTTTGCCTCATTTTCTGTTTCAAACCTCCTTAATGCACAATTGCAAATGCTTAGTTGATTTAGTAATTTTCTAATATTAAAATGACCTTATCAAACTTAAACTTATAGAAAGAGTGTCTCTTTCTCTATGTAGTGATTTAAAAGATAAATATAAAACAAACATACCAGTCCTTGTCCAGATTACAATCCCAAAAACAAAGTCAAAACTTTGAAAGCTAGCAAAATAGTTATACACATAGACTTCCAGACTAATGAAAAAATCAACTGGTCATGGGAATTAAACTATTGAAAGTTCTATTTAATCTTTGATTTTAATCTGCTTATGATATGGCAACAAATGAAAAAAATAATTAATTTTTAGCTACTTGTATTTCGATAAAAAATCGAGAACAAATTTTGATTCTGATACCTATAACCGTTGAAATAACACAAATATTATTACATCCGTAAAACAAACGTTTGTAAACGAAGGCTTATTTCAAATTGCGGTCATTCTCGTGAATTTATATTTTATAGGCAATAATATCGAAAATTTTATGATATCTTTTATGAGCGTACCATTACATCGTAAAGATAAAAAAGATATCCTAATTATTTTGCATGTTGAACATGCTATTCTACAGCTTATCCTTGTTGAACTGTGATGCACTATTAAGTAGTTAATCTATATAGATATGTATGGCAAGCAAATTGCACAATAATTCGAGAAACCTACATTTACGCCGTAAAACCTAGTTTTGCGGTCGTAAAACCTACTTTAACGATCGTAAAACCAGGTTTTGCGCCGTAAATCCTACTTTTGCGATCGCAAAACCTATTTTTACGAATTATTGTGCAATTTACGCCGTAAAACTAGGTTTTACGACCGTAAATTCAGGTTTTCAAGTTGAAATGCATTTGCGTTCGTAAATGTTAATTTACGTTGCAAAACCAGGTTTTACCACAATTATTGTGCATTTTTAAAGAAAATACATTTACGACCGTTAATAAAATTCACGATCGTAAAACCTGGTTTTACGAACATCAAATAAGTTAGCCAATGAGATTGCTCGTTACAAATGGCTTCGTGGCGCGCTAATTGATGTGTTGTTAAAAAATTAACAAAAATTGAGAGTGCATGTGCGTGTGTGTTATGACTAAAAAAAACAGGAAGATAAGTAGAATATTTAAGACATTATTAATTTATGTTTTAATAACAGTACAATTAAAACTTCATTCAATATTTATTAACAAAAAAATCGATCAAGAAGCAAAAAAGATTCAATACAATTAAAGATACATCGCAATTCTGACACTTTTTATTCATTTTCGAAAGCTATGCTTTATTAAAAGTTTATTAAAAATGCACAATTCAAAATATAAAATGTGTGATATACGTAAACTTATTTACGAGTTTGGTTTGTAGGGGCGGATACGACGTGTTTTTTTCCTCCAAATTCTGAACGCATAATATGATATGGCGTTTTTAATAATACTTTTTTACGGATTGTAATAAAAGAAATATTATTATTTAAAAGTTTTTATGTTAATGGATCAGTACAAAATTAAACTATTTGACTGATTACCATCTTAATACTTTGTAGTTGTATTTTTAATTTTTGAAATAAATAAATAAATAAATAAATAAATAAATAGATAAATAGATAAATAAATAAAAAAATAGGATATAAAATAAAATGAAATGAAATGAAATGAAGTAATTATAGCTTTAAATTGAACCAAGTGAACACGAATATTCTTTCCCTTGTAACAACAAACTTGAATTGTTAGAAAAAGTATTATTATTATTATCATTATTATTATTATAATTTGGCTCAATCGGGTAAACTCGATGGGAATTGTAAGAATTTCAGAGATTTCGGCAAATCATTTTAGCACTAAAATTTATTAATCATTTATTTTTATTGACTTTACGATATACAGTAGAGAAAATGTAGCAGTAAAATAGTTTATTAATGTGCCATATATCTAATTTAATGATATTTAAAAGTATTTACAAATAAATACATTAAAAAAGTGACACCCTGTCTAAAACACATACGAGACACAATTTGATTCACAATTATTGATTTAAATACAACGTCGAAAATAGAGAAAATTTAAAAATAAATATTTTACGACTTTTAAACATAAAATTAAAAGTTTTAGCTGAAAGAGATTGTGCAATAGATTAGCATAGAAATTCTACTGGCATTCCTATTTTCTGTTAAAACAATGATAAAAAATTACTTATCCGAAAAATGAATCACTAACAAGGTCCTTCATCATGTAACTCATCAACAGGTCAATAATAATAAAAAGAAGTGTTTAAAATTTTGATATAACATGCCAGGTGTTATGCTTGTATATAAATTCGAATGCATGGCTTCTTCGATATTATGGCAGACTCGGCGCTAGATGAGGACATATTCACGTATCTACTTGTGCCGTAGAACAATACAGATTAATTGGGGACAATAACATAATTTACTAGTATTAACTAATATTTACCGATGTCAAATTATTATCATTATTATTTCCTTTTGTCTTAAGATTCCACGTTATTGCATTTATTAATGCTGTACAATATCTTTATAATATGAAAATATCTTTAATTCACACGAATGAACAATGTTATATTTTACCCAAATAATTATTTAAAAAATATTTTTATTATATTTTTAATACTTTATTTACTACTGATTACTTATACAAATAAAGTAGTTAATAGGTAATATTTATACAACCTGGCAGTGATTTTTAAACGGTTTTAATGTCGCTGATACAACCCAGTCAGAGATATAGAATACTCTATTATATATAATTACACAAACCCTAATACTAATACTAATTATTGTTTATTATTCAATAGATCGATTAATAATTTGATCTTATATTGTTGACACATACACTTTATCCAATCAAATAAGGGGTTACATGACATTAAAAACTATTAACCAATCAGATAACGTAAATGTTAATACTGTGCACAAGTATAAAGTAAATTGTCATTTACGACGTAAAACTTGGTTTTGCGACTGATAATAAAATTAACGATCGTAAAAGTAGGTTTTACGGTGTTCATACATGTTATTATACCGTAAAACTTAGTTTTACAACGCAAATTGCACAAAAAATAAAAAATATGTATTTGCAATCGCAAAACCTACTTTTACGATCGTAAAACCTACATTTACGGTCGTAAAACCTAGTTTTACGGTGTAAATTGCACAATAATTCGGAAAACTGGGTTTTGCGATCGCAAAAGTAGGTTTTACGGTGCAAAACCTGGTTTTACGACCGTAAAAGTAGGTTTTACGACCGCAAAACTAGGTTTTACGGCGTAAATGTAGGTTTCACGAATTATTGTGCAATTTGCTTGCCATAGATATGATATAAAACGTTTTGCTCGTATTGATACTATTTTTCAGAGAATCCTAATAGTATAATGGGGAAATTTTGTACACGTTTTCCATAAGGTTTCTAAACTTTTGTCTACAAAGATAATAGTATCTACCACTTTACTTATAGGTGTAAGTGATGTGATGAAACATTTTTGAATGGGACGTAAATTCCCATTTTATCAAAACAAATCTTTCATTTCCTTAGTATATCGGAACGAAAACGGTTAGGGCTTGTTTCACACTAAGTTGACCTCCAACAGCCCCTTAAGATAAGTTGCTATGTATTATCTTACAGTAATGATATAACAAGCAAATAAGCACGTCGAAAACATGATGATTCTTGAAAATGAGATAATTTAAAGTAATTTCTGATGTTAAAAAATATTGGATTTTTTAAGAACCTACTTGATCAAGTCAGTAAATATCAGCAGTGCGTTTTACATATTACGTGTTTCGATGCAAGAAAACCCCTAAAAGATTTAATTACACTATTAATCACTTTACCTGTTAAAATGACACGAATCAGTCTAATGTTTTCCAATATTTAATAATGTTCCTAATGAACAATGTTACATTTGGTTCAACGATAAAAGATCGATAAATATAGATATAGCATTAATTTCCAGCGAAAAGTAGACCTAGGGGAGCTTATTTTAGAACATTGTTACGTCATAAAAAAGCAAATAATGTAAATACAACTTAATAAACGGTGAAATACGATAGATTTAACACAGAATTGCATTAAATTTGTCATTTGTGACTTTGTAAGAGATAAACATCATCTTGTCAGGTTCCCCCTTCTGATTCATTGGGGTATCTTGTACATAAGTGTGCATGCTCCAAGCTTATAATAATCATCGTTAAATATGTGACCAATAAGTTAGAGAATTCCATTTATTTACAGCTAATAGGAATGATATTTTAGAAAATAAATCGCACTAATCGTGATAAGAAGTTATCTATTTTAAAATATATAAGTATATATTTAGAAAATCGAAAAAAAATTCAGAAAATTAAAAATTTAAGCCTGCATCAATACACTATCCAGGACTTGGTCAATATAAAAAAGAAAAAGACAGAATTTTGAAAAAAAGACTTAAAAATTAAACAGATATGATAGAAAGACAACACATCCTTCATTCTTTAAAAACGTTATAAGCTCATTTCCATAACAATACAAAAATTGAATATACACAGCTTCAAACATCCGTTATGCTATAACGAATTTCAGGAAGATCTTTGTGTGTATTTTCCTGTTTTCGGTAATATTAGTGGTAGTCACAATGGATTAAATTCGTGTGTAACATAAATTTTTTTTGGACAAAAGCAAATGGTAGATGTTTTAAAATCTGGTTTATTAATGTGTTATATTTAATAAGTTAAGTATAGTTAATATCGGTTTGTTTGTTGGTGAAAATTTTACTCATGTAAATGAAACATGTCAATTTATGGTATATGATTGCTGTATTATATCTATATTTGTCAGAACGTGGGTGAAAATTATAAGTTGAAGTTAGCCTAAGAATCGGTTGTTTGAAACATAATAAAGACTTCAATGAAGGTTTTGTATAAACATAATATCAAAGCATCGATAGGGTTATTTTGATTTTAATTAATTATATTAAACTATTAAAAAAACCAAATACGGATTTGATAGTTTTAAATCCGATTTAGTACTTAATAACCCACCAATCCTTTAATACATAATTCTGGAATATTTTTAGCATATAAAATTGTAATCCTTTATCTACAAAAGCTTAATTGTTTTAAAGTTTGTATAAAAATCCTCTTCTCCACAGATACATAATTGTTTTCTACGTAGTCAAAAGATAACATCAGTTTTTAAGGAGAAATCATGTACAATTGGACGAAGCACTTTGAGGCTTTAGAAGACGAACTTAACAAAAACTAATGCAACTAAAGCATAAAAAAGAAGAAGAAACAATAAAGGATTATTTAACATTTATTATTAGAGAGCAGATAATAGTGAAACAGCGCAAAGATTGTTTTTTAAGTGATAACAGGGTTCTATGTTTGGAATAAAATCTATTATATATCGTATTAATTAATTTTCAGTTTTATTTTTTAGTAAACAGAGAAAAAGTGAAGTCAGACTTTAATCTAAAATACTATCAATTATCTAATTCCCTATTTTAAAATAGTATTCCCGACTTCAAACCTGCTTTAATAAAGTAATTAGTACTGAGCAGTATTGTTGCCGATCATTTGCAATACTTTAATTATTTAACTAATGCATAAACTAAACATGGATTGCATTATATTTAAGTAGCCTCGCGGAAGTGGTTTTACAAATGCACGTCAATTGTACTTTGTTTTGAGAACAGGAACACATTTATGTTTTGAATGACCCACAATCCACTAAAATTATGTCAACGAAAAATTTCATACACTTCACCAGAGATTCCAAATTTGAATAAAATCTCTACATTAATACACTTATACTGAAACCTTAAATAATATATTCTTTTAAAAGTAACTGTGACTTACAAGGAATTCTGACGGATATGTCAGAAGCAAATCTTATCACTGCAAGGCAAGAACTTTCATGCAATTTTATTTTTCAGTTAGATGAATGTTTTCAGAGTAAAAGAATAAAAGTTTACGCACGCACGCACGTACGCTCTGATGTCTCTATCCGGTTGATTTAAAAAAATACGATTACGCGATAAATTTTGAAACAAATGAACAAGGATTTAAATAAAATGAAATTTTTGACTTTCAAATTGTGTCAAAGTGACAATAAGAGTGTTATGAGTGATATTGATTGGTATCGTAACGAGATTTTACATTACTCTCTCTCTCTCTCTCTCTCTCTCTCTCTCTCTCTCTCTCTCTCTCTCATTATGTGTGTGTGTGTGTGTGTGTGTTACAATTGTCATGTGGTCTTTTTTGTTTCAAATCAACATCAATAAATGCAATGTTGTAACAAAAATTTTACTTTCACAGGAATAACCGATATAGTCTGAAATAAGTCTTACCTACCTGACTTAGTATCTCAACAAGAAGCAAATTGAAACATGATATTGTTTGACAATATTAAGATCTCTTCACTACTTTTTTTTTAAATACTGATTTTTAAAAACAAAAAGGTGTTGCTCATTGAAACTCGGGTAAATAACATCAAATCATTGATCAATTCAAAACTTCAAAGGCATTTTAATAATTGAATGAAATAAAACTTTAAAATCAAAGAAGCGTTCGACATTTGCCATTTGTGATATATAAATATGTAATATGTTCTCTACAGCTGTATACATAAATACTTATTGTGTTTCTGAATCATGTCTGTCCAATACAGCAGACTGTTGACTATTATATCTTATCTTTCTTAAAGGAAAGGATTGATAATAGAGTTTAATTTGACCTGAATCAAGCGCGAACTAATCACAGATTAATTGATTAAATTCAACACTTTAAAGATTTTTTTTTTTTTTTTTTTTTTTTTTTTTTTGAACGAGTAAAAACTAGCTGTGAAGTTATTGAATGCAGAAAACTAGAAAACTCTACAACATAAACTGAACTACAACTTGTATTAATGATAGTCTGAATATATTTAACAGATGTCGATACAATTTTAGGAGTTGCTTTACTTCTACAACGCTTGAACGCATTGGGTCTCTATTTACCCATAATGCTTTCATAACGTCATTCTATTTTTTAATGCTTTCATAACGTCATTCTATTTTTTAATGCTTTCATAACGTCATTCTATATTTTAATGCTTTCATAACGTCATTCTATTTTTAATGCTTTCATAACGTCATTCTATATTTTGTTTGATAAACACGTACAAAAAATATTGGTATCTACAGAAAGACATTTTTTTTTTTTTTTTATGAAACTTTAAACTTATCTTAACATTTATGCCTTGTCGAATGTTTTATTTTTAAATCAAAATATCAAAAATAATATAAATCAATCAATCAACCGATCAATTAATTGATCAATCAATCAAACAAACGAGCAATCAATCAGTCTTTATTCTGTTCATGGAAGAATGTTTGGAATGGTTTTTCTTTCAAATATTTTGAAAAAATTCTGTCGATGAAAGGTTTGGCACCATACTCCAAATATTTAGTCTTTCCAACACATTCTTGATTTTTAAGTATCCATTTACCTAAAATCTAATATACCTGTTTCAGAAAACCACTCATAAAGGTAAGAAAAAAATGTTAATATATTCTATAAAATTTTAATGTTGTACTTATGGTTTCTAGTATTGAGAAGAATAAATTTGATTTTTAATATAAGATGCAATAAGCCCTTTTTCTTTAATCGGTCAGTTATGAAATGATAGAGAATACTGGATTACTCGGATAAAACCGACCTTCGTCAAAAGGGAACTAACAAACTTTCCCACTTAAGCGGGGTTCGAGCTTTGGGTTTAAAGGCGCTGTGATATAAAAGAGCTTGCTCTAAACCGCTATGGAACCAAGATTCTTTTCAAAATTAAATTTTCATACAAAAAAAAAATCTGAATAAAAAAGTACAGATTTCTTCTCTTTTATTCTTCGTCTTTCCTTTCTTTTTATTATAAATCAAAACTGAAATACATTGTGTTTTGAGATGTATGTACAGGAAATCAATAGGAACATGAAGCATTATATAAATTCCTTTCCTTATAACAGTAAACAGAGATCATAATATAACCCAAAAAGTCATAAAACAACTTGTTTTGACTAATTTTTCACTCCTGTAAAATGAATAAAATGTTGTTTAAGTCTAGTTATCTTGCAAATATGAGTCCTTTATTCAAAGAAACTTCGACAAAATGACGTTTCCTATTTATTTTCTGGCCATTTATATTCAGTTCTCTTATGTTTGCATTCACTTTCAAATTTTTCATTTAAACTCAGCTTATTTCATCCAAGCACATTTTTTCTCTTATTGCAATATGTTTAAGAGTTATAAAAAATTCTTTATTTTTATTTTTTATTAACAGTAGTTTATTGTATTTTCTGAATGAAATATTATGTTGTTGTATTAAATTTCTTTAATATTCCGTTCAGAATATTTAAAAAAATACAATTTTTATATAAGAAGATATGACTGATACTATTTAGAGTGCCTGGTTGTCACAAGCTATTAGTTGGAATTACGGAATTCGAATTCATTGGACTTTCTTGAGATATCCAGGTAACAGGTAAGAAAGAACAATTGGACGTATATTATTTTCATTGAGATTTAAGTACCTGTAAATAAATAATGTGACATTTACCTGAGGTACATGTAAATACCTTTTATCTACAGCGTGAGATAACACCTCCACATGTAATAACTTCATAAAATAAATTGATGATATTAAAATCTTACTATACTAGACGCATTGTGGTTTTAATATTTTTGCTTATAATAGTGATATTATGTGTTATTTATTTATTTATTTATTTTAAATATATGTATTTTTTTAATATGCAAACCCATATTTTTCATATTTTATCATCTAATGAGCATGAAATCCTAATACGCTCTCATACAAAGGCAGCGAAAGATCATGAATGATATATATATATATATATATATATATATATATATATATATATATATATATATATATATATATATATATAATGAATATATATATGTATATATATACTACGTGTATATTCATTATTTAAAAATCTACCTTTATGATTGCCGTTATATATCAGAGCATACACGGTAGAACTTATACATGTATACAATACTTCACATATCCTACAGATTACGCAACAAGGTTTCCTTTTTTCTTCTTAATATATTTGTATTTCTACTATTTATATAGTTATATTGATCACCTGAATCGTTATACATTTGAAATTATTCTCTGTGACAATTACGACAGCTTTTAAATTAATAACATGTTACAGAGTTTTTGACCCAATGTTTTAATTTGTGAAAAAAAAGGAAATTAGTTCTAAATGAAACGCATTCATCACATTGAGGAGTAACATAGCTTAGATTCACACGTAATAGTTGAGTACAATAACATCTAGAAATATTACTCCACATGGCCAATGTTTATCTCTCTAATGGAAAACAAATTTCAAACTGTTTTTATGGCACGCTTAACATATTGGATTTTGTTTCTCTTAAACATGGTCCCTTTTTCGTTATGAAGATGTCTGTTTTTTTTGACGAATAACGCTTTTATCTAATCCTGCATAGTTTTTATATGTCATTAAAATTGAAGTGTATATCAGTTTTTGTTAGTTTCATTTTAACATATCACTTTTAATTTAAAAATCCATTAATTCGAATTATTAAGCCTACCTTGCAGTTTATTTTTTTTATTAATGAAGATATTTTAAACTTTGTAGATTTGTTGCAGAATTCAGAAGGGAATGACTGAAAATAGAACCAATTTCCTTACGTTTTATAATAATTGGACATTAATTGATGAAGGAAATATCTCTACTGGAACAGACGGGGTACAATCAGCTGATGATGAATTAGGACAAACGAGAGTTGTTACAGTGTGTCTGACTCTCTTATTTTTCATAATTGGAGTCGTTGGAATATGTGGGAATTCATTAGTAATTTTTGCAGTGATATTTAATAAGAAAATGAGAACATCCATGACTAACTTGTTGATAACTAATTTGGCTTTTGCTGATTTAGTAATTATGGTGTTTGGAATACCTGAAACAATACAATTTATGATGAGACGAGGATGGACACTGGAAAGAATTGCTTGTAAAGTTAACAGATATATTCTAGTTACTTCTTTATACGGATCAGTTCTTACCCTCATTGCACTTTGTGTTGAAAGGTTGGTATTTTTTTATATTATTTTAGACATTTTCGAGCACATGAACTAACAAAATATAGTATTTATATACATATAGCACATCAAAATTTAACAGGTAGTTGCACTATATATATACATGCATTTGAAAATATTTTCTTTTATTTTCTTAGCTTAACCACTACGGTAGCTCAGTTGCTGGAGTGTTGGATTCGTATGTGAGATGTCGGGGGTTCGAATCCCCGGCCAGGTCCGACCATAAGATATGAAAATAAGAGTGAATGTTCTTTCGTCAAACACTCGGCATTTAGAAATGAAAGTCACGGGGTCCCTTAAATAAGAACTTAAAACCCGATGCGCCTATTTAGGCATTGCAATTTGAAGAACACTACCTGCACATTGCCCCAAGCGCATGACAAAGGTAAAAATTTCTGCACTTCACTTATAGCTGGTGACGTCTCAAAAAAAGTGAAATATTCTTGACTGGAACATAAAACACTACTATTCAAATCAAATCAAATACTAAGCTTGATGTTGAATTTTTATTTATCTAAATATTTATGTATTTATTTTATTTTGATAATATATATATATATATATATATATATATATATATATATATATATATATATATATATATATATATATATATATAATACATCATACACAGCAAGATATTTTTGCATCCGTAGCACCTGACCTTAGTTTCATTTATTATTATTATTATTATTATCATCATTATTTAATAAGCCTTGCATTATTGATATAAATTAATAAATTAGTTGAAGTTATTGACTTAACGGCCCTAAGTGAAGTGAAACATTTCACATAAACAAACTATGAAAGTCAAACAGTTTAAGACACAACACATACATGCACACAATTGAATATGATAGTCCTGTGGAGAGAGAGAGATGGTAAATAAATGTAATTCAATACGTTTTGAAATAATATCTCTATCTGCGTACCGCTTATTGGCGTGATTACATCTTGTTGTACAGATAGGGTTTCACGGGTTTCTGTCAGTTTGACAAAGCACGAAGTGGAACACGCATTAGTCTTATTGGACTGGCTGTTTTTGGTTGAGCAAGATGCTCCTCTATTAACAGATATTTTCTTATTTTTTGTGAACAGACAGATCACAGAAGGTACATAAGTTGTATTTTTACTAGCCATTCGACTGGTAAAATCCCCAACAGTCTTGACGCTTCTAAAAAGACTGTTTACGAAGAACGCGTTCGGTATAATTACAAACGTCAAATTGTTGTCTTTGGTGTGATTGGTAAAAAGGCGTGGAAATAAGGAATAGCCTCTTGCTAAACGGTCAATATGGTAATTAGGTTGGTAAAGTTTGCTTCGTATATGGGAGGTCGGGTTCGAACCTCGTCCGTGTCTGACCAAGGCTTGAAAATAGGTAGTAATTGACTAATTGTTCTTTCACCTAAAAATAGACTTTTAGAAACTAAAGTAATGGGGTCCTTGGATGAGACCTTAAAAACCAAAACCCTGTTTTAGGCGTCAGACGTAGCACACTAAAGAACTTCTCCTGCACGTTGCCCTAGGCGCATTGTCAAGGTCAAAATCCCTGCCACTTCTTTTATAGCTGGTGTAGCCTCGATCTGATTGAAATATTCTTGAGTGGGACGTTTTATCCCATTTTAACAATACAAAATCTTGCTTAATGGAAAACAAAGTCGGATAGGGCTATTACCTCTATCTGCGTACTGCTTGTTTGCGTGATTATATATAACTTGAATTCTTGTCAGCACGAGGTAGAATATGCATTGATTTTAATTTTTTTTTCGTATTTTAATTTTAAAAAAATTAAAAAATTAATCTTAAATGCGTTACGAACGGTAAAATATTGAAATAAAGCAACTCAACATTGGAACGTTGAAGAATGATCTAGATGCGTTGTAGCAGATTAACATCGGAAACCATTTAGCCCATCAATTTGCTTCTTTGCAAACCTTTAAAATTTACAATTAATGGCTGTTAAGTCTACAGCGTGGATACACGTATTAGCTTTATAGACGTTTTCGATATTTTACAAGATTAGTGTGTGTGTGTGTGTGTGTGTGTGTGTGTGTGTGTGTGTGTGTTAATTTAAACTATTGATTTTTTAGATCTATGTTTTAAATTATAATTTTTGTTTTCGTCGAGATTAAATATAGGTAAGTTGTATTGCATGTTTTTGGTTCTTCATCTATCAAGATTGCTTCAATAAATTTTCGGAGGTGGTATGGATATTAATGTTGTATTCCGAGGGAGTTCAAATATAAAATAATAATTAATCAAAATGTAGTTTTCGGCTTAAAGTGTCAAAGTTTTCTTGTATCTTTGTCCTTCGGGATTTGAGTATAACAAGATTATGATATATAGTCACCAAATTTTTTCACACGAATGGACAGGAAACAAACACTCTGCAATGATTTTTATCGTCATAATTTGAACTTACTGCGTCATGTCAGACTATTGGCTGTCATATCTAGTCTGTGAACCCTAAATAACCAGATAAGAGACACCCAAGAGAATAAGTTATTCTAAATTATACTAAATATTGTTTTGATTATTGTCTAAATAAAGTCACGGTTATTATTATTATTATTTAAATGACTTTTATGAATTAAAATAAATAATTTATAAATAAATTCAAAAATAGTTGTAATGTACTCATTTTAAAGTATTTTATTTTATAAAAGTTTTTTTTTAATTAGCCCAGGACAATACTTATACTTGATAACTAGGTGTTTTCTTTTTTTTAATTGTTTTATTTTTGAAACCCTTATTAAGGTTTAGAGGTTAGTTCATGTGCGGCGTTGGTATATTCGGATGACATTGGTTTCAGTAAGTAATTAAGGTTTAGAACACACCAAATTAAAACTGAGGGAAAAATAAATCGCCCAATCATTCAATTAATTCTCTTAGTGCCAAGAGGCACACAAGGCTTGGACGTCTTTCCTCCATGTTGGTCAGTCTGAAGCTGCACGACGTGCCGTATTCCAAGGGTTCCAGCCTGCACTGTTCCGTTCCACTCCAACCATCTGTCGCCAAGTTGTTTTAGGGAGGCCTCATTTCTTCTACCCTCAGAAATAAAATATGAATTAATGTTCAAAAATAAATAAAAATTGATTTAATAACGATAATAAAAATAAAGAAAAATTCGAAGTACAGTGCAATATATCATGTCGCAATAAAGTTGAGTGGTGAGTTGATGTAAATGTTTCGAAGATGATAATGATTTTAGGAACATCTGACGTTTTAAAAAGGACAACTGCCGACGACGGGTCACGGGACACTAAGTACACGCCCATAATGAAGGCATTGGTGAGTATGTTATACCCTCTCGAGAACCAATCTGATGCAAAATGCACATTCAACAATATGCATTGTATATAAATAAGACCTTTTAAAAAAACGTTTAGACATACCTCTTCAAAAACCATAATTTAGTTATAAAATACCATTTCCGGATTGATTTTCACATATTATGTTACCATAGAAGCGCCAATGATCATAAAAAAAATCCTGAATGTAAATTCACAATTTTTTCAAATATGGTGTCTTCAGCACGTTTTTCTCCCAGTCATGTTTCTTAAAGGAATATCGAGGTAGTCAGTTCTTTTTGGCATAAGGTAGAAAACAATCGACCTTCGCAAAGCTAATTAACAAACATTCCCTCATTAGGAACTGCCTGAATAGAATTCGATTCTAAGCGATTGAGAAAAACTATGATCCGTATGACTTTAAGGCCAACCGAGGGCATTGCAAGATAAAGATCTAAAACGACTGAACGATGAATTAAATATTTTCTAATTAATCTGTCGAATAAGCAGTGGAAGAATTTACTTTTATTTATAATGATCCCTAATCTAATGTATGATAATCATTTATTCTTCTCTTATTAAAAATTGTAAAAGAAAAAATTATAAATAAATAAATAAATAAATAAATAAATTAATTAATTAATTAATTAATTAATAAAAAATGTTTGTCTTAAAAAAAGTGCATTACTAATACAGTTCCTACTATAAGGAAGAGAATATACTTGTAGTCTAGTGGGAAAGCAAAGCGTTGTGCTGAACCCTGACAAATAGATGGACATCAAGAATCTTTTCTTGGAATAACGTGCTATAAGTATGTTTGCTGGTTGCGACTGAAGCAGACATCCAAACACATTCATGTACATAATATTTTTAATTCAGCCTCGGTGGACGAGTGGTCTAAAGCGCGCGCTTAAGGATCACAGTGCCTTTCACCGCCTGGGTTCGAATCCCACTCGGGACAGATCCTAGTGTGAGAAAGTTTGTCAGTTCGCTTGCTGAAGGTCGGTAGCACTTCGGTTTCCTCCACCATCCCAAAACTGACCGCCTCGAATAAGTGAAAGATTCTTGACTGGGGCGTAAAACACCATTACTCCACTCCACTCTCCTTTAATTCAGCTTTGTTATAATTTTACAGGTTCATTGTACTTTAGTTCATAACACCTTTACACTGTCTGAACTTTTGTTTGTATTATAATGAATAAAACATGTAGGTATGCCACAATACTTACTAATTAACTAATGCCAATTTGTTTACATATGTAACACACCAGGGGACAGTATTGTAAAGTACTGCCAATCACATAAACATTTTGATTTTTGACATACCAATTACATTTCGTCATTGTAGAATATTGGCGTATACATGTAAACAAAACAGAAGATAAATGAATATATTTCCCCATAAATAAATAAATAAATAAATAAATAAATAAATAATTGATTACAAAACATTGATAACAATAAAACACATCCCACTACCTTAAAAATACCTTAATACAATTGAACTAGAGCATACATAGATAAAATAAAACACAAACATACCATGTCCACATCACAATCCGAAAAAACAAAGTAAAAACTTTGAAAACTACAATTTAGTTATATACGTGAACTTCCATGAATGAAGCGAGACCGGGTGCTCCAGAAGGGTAAGCACCTCCTGTCTAGGTACATGTAGCTACACCCGTCACGTGCAAAGTCAATTTTTTTAATGAACGGAAAATGGAACTATTGTAAGTCAAATATATCCAGTGTAAGTTTGGATACAGTGACTCTATACTTATAAACAATATTGCCTAGGCTTGCAATATCCATAATTCAAACCGAGAGACTGAAAATTAAGAGGACATAGAATGTAGTTGTCAATGTACCATCATCTGTATTTTATAAAGGTGCATCTAGGATTTATAAATTGAATTTTCCTCAAGACTGTTAAAATGCTTTACATGCGACGACGGAGCATTCATTACGCGTATGCAAATCCAATTGTCTTTTGCGGGAAATGAAGTTATTAAATCAAATGTCTTTAAATAGAAACTCTCCTTTTCGTTGAACAGAAACAAAATCCCACGATACTCACAAGTAAAGAAGATGTTCGATTTTTAAAAAATACATGCTTAATTACGTGTCTTTTTCTATTTATTTCTTCAAAAAGAAAACCTGAAAAATATTTGATAGCTTGTTTTATACGATGACGTTTCACGTGTGTATCATTTGCAGTCTCCAGAAAAACGCTGATTCATTTTGGTTGATAAATTGCTTATTTTGAAGTGTCCATGATGTTATTAGCAGTAAGAAAAATCTGTGATAACCCTCTTAGTTAACATTTCGTATTCTCTAGCTGGTTGCGAAGTCTTCCTTTTGCGACTCAAGCAGGCATTATATCCATTGTGTCATTTGCAAATTTTTGAAGTTTTGTAAATGAAAAACTTAAAATTTGCCATATGCGAAATTTGGAATATTTTATTTTATAAAAAAGATGAATATGACAATTTTAACAAGTAATTATCAGGTATCGTTTTTATTCATTTTATTGGATTATAATCGTTCACCTAAAAGGTCTAGATCCACATAACACGCGCAAATACAATTCTAGACATTTTGTTATAACGTTACATGGTTTCATTGTTTTTTTCTTATGTATTTTTTAAAAAAAAAATTCTCTTTAATTTTTATCAGAAAAAAAAAATTCTTACTTTTCTTCACATTTTATAAAAAATACATTTTCTTAAACACTTTGTAAATGCGTAGTTTTGTAGAATATAGACTGTTAAATTACTTTTAAAACCCGGTGATTCTTCGGAAACATACACAAATAACAGTTCTTCATCAGTAAGTTTTCTATATAACAAGAATGACATCACGTAAATATCGTTTTATCGACACCTTATTGGGCCTGCCATTAGCAAAAGTTAAAATTATTGCAAGTTTCATGTCGTGTTTAAATTAAAATAATGATTAAAATAATTTTGCAGTAGATTATATTATTTTCCGAGCGACATGCAACTGTGCACGAAAACTGAGAATGAGTGTATAACGTGACACGTTTCCATTGTTTTTTCTTGTGTTATTTTTTAAATTTTCCTTTTAATTTTTATCAGAAAAATAAATCCTATTTTGTTCCGTGATTATTTTCTTAATCTTCTTTTCATTGTTAATTAAAGTTTCACAAAATGAATTTAAAATTGAAAAGAGCGTTCTCATTTAATAAATCTTTTTGAGATAATGATAAATACTAAATGCAATTTCTCTCAATCTTATGACCCTCTAGCCCATTAGCGTGTTTGTTAACAAAAGGAAAAATCTTGTTAAAATTGAATATTATCTCATTTGCAAATGCAGTATTCTTTCAGACATTATTTCATTTAAATATTTATGATAAATTCATTTTTAATGAAAAACAGCGATTTATTTTCTGTCATTACTCATTACTTTTAATAATTGTACAATGTATACGTAAAATTGTTTTGCTTGTTAAATTTTATTACAATTGTTTATATTAATATGAGAAATGAAGATTTATCGATTTATCCGCAGTTAAATCAGACACGAGGCGAAAGACAAAAAAAAAAAAAAAAAAAAAAAAAAAAAAACTTTTAAAAGTTGTTTGTTCTTCAGACAGAACATTGCCTACTAGCCATTTATGCTCAGCAGGCAATTGGTAATGTAGAAGTGATTTGTTTGATTCAGCTCGGCGTTACCTTGGAAAAATATGCGCAATGTGCGAATTTTTGTATCTAATATATATATATATATATATATATATATTACTCTTAATTTTACTCTCTTTTTATTTTATTTATTTATTTATTTTTATAAAGTTATAAAAATTATTTCAATAAGAAAGAAATGTCGAATGTATCTGATACTCAGAAATAGAGCCTCATCCTTATAACGCATCTTTAGATCTAGATAAGATAGAACATGTAGTTCTCGTTTATTTTAATCGAACAGCTGTTTTCGAATACATTTTCATATTAACTACAAAAGAAGTATGCAAACAGGTAATTTAATTTTTTTTTTTTTTTTTTTTGTTTAATATACTTATATTTCGTGTATATTAACATTCTTGTAGAAAGAAAGCAGGATTCTCAGGTGTGTAAAATTCATTTTAACCGTCATATATATACCACATTCCCTTTTCTAACCTCTGAAGGGTTAATAAAAGTGGAAAATTTATGAACGTTTTTGCTCAATAAATCGCACTGTCTAATCCTTTTCTTAGACATAGCTTCTGGTCAAAATGTAGAGTATCATTTAGTTGGTTTGTATATTTCCGTGTATAATGATAGTTAAGGTCATTGTCCCTAATTTTCGCCGCAATGGGGGTATTGATTTTGGTGTCTTCATGTGACAGTCCGTCATTCGATCTGCCCCGATATTTTATTTGTACAATAGATTTATTTACTCTGAGGTTTTTTAATAAAATAAGAGTTAATGGTTCTTTATATTGGTTTTTAGGTTTATAAGCCCTGTTCAAGGTTGTAAAAGTAATTCCGGATTTTCAAAAGCTCTTGGTGAAAATGTTGCTAATGTTGATCAAGTGACGAGATCTAATTAAAATCTTTCAGATCACCTGATTTTTGGTCAAGGCCAATGCTCCTATGAATATTAAATAAGGTTTCCAAATAGGTTGCTATGACAATAAATTTAAATCTTATTCCTCGTCTTTTATTTGTTTTAACTTCCTATTTTCAAATTTAGGTTTTTCAAAAAGGCATTAAATATAACAAATGTTAAATGTTAATCCTGTAAAAAATGACATAAAATCCCTGAATTGTCTTGCTAAATAAATCATTTTCATAATTGCAATGAGATTGAGGAGGAAATTTGAGTAACCAGAGAAATTCATAGAATCCTTTAGGTTTTGTAAATACAGTAATTGTGTTTGCTGGAAACCACACACACACACACACACACACACACACACACACACACACGGAGATACATGTAATTCCTGATTTACACCATGATTTTAACTCATATGTCTTTTACCACACAACAAGAAATTGAAACAAAATTAACAGCAATTGTATAAGTGCAAATCTAATTGTTTAGAAAAAGGACCAGTCCTTGCATGAAAGTATAAAAAATAAAATTTAAAAAAAAAAAAGATATCAGAGCCACCGAGCTAATTTGTGCATCATATTGATCTTGGTCATGCATGTTATTTATTTATTTCTGTATTTATTTTTAATTTTTTTTTTTTTTCGAAAGTTTTAATGATTTTGTAAGTCTTGAGCTCCAGGAATGTTACGTAATGACGTAGTTTCAATGCATTTTTATATTGTGTATGTTTATTTGCTTTTTCTCAAATTTTGCATTTATTTGAAAAACGCACACAAAAAATTACATGAGATCAAAAATGTTATACATCTTATACAACAGCATGGACATATCTAAAACAAGTTTATGATGCAAAACTAACAAAATCGAATTTTGTAACTCGACGTGTTCATTAGTTAGTTAAGATCTGACAATAACTGTCTTCGTGTCGTGTGTTATAGACAGGTAATAAATTTATACGTCCCATTCAAGGTTGTTTAACAAAATTATATCGAGGCGGTTAGTTCTTGAATGGTGAAGACGACTGGAACGTCCGAAGAAAACCATTTACCTTCGACAAGCGAAATAACAAACTTTTTTCACAATTTTGTCCCTTGTTGATTTGAACCTAGGTAATACATATTTCACAAAAATAACTGTTTATACCAGATCTCTAAAGCTACCTGCTGCATTATCAGATATTTATGCTGTGGAAAATCGATAGTGCATATGCAAACACTTTATGTAGCTTGAACCAAACATCTTTAATCTAAATTAAATTTCTTGCTAAAGAATACTTGTGCCACTTATTTAACGAAAATACCTGTAAATTTTGGTGTGCAATATATATATGATGTGCACATTTCGGAAATTCATTCCTTATCAGTGACACTAAGAGGTAAAAGTTGATAGATAAAAATGATAATCCAAACATTTAAAAAGTAATAAATCCAAAGTTCCAAAACAATATGAATTCAAATCACAGCTAAAGAGTGATTTGCATGAGAGAACAAACCTTAGTTTTAAATAAATTTCAAAAATTAATAGGCTGGAAATTTTATCACAAGATACATTTTTAATAGTACCATCCACTGAGTAATGGATATCCACAAGTTTTTCCCCTACCAACAGTGGTACCCTATCAGGGGTAGTAAATATTTAACAAAAATACCTGCTTAGTTTTTCTGTGCCATATGAGCACATAACGTGATACGTAAGAGAGCTTCAGACCATTCTGCCTATAATGACCTGATTATGTGTATGAGTAATAATTATAACATTTAATTCATTCTTTTTGAGAACTTTTCATCATTATAATCCAAGGGAGTAATTTCAGCTTGTAATTGCTAATCAAGCAATAAGGCATGTTTGTGTGTGTGTGTGTGTGTGTGTGAGAGAGAGAGAGAGAGAGAGAGAGAGAGAGAGAGAGAGAGAGAGAGAGAGAGAGAGAGAGAGATTAAATAATTGTCTGTCTAATATCTTAACTTAGAAACAGCGGGAGTAAGACAAGTGTTGGCGGAATCCGTATAGGCGTTACGTATTCTAATTGATCATTAGCATAACTGGATAATTGAATTAAAACTAAACGATTAACGTCATCATTTTATTTTCATTTTATTCATATTTATAGGAAAATCGAAATATATGCAGTTGTTTTTTTTTATTTTCCGACATAAAGTTATGGTATATTTTCCCTGCCAAGATAATTTTTTAAAGTGTTCATTATTTTATTGAGAAAATAAGATCAGCATCTTTAACTGCCAAACTTTATCAAAAATCTTTCGAGAATAAATTTCTTCTGTACTTTAATTTTTTTTCCCGAAAATATTTTAAACGTGTTTATTAATTAATATATCTGAGATAGATGGGCTATTTGATAAGTTATCTCTTTATTTCAAGAATAATTTGTATCAAACATGAATGTTTTATTTTGAAGGCTATCTTGATGTGTTAAACGGGATGTATATTTTCACATGTTTTAAAATTTAGTAAAAGAAAAATCAAAGGAGAAAGATATATATTCGCTTATTTTTACAGCCTTATATATATTTTTATTTGCCGTGATAAGTTCCCATTTCTCCAAGCTTGATAGCATTTGCATTCATATATAAACACCCCGTGTATATGTACATAATATAGACTATACAATTTGGATCTACATCATACATTGTAGGTAAACAAACATGGTTGCTAAGTCACATTTGTTTACATTCGAGACAAGGCTAAAAAGCGCATTTACGAAACTTTACAAGAATGGTTCAATTGTTACAAATGCACAGAATAAAGTAAATAAAATAAATCACTTTCATTCCAAACTTCTTTGCAAACTTTTCTAACTATAGTTCTTGCTCTTTCAACTCTCCATAATTAAAATGTCTACACACAGATGTACCGGTTAGACGTTATAAATCCGCTTTTTTTTGAAGTGGGGTAACTACAGGGGGTTTTGGTTTGAAAACTAATATTTTTGAGATATATTGATGGTATTTTCTCTATTTTCATTAATATAATGTATTTTTGAGAATATTAGATATATAATAAAAACAGTAGTAGTATTAAAAAATTTAAATATCAACTTACTAAATAGTTTGTTGTTTTCGGACTATATTTTGGTCGAAAATCATGTTCTCCGTCTAAAATGTACGTTTTTTGCTAACGCACTTTATTCAGTTTGCTTGTAAAGTTTTTGCACTCATATTGACAATGAACATCATTTAAAAACATTTCAATTGTTAAATATAAGAGTGTTTCGTCAATCATATTGCATTATTGAGGTCAACAGGTTAAATTTTATTTTTCATTTTTATCTTTTATCCCTTTCATTGTTAAAGTGTATTTTATTTTAATTTGGTATAAAGGTAAACAAGAACAAGAAATATATCAATAATTTGTTCGTCGGTAAGTCCGTCAGTCTATAATTCATTTCCGAGAGCATTATATACCCTTAGATGGATTAAAAAAAACTTCGAACAAATGCAAACTTGCATCAGAGAATATTTGTTAAATTATCTCTCTCTCTCTCTCTCTCTCTCTCTCTCTCTCTCTCTCTCTCTCTCTCTCTCTCTGGTTAAGTTTTTATTCGTTAAATCATTGAATCTCCTATAACGTATCAATCATCCATAATTAAGTCGCTATAACGGATATTATTTAAAAATTTTGAAGTTACGAAAGAAATTCTGCACTTATTACCTAAAACGTTTGTTATTCAGAAATGTTACATAATACAGACTTGTGATCTAGATCCATTCGAGGTCTGTTGAATACGATCAATCATTACGGCTAAATCCCTAAAACATTTCTCTATAGTCTCCATCACGTCTGGTAATCACAGCTTTACGTCTGCTTTAACACAAGAAATCCAAAATAAATATGAAGTGTCAATCGAGGGGTTACGGATTAAGATTGTGTGATATAAATTATGTATTCCACTAACGTTACACGGCATACAATAGATGAAGTTGCGTAATATATCATCACTCAATCAAATTTTATCTGTAAACTTTGCTTCTAGCCGATTTCTTTGTCATATTATTTGTTACAATAAACATATGCTTACAATCTTTATGTTTGTATTGGGCACTTATGTCCCTTGTTTTTAATTAGGATCACAGCGACAGTCACCGCGAGGACCGAATCCAACTCGAGACACATCCATGTGTTTGAAAGTTTGTCCTCCACCATACCCGTACAGACGCCACTATTGAACTAGAAGAAACTTAATTTGGGTCAAATACAACACTCCAATCACCAGGCAAGACGCAGATATATAAGGCAACATTAAACTGCGTTGTTTGGTTAAAAAAGTCGTATTGCAAAGAAGTATCTAGTGTTTTTAAATGTTTTATTTTCAGTATTTTGACGTTTTTTAAGGACAGAATCCGAAGAAAATTGTAAATTGATCGTCTTAATGATATTCTGTTTTAATTTGTCATTATTTCACACAAAGATTAAGAAGCTCCAATTTGACGTTGTAAGGTATTTAGCGCATCTTGTTCGAATTGGTTATTGCCAAGCATAAGATTAACTTATAGATGGCTTTATTGCGGCCAAAAATAAGAATAATTTGGTGATTTTTTAGTATGATATGTATGTGCTGAATTTACCATGAGGCTAAGAATTTTTTTTAAACAAATTTATGAGGTATTTGAATTAAAATATACCCAAAAAATTAAAACTTATGAACATTGATTGAATCAATACACAGTTCAAATTTTTAAAATGAAAAAAAAAAAAAAAATAAAAATCTTCTGCTGCAGCATTTGCTCAAATAAACCATTTCCTCAAGGATTGCAATTAATAAACAAGCGATATTTACCATATACTAACTTTGGTAACCAACGTTTCCTTACTTCATTATATAATAAACTCAATTTTAACTTTGGATCTGGACGTACCAACAATCACTGTTTACATGTACATTAGGTAGACATAATATAATTCATTAAAGTTGTCTATTACATTACATATTTTTGTCTCGATAATTATCATTTTGACGGTCATATTCATTGTTTAGTCTAAAAGTCAAAACCTGACTAGTATTTGTTCCAAACGTTTATCGATGGCAATCATATTATCTTGACCATAAAAATATCATTATTTGATTGGACGAAGTCAATATTTTTCTCTGTGTTTTTTTTCCATAAGTAATTTTGTTTTGATTATGACTGATAGAGAAAAGATAATATAATAGCTTTTGTATGGTGGCTTATTTCTGACATCGACATAATTTTAGTCGACATAAAATTATCTCAACATGTCGACTTAATATCTCGACATGTCGACTTACTATCTTGACAAGTCAAAATATTATCATGGAAAGTTGTGATACCAAAAGTTGAGATAAGTAACACGACTTGCCGCGATAAAAAAAAGTCGAGATATCGAGATAATTATTACGACTGGTCAACATAAGTATCGCGGCATGTCGTGTTACTTATCTCAACTTTTCATTTTGGTATCACAACTTTCCATGATAATATCTCGACTTGCCAAGATAATAAGTCGACATGTCGAGATAATTTTATGTCGACTAAAATTATGTCGATGTCAGAAATAAGCCACCATACTTTTGATGGATTTGGCCACTTTAACTGTAATAATGTCTTATACACTGTAACAACTGTTTGAAAGATTGGCTTTTTTCTTGTAGTCAAGAAATGATGGAAGTGTTAACATTTTCAGATATGTTATTAAATTTGATGTATCTCTTTTTTGTAAGTAGCGTATAATTATGTGATAAAGTAACATTTAGTCGATAAAATTGTTATAAACTGTATATGGAGGGCTTTATAACACTGTATCATGGTATTTGATCTAAGAAATTGGCTTTATTTTAGCACCGTTCAACGGTTCTCGGACAATTATGTAATTACTATGGAACAGTTTTATCAATATTTTGTAATAGAAAGACAACAGATTTCTGATTTTATTGACGCAGAAATAGTCAGATGTACGTCTTACCGGAACGTATAAATATAAATAATATTCCTAAATGTGTTTGTAGGAAATAGATGCGTAAAATAAATTAAACAGTTATTAACATTACAATGACACAACTATAATGATTTCTCATAATTTTTTTTTCAATGTGATTTTACACGATAAAAAGCTTCTGTACAATTTTAGAGCTAAAAGCATTCTTAGTCTAGTATTTTATGCTGATACCCCAAAACACCTTTTAAAAACAATACAGGAAATCATTTACGGGACGGTCCTACGGATCGGTCCCGTCGTGTGTGACACAATTTAAACAATATTCCAATATAATACAACAAGATTCGTCTGTTCTCTAAAATCAGTAATACAACAACTAACGCTTAGTTGGAAGAGTGTTCGCTTCGTTTATGGAAGGTCAAGGGATCTTATCCGGGCCGCGTCTGACCAAGACTTAAAAATTGGAAGTGAGTGTTATTTCGCCAAGCACACGGCATTTAGAAATGAAAGTCATAGGATCCTTCGGGTAGCACCTTAAAAACAGATGCCCTGTGTTACGGCAGCCGTGCCACGTTGAAGAACCATCCCTGTACATTGCCCTTAGCACACTGCAAAGGTCAAAATTTCTGCAAAATTCACCTATAGCTTGTGACGTCTTAATAAAAGTGAAATATTCTTGACTGGGATGTAAAACCCTATATTAAATCATATGAAATCAAACCCTTAGGACTAGTCATTGTTGTATTAAGATAAAGACAATTTTAGAACAGTTTGTTTATAATATAATGTCGGTTTGTTGACGACAGAGATGGGTTTTTATTTAATCGGCGTGATTATGAATCAGATAAAAGTAACAGATCCTAAAGCTAGAGCATTGTCAATTGCTTGCTTCATGTTACTGCGTTATTTGTCTGCATATAATTATTTTAAAACTGACCATCTTGGAATGAATATGATACCCCTGACTCTGGCATATTTGTAATGATGCTTTGTTCGTTTTTGTCGTGTTTTCAATTGCATTGGCATTCTCAGACTGTTGCTAATGATACGTTTGGCAGTTGCATCTAATATGCAATTTTTTTAAAATCCATTTCTGTTTTATACATCACAAACTTGATGTGTTAGTTAAACAGCTACAATAAGCATCTTCTATCATTCTGAAATCTTCAGTTATTGTAAACATTGATCGTTTTATTATAAACAAAACAGAAGCGGATATTCTGTGTACTTGAATCAAATCTTTAAAGAGAACATCGGAACATTTATATAGAAATATGTGTCAATAATTTCCTGTAAGGTTTAACATAAACTTTAAATAACATCCAATAGGATCATTATTTGGAATTGACTTGTCGACATTTACATTTTGCAATAGGCGTTTTTTCTTTTATTCATTATGTTATTATACATACAACAGCAGGACAAGCAGACATATTTATCGTATTACAAGTGAATAAAGAACGTTTAGTGTAAGACGGCATTTACAGAACAAGAACAACTAATATTGTGTGATGGTTGTCTATGTTAAGCTGTTGATATTGCAAACCTAGTCTTTTTAAGATCCTTTAAAAGTTTTATGGGCCATATATATTATGATAAGCGTTATGTTGCTCTATTCAAAGTTATCCTTATATGTTGGATGTCTTTAAGTTCCCGGTTTCTTTCATTCCTTACTTTGATGCGTACGTTGTTGGTGTAGCTAACAAAAAAGGAGATGCTTTTCCTTTCGAGTCACACAGCCTCACTTTTATTATGGAAGTTCAAGTGTGGAACTTAATTAGACTATTTTTAATTTTAACTTTATTTTTCCTGCCCGGTATATTTGTATTTGATGAATGCAACTCAAATGTAGATAAATACCGTTATTCGAATAAACAGAAATGTATACTAGAATGTTGCAAGTGGTACCGTAACAGCTCAACATAAAAATTTAGGTTGTTTTATTTTCAGTTTATTTTGAAATATTTTGCTTTCCTTGACTGTGGTTGGCTAGTGGTTAATGAATTAGGTCTTTCATCGCAGTTCAGAGATTGCCTGCTTAGGAATAGCGATTTCCTTACACGTGAGCTACTTCTGGTTGTCTAGATACAAATATTGAACTAAAATATCAATGTTAAGCAAAGACAGATGGACAGAGCTGAGAAATTATGCATTCAACAACAACTATCTTCTATCTCTAGATGTTATAACACGTGCTCGCATATAAATATAACTCAAATTAAGATCTCTTTTTTGAAATTTTGAAGCGTTTCCTCGACAAATTAAACTTTATTTTTAAATTTAACTACGCCTTTATTTTCATTCTAAACTGCTCACTCGTTGAATTGCAATCAAAAATGTAGCATCGAACAAATGATATTTAAATAGATCTATTATTTATTTTGTTTCCAAAAGAAGTTGTCTCTGTTAATTATATGACAGTTTAATACTCACGTACTACGTCATTTGAGATAATTTAGATTAAACCCAATATAAGACAGTGAATGTCTATTGTGTATGTATAACATGATGAACTAAATACATACAGAAGTTTGATCTAACATGAGGATTATTGTTTGATAGAAGTAAGAGATAGACTACTCCCAGGAGACACTTAAACGTAATTTTTATCCTGTAATGTCCTCATGTCTAGACAATCGATTTTACACTTGATTTTACACTTTCAATTATTGATGTGATTGCATTTACCTAGTTGAGAGAGAGAGAGAGAGAGAGAGAGAGAGAGAGAGAGAGAGAGAGAGAGAGAGAGAGAGAGAGAGAGATTTCACCATTTTCTAAGAACTTTCTAACCCTTCAACTACAATGCTGTAGATGTGAGGACAAGTGAACCAGCGTAATGTGTCCAAATGGACACATGATCCCACAGTAAAAATGGTTTAAAAATGTTACTTATAACGTAATAGGACAAGGTTATATAACATCATTTAACATGTTTGTAAATACAACATTATCCCAAATTCTGGTAAATGTATAATGACCAACAAATTACATGTTAAACTCTATATTCACTTCATTACTTACTGCTTTATAATATGACGGTAATGAAGAGAGAGAGAGAGAGAGAGAGAGAGAGAGAGAGAGAGAGAGAGAGAGAGAGAGAGAGAGAGGAGAGAGTTTCGAATGCCTTAAACATATTGTTTCATTTTTGAGTTGCCATGTTGCTTCTGCATTAGCAACAAATTCTAAACGTACTTATGGCAAGTATCTCTGTCTTCCATACATTCATAACGTTAAGTCTGATTTATTTTATGGTTTGTTGTAGCATTATAAAATCAAAGAAACAAATCTTGAAATAAATGTAACATTTTGAATAAAATATCTTAAAACTATTTTTGAAACAGATTTATTATTTCTACTTGTAGGTATATAGCAATCATCCATCCGATTAAAGCTCATATTGTGTGTAACAAAAGGAGAATAGTCGTAGTACTTGGTTGTATATGGCCATGTGCATTATTGACAGGATTGCCTACACTGATTTTTAATGACGTCACACTGGGACATCCACAAATCCCAGTATCGTACTGTATGATAACATTTCCATACAATCATGTGATGTATTTTAAGATTTTCAAGTATGTAGAATCTGTATTATTCTATTTCATTCCTCTCGGCATTCAACTCACATTATATGTGTTTATATCTAAACATTTATTCGTGGGATCTGACAGACTACATAGAAGGGTTACCATCCGGAATGTTAATGGCTCGCATTTAGATCGACTCTCTGAAGCTCTTCAGGCTAGACGTGGAGTTGTTAAAATGTTGATGTTAAGTGTTATTGTTTATTTTATAAGTTATTCTCCAAACCAGATTCTTTTAATTTGCACTACCATATCACCAACAACATTTCATCAAACATTCTCCTATCAAGTGTTTACAATGATTATTGCCAATTTGAATTCCGCTGCGAATCCGGTTTTGTATAGTATATTTAGCCAGAACTTCCGGCAATGTTTTAGATATATTATATTTGGCTGTTGTGTAGAAAAACCCCGCCCAAAACCCCGAAGTCGACCAACGGTTTCAAATGGTTCACGATTCTGGAGACATACAAGTTTAGGTTCGGCATCAACAGAAGTGTAGTGACAGTTTTAAATTTTAAAAAAACCCATTTATTTTTATAAATGAAGTATTTTGAAATAATACTTAACTGCATAAGAGAATGTACATGTAGTTCAAAGAAGTTACATGTAAAAAGGATGTGTAATTAACTAATTGCGTAAGTACTAAACTTGGAATTAAACCTGTTGTTCGTATACCACTGATGTTTAAATAATGATAAATGTTTATGTTTTTCTTTCGGCTAATTTTTTACCAGAATTTAATCTTAGATCTGTTTGTTGCATCTTGCCTTCTTCTTACGTTTATATCCAGTGTGTACCAATAAACCAGTGAAAAAAATCTGAAATATCTGCCATGGTATTGCTGTATTATAATGGACACTACGAACTACAACCTATTTTACATTGAATAGTTCTGATTAGATAAATGATGCTTTTGCACCTTTTACTTATATCGAGGCGGTTAGTTTTGCGATGGTGGAGGAAACAAGATTCAAGATTACCAGGAGAAAACAACAGATTTTGGCTTGTGAACTAACAAACTTTCTCACACTAGGATCTGTCGAGTGGGATTGGAACTTAGACAATCTGATTCGTAAGCACGCATTTTAAAACACTTTGCTACCAAGGCCTCTCTTTAAAAATAGGATGAATTAAATATTTTGATATCAAAATATAACGTGTTCCTCTCAGATACAAATATATAGAAAGTTGCGTTTGAATAACCATGTATTAGGCAAACGATTAAAAACCGCTATACAACAAATGCATATCAAAAAGGGGTAACGAATCCGACTAACTCTTTCTATCAGGGTTAATTGAGAAAAACCTTAGTTGAAATTTTTGAAAAAAAGAAAGTTGAATATTTTAATTCTGGATATTGATTATTTATGAATCTTTAACACATCAACTTAATAATGCAACTAAGCTGCAATCCTTTTTATTTATAACCCGAAAATTTTCAATTACCATCAGCACCCCAATTGTTAAATACAATTATCTCATCTATGACAATCGCGACATGTTAATGCAAAAGTCCTGCAGGATAAATTTTGCCGCCCTTTTTTAACTACAGCTTTGCGCATAAGGAGATATTTTTTAACATAAAAACAGCGTCTGAAATATCTTGTGTGTGTGTGTGTGTGTGTGTGTGTGTGTGTGTGTGTGTGTGTGTGTGTCATTTTAACAAAATTAAACATAATCACAAAAAAATGAATGAAAAAAATAAAAAAAGTTAGCGTTAGCGCATTTGCCTGTTGAAAATTTTTTTTTGCATATTCGTTATGTATTTATTTCTATTTTTTATAATATGAAATTCATTATGAGAAACAGTTTTTTTCTTAATTTATTTAATCTTCTTTGAAGTTCAGTTTCATTTAACAATTTTTAAGAAAACCCTAACTAATTCGAATGTTTTTATTTTATGTTAAAGTTTGCTCAAATTTATAGAAAGCTATTTTTATTATCTTTATTAAGATTTCATTAATGAAGGTACTTGAGTGATTTAGAAAAAATCATTCCCAGTGGTACTGATAAGTTCAAGTTATTAAAAGATTTTATTTTAGTTAAATTCTTATGTCGGATCTGATCTCTGTATGCGTTTCATTCACGTAAATATCTCGGCTTCCACTGCCGAACGTTAAACTTCTAAACGCAATCTGGAGGCAAATTTGTTCAACTACTTGTGTAAACAACAGTTTTCTATATTAAAACTGACAATGTTAATTTTGCCAGTATCCAAAAGCTAAAAGAACCAAACCGAAAACACGGATTTTGCATTTTTCAATTACAGAACAAAGCGTCAAAGACGCGATTTTTTTTTAGAAAATTCAACTATGTTACAAATATTTTAAAGGTTTAATGTAACCTTTTATTTTAACAGACAAAGTAGTATTTGGATAAAATAGTTGTTAAAATACAATTTATCTCGTTCATTTCTCTGATAAGAGAGAAAAATAAATATTAATAACGAAAACTAACTCATTATAGATAATATACAGGACATTTTATCAAAAAAAAAAAAAAAAAAAAAAAAAAAAAAAAAAAAAAAGAAAATTGATAGCTTAAAAATATGAATGATCAGCCTGAAATGCAACCAAAATCATGAAACTATAAAAAAGCTTGTTCAACAAGAAAACAAAACACCGACGATATCGAGACAATTAGATAATAACAAAACTACCAATTCTTTCTAAATATCAGTAAATGTACCGTAAAAAATGTTACTGGTCTGAAAGAGCATCATCTGATTTCATGCAAGGTAAATAATCGTCTGTCTCAAAAAGATCGCAAAGCCATAAATTGATTTCGTAAGACTTTCTGATGTTTCTGATCATTTCGTTTTAATCAGTTTGACAGGTGTTTAAATTGATGCGCAATTACGAATGCAAAATGCATGTAAAGGGAAATACACGTAAAAGAAAAATATGTTGCTTAATCGGTTTGAGCAAAATAGGCGAACTTGCACTTGCAAACCGTTCGTCACAATCAATATGAAAAAAATGTTCGGTCTGTTATTGGGTTTATTTAAAGAAAAAGTTATTTTGCATTAGTCCTTTAAGTTAAATGAAGCGAAAATTGGAAATGAAGTCATTCTGTTTTATTACTCTTTTAAACATCGAAGTAAATCTATTTATTGTTTTAAAAGTCTATTTTTTGCCTTTGTGTTAGCATACGATTGTTTCATTAGACTTAGGCAGTTGGTTGGTTAAAATGTTATTTGTTCCTACAAAGCTGATACAAACTTGGGGATAAAGCGTCCAAATCCGATTTTTTAACATCCATTGTTTCTTATTTTTACAATCTTTTACAAAACAATGTACAACAAAATTGGCACATATACAGTAGTTATGATATCTTTAACTAATTTATATATTTTCTTTTGCTATAGTCCCCTAAATTTGGTTCGTAGTCCCAAGAGCAGAAGAATGTACATCAAGCTTCAGAAACAATGTAACGGGTAATATTTAAAAGACAGATTAAGGTTACGTTGAGATTTTAATCTAATGACATCCTAGTATATTGGTAAAAAGCTATATTACGAAAGCTTTCTTATGACTGAGTCAATGGTCGATTATTACCTTAAACTAACTCGAGAAAAAGTCTATTGCTTCGAAATTTTAGGCTTTTTCGTTACTGACAGTATCAAAACATAGGGGTTGGCCACACTGTTAAGTTAATTGACGTATTCATATTTTTTACAATAAAATTTGTAAATTTCATTGGAGTCAGAGATCGGAAAAACATCACCTGTGTCTTTCCCATATCAATGTCTGTCCCCAATAACGCCAAAATAAAAGCAAGACTTCTCTGTGTCTTTAAAGAAACACGAGGATATTGTGTGTGCTTTGTTGGCTATATTAGGATCAGAAAGATCACAGGAAAAAATTCCTTCCTTGTCGAAAAAAGTTATTCTTATATCTAAAAATCTATTTTTATAAATTTAAAATAGAATAATGAAAATAAGGCCTAGATCTAAAAGAAATTGCATCGATTAAAATTCATTTTCGAAATAACCTTCTACATGTACTTAAAGAGAATTATAACCATTTTGATTTCAAAAAAATTTATTTAAAAAATCTGTAGTATTTATTTAATATTGAACACAATAATTTTAAATGATATGTTACTTGATAATGAAAATGAGACATTTTTCTATTTACTCTATGGTCTATTATATCTATATATCTATATATATATATATATATATATATATAAATATATATATATATAAAGCATAATACACGAGCAACTTGTTTAATATTCACATTATTTCATTATTTTATTTGTTGTACATGTTGTACATTCACATACGGCGTTTGTGGTGGATGGCTTCAGGCGCTGTTAATAATCTCCTTAATACTGATCCCATTTAGGTGTTCAATATCCAATTGTTAACCTATTAATAAGGTCATGTGTGAGTTAATAACGTTGATAAACCGAAAACAATCACTTACTTTATATACTCCTTCACTTCGTTCATACTTAAATAAATCATTTCTTTGCTAAATGAGACTTAAGACAAACAGATTTTAAATATTTAATATAACAAAAATACTAATACAAATATTGAATATGAGCTATGTAGCGTTATATCAACTGGATATAATAATAGTTACACTCTAATAGTTACACTTTGGGAAAACACAACAAGCCTATTACTTATTCTACAGTTAGGTACATTTTAAACAAAGTGAACCAAACTCAAGATTGTTAACTCTTTGTTTAAAATGAGCTAACTTTAGAATAAGTAATAGGGTTGTTGTTTTTTCCCAAAGCGTAACTATTAGAGGACTTATGAAAAACAAGAGATCTGAACAAAAATTCATCTATACCGGTTATATTTGTAAAACAGTGGATGTATATCGACGTGATGGTAACCTGAACGCAAATCAAACTTAAATGCAAAACCTGATTTTTGACATAATCTAAAGCAGTTTTTATGCCTTCCATTTTAAAATTTATGAACAATTACAAATTGATTGACATGTCTAAGGTCTAAAATTAATCTACGTCTGCCCTTTGAATTAACTGATACAGATAAAAGATTTACTACGTAAGGAACATAAGTAACTTGTTCTACTATACCCTGATGAATAAGATTTTTTATTTCTGAAGATACAAAGCTTTGGTGTTCCAAAGAAGACTTGTTATTTTTACCAAAGAATTGTGACGGAGTTTGATTAAAAGGAATTACATAACCATATTTAATGATATTTAAAATATTAGATGGAGCTTTTAATACCGAAAATCAATAATTTGAATGTCTATTAAGGTTTCCTGTAACAGAAGATAAAGTATCCAATGTATCATTCTTTACTGTTTTATGGCTTTTCGATGCTTGTACTGGCTCCATTGACTGTGAATGCTTTTGTTGAAGCTGAGGTAGCTGTAACTGCTGGAAGCTGTTGGGTCTTATATGGTCATTCCGTTGCGATGTGTCCCTCGCAGAAACAGTAGAAGCACACTGTGGGTCTTCTGTAAAAAGATTTTCCAACGGTGCCTTGCATGAAGTGCTGCTGTGGCTGTTGAAACTGAACAGGCAGCTGTCCAAAGTTTGCGTCAGGGAAACGAAAAAGATTATTGCCGTTTAAAGAAGGAACAATAGAAACAGTGCTAACGCCAGGCTTATCATAAGGTTTATTATTAAAGCGGTTATTTCTCTTTTTGACCGCCCTGGTCTCAGCTGAGCGCTCTCTATCACTATATTCTGGTAAAATGTCATTGCTTAAGAATTCCTGTAGCGTATCCCAACCGCTGTCTGCTATAGGAATATGAGTGTTACGCTGCTCAAGCTTCTTAATAATATCAGAGAGAATAAGCTTAACTTTGTCAAAGTTACGAGCGTTAATAAAATCTAAAGCACTGTTAATCTCAGAAATTCTATCAGAATTAAAGTTGAAAGCCTTTCTGTTACCAGTAAATTTAAATGCAACTTTTTCAACAGAGGAAATACGAGATTGAGCTTGAATATCAGAAATACGAGAGTCAAAAACTTGCAAAATATCGTCTCTCTGCTTTCTAAGAGAAGTTTCCAACTGAGATGAAAAAAGGCCCAAAGCGTCAGCAGGTGATAAATTATAAACATTACCAGAAGTGTCCTAAACTTCCGAATCCTTACTATGCCTAATATCGACGTGGCAAGTATCTTCAATGTCACTCATGGTACAAAAGAAAACCAAGAAAAATCAGTGCAGATGAAACCCGTGAATAAACGTGCTAAATTATATTTAACAGTTGAAAACACTTAGCTCTACTGAAGAGAAAACACGAGAAACTGACTTAAATAGGGACTAATAACAAGGAGTATTAATACGAAAGAAAATAATCCCTATCTAATTAAAATAACAAAAGAAAATAGGGGGAATTATTCAAATAACGCAAAGAAAAATATGTCACATTGGAAAGCTAAGTGTGCCGACATGTTGGCGTGCCGATTTTTCGCCTTGTGAAATCTTTAACAGAGGCGCGATAGACGTATACCTTTATTTTTACGTCGAGACGTAACGCGCGGGCGTCCGCACCTTTGACGGATACCCACGGTCTCTCTGTTGCTCTGAAACGCCCAACTAAACGAGACATCGTTGCCTCATGTAAACATAACCGGGCTGCATGAAGTTGCGAAAGGCCCTTTCCCTATCGGTTTCCATCAATTGCCGCATTACGCTTTATAATTGCGTCGAACTCAAACGGTATACACTGATCTGAGATGGATTTACCAGAATAACTGTTGTATAAAAAGCGCAGGAGAACTCCGAATTCATAATCTCTTGAAAAATCTGTTGAAACCATGCAGCATGAAGTGTGGTCACACTCAACTGACTTTTAACAGAAGAATATAATTGTCACAGTGCACGAATGTAACTCGGTGGCAAATTCAATATCGTCCACGTGTGTAAAATCTTTCATAATTACAAACTTCACGTTGTTACACGATTTAAAGCAATTTCATTGGTGTTTTCCTGTCAAATGACGTTTTTTATTTTCCAAAAACAACGTTTTCTACCGGAACTATTTTCGACCAGTTTCGAGGATTACCCATTTTTCAGTTCTATTAATAGAAGTTATTTTTAAATTCTAAACAAATGGAAATATCTTCGAGATCGGCAAATATTCCACCTAGAAACATTAAAATACTTCAATTTTTTTAGATTAAAATTTTGCAAAAAATTATTCGATTTGACATGTTCTGATATTTTTTCACCAAAATATTCAAGACTATTAAATATTTATCGATGAAATATTCTTATGTCTTTGTAATCCAGTCGCGGAGAATCCCTTTTGTACACGCCTTAAAAATCCAAAATCAAAATAAATTTTGTTACACACCTCAACCAATTTCTAAATGCGTGTTTTCCGAATTCATGCAAAAAGTATCAAAAAATTATAATTGAAGTCAGGCATAGACTGCACATCGCCCGAGAGCCACAGCCATATCTATGCCAAGTGATGCTGAATTTCAGTTACGCCACATCATGCTTATGTCAGGCCACAGAAACGAGGCCTCAGTTTACAGCTATAGTAGGGACTGTTCTGTTCACAGAAGAAACATACCAGTGATACTTTCTAGGGTAACATCCAGCTAATGCAATGCATCCCCTACCGCTAGTTTTACCTCCACGTCTATGATCAGCCATTACAGCTACCACTGGTGTCATCATTAAACGAAATCCCTTTGTCTCATTCCCAGTCCATAGTTAGCAAAACAAATCGGTTTCAACCAAGAAAACATTAATTCCAATTCATTAGTTGGTTCCATGGTTTTTTAAACACTGTTCATTCAGTTTTCTTTTGTTATGGGAAACGCCAACCTGTAATTTGACACGCGTGTCCTTCTAACGTATGATAGTCGTACGTTGTTGTTGGTAAATGTGTTGTAACGAGACATAATATAGTACACTTTTTCTCAAAGAACTTAATTGTAATATCATTTATATGTTGACTGAAATTAATAAGAAAATAAATAAAAAGATATCAATTTAAAACCTTTTTCAGTTTTTTACAATACATTTTATCGTCTTTTAAAGCTGCATTAAGTTTTCAAAAGAAAAAAAATAAAACGGTGCTAATCTAATAAATGATGTTCCTAATGAACAATGTTACATTTGGTTCAACGATAAAAGCTCCAATAAATACAGAAATTACAGTATTTACCCAGCGAGATGCAGCATTTGGGATCTAATATTAGAACATGGTTACGTCATCAAAACCCGGGTCATTTAAACACAACTTTCAAAAAGTTGAAATACGATAAATTAAACACAGAACTTCTTGAATTTGTCATTTGTGACTTAGTAAGGGAAAAATAACACCATTTCAAATACATCTGGATATTAATGAAGGACAATTAATGCAATCTGTCATGTTTCACTTTCGATTCTAGGCTTTTCCGTACATCCGTGCGCATGCTCCAAGCTTATAATTACCATCGTAAAACACTGACCAACCGGTCAGAGGATTCCGTTTATTTACAGCTAAAAGAAATGAAATTGTAGAAAATGAATGTCACGGATCGTGGTTAGAAGATATCTACTTTTAAAAAAATATATTTTTAGAAAATCAAAAAAAATTCAGAAATTTGGTAAACTTAATGCAGCTTTATAGGTGACATTTAATGTATTATTACGCCAAGACGTTGTAACATATCAGCTCATCAGTTCAGAAATGTAGGTCAGCTTAAAAAATGTTTAATTTCGGGTTTGTAGTTATAAGAATTGAATTTCACTTTTTACGTTGTTATCGGGGTGTAACAACGTGAAAATTATTACAAATTGTGTAAAACTGCGTAACGTAGCGAAGCGGTTTTACGCATAATTTGTAATAACTTTAAAGGAGGGTAGTCGACTATCTCTTATATCTTTAACTTAGATCTCAACTTTGAACATCGACACATTCATTGAACTAACAAATACGCTTAAGTCGACAACCGTACTTAGAGTACAAAATAATTTATAACGTATTTTGCGTTGTTTGAGGACGGACGTGATTAATTTTACTGAAACTTTTCTAACACCGTCTTTGAGACACAAAGTATCAAAACAAGTCATTTATCTTGGCAAATCTGCCTTATGGTTAAATTAAGAAACAAGAAATACGATTTTGTTAGATTATTAAACTACGGAAAAAAGTAGTAGATTTTAACTAATAAATGAGCGAGTCACAAAGATTATAGAAACTCTAAATGTCATGATCGAAACGCATACACATAAATTTGCTTTTTAGTAAACAACTCCTAGTGCAGAAAAAGAATAACATGTCATATCTGGTGTCAGAATAAATATTGCAATTTTTATTTCATAGGTAAGGGATGATGCTGGTTCGTATTTCTATCTTATTGAATTTTTATATATCTAAAATAAGATACAATAGCTGTTTTATGGATTTTGTCAAGTAATTTTTTTTCGTCACTTTCCAGAAAATTCAAAGCAATATTAATCCTTGGCGTTTCTGGCAACAACTATTACTTGATAGAGTTCTAGAGGCAAGATACGTCTAAGTTTGATCATATTATTAAGCAGCCTTTGTTATTAAGTCAATCTTTTACCATAACGAGTGGCATTTATTGGGTAGTGAGCATTATGTAGCTCAGTTGGTATAGTGCTCTCTTCGTACATGGAGGTCGGGGGTTCGAACCTCGGTCGGGTATGACAAAGAGTTTTAAAATAGGTAGTGATTGTTCTTTCGCCAAGCACTCGTCATTTAGAAAGGAGAGTTAGAAGGTTCTTCGAATAATACCTTAAAAACCGATGCCCCGTGTTAAGGCAGGCGAGGCATGTCACGTAAAAGAACCCTTCCTGCACATTGCCCTTCGCGTACTACAAATGTAAAAATTTCAGCGGGTAACGTCTCGATATAAGTGAAATAATCTTGATTGGGACGTTAAACTGCATTAAATCAAATCAAATTAAATTCATTGTGAAGTAAAAGGCTTATGATGTTTTTCCAACGATTCTTACATAAGTCTTTATTAGGTAAGAAAAAATTTGTCGGACCGGAAGTTAACTATCTGAGTCTGTTTTTGATAATTTTTTTTAAAATACAAAATCTCTGAAATTAACAACGAATCGTTCTGTTATGTAACACAAGAGCGCATTTTTTGGTTTTCTGTTGTCAAAATGAATTTCAGCAGGATCAACGGCCAGATTTCCCTATTAAGATTAAAAAATAGAATTAATTTAATTTAATTAATACCATTTAAAATAATGGAAAACAACATATACAGTATATGATTCTATTTCATGAAGAGATTAGCCCTTAAATGCCTACAACTATCTTCAAGTACACATAATAAAGATTCCTCACCAATAATACCACTTTCTTGTTTTGCTGCTTTTGTTTTCTCTAAATAAATGCACAGGTGTACATTACATGTGTATATTTAGTACCAAATGTGTTTGAGTTAATTAAGAAATACGAGAATGCACCTGTACATCTTGGCTATTGTAAGTGCTACAAACTGTAAGCTGTATTATGTTTTTTATTAACTTGAAAAAAGTTGTATTGTGTGTACAATTTATTGTATACAAAACTGTGTACTTCAAACGGAAATTGGCAGAGTATATGGTAATTACATGTAATATCATGAATTACTTTGTTCCGTTCAGTGCATTCCACTACTACAGTGTGTGTGTGTGTGTGTGTGTGTGTGTGTGTGTGTGTGTGTGTGTGTGTGTGTTTGTGTGTGTGTGTGTGTGTTATACAAAGTATAGAGCTACATGTTTCATGATTTGGAATTAATTATGTAATTTTGCGGGACCAATAGTCATCTTTACCAGCAGAGTAAGATCCCTTTCGCCAAAAAGACTAACTTTATTATTTTTTTATTAATAATAATAATAATAATTTATGGAGAAATATATTCATACATGGTTATATTGACTAAATGTTTCAATGGGGTTTTACGTCCCAGTTAAGAATATTTCACTTCAACCGAGACGTCACCAGCTATAGGTGAAGTGATAGAAATTTTGACCTTTGCAGTGCGCTTAGGGTAAAGTGCAGGGAGGGTTCTTTAACATGCCACGCCTGCCTAGACATGGGGCATCGGTTTTTAGGGTCTCATCCGAAGGATCCGTGACTTTCATTTCTAAATGCCGAGTGCTTGACGAAAGAACGTTCACTACCAAATTTCAAGTCTTGGTCAAACCCGGCCGGGTTTCGAACCCCAATATCTTACATACGAAGCGAGCACTCTACCAACTGAGCTACCTTAGTCGTACATAGACATGGTTTTTAGATTGCTGAATCTTTTTTTTTAGGAAAACATTACGCTAGATCTTTTTTCTTCAACATTCCCGTTCAACTAAATCGATCTAAAATTCGAATCGAAAAAGAATTTTACCTTTTATTTTGTTTATAAAATGGAATTTATATGCAAAAGCCCGTTTTTTTTTTTTTTTTTTTTGGTTTTTTTTTTTTTTTTTTTTTCGTATTGTTTTTCTCAACACGATTAGAAAAAGTATTACAAAGATATCAGTGTAGTAATTTATAACATTGTTATTGGCTTATTATTTATCATTAATTATATGTATAATTCAGATGTAGATGGCTTAAGTAAACAAAAATCTAGCAAAAGCTATTGAATATTTTCATCCAAAAAAACACAAATGTTTCAAATAAAATCCTACAATACCTTAAAAATAAATAGAAAAAATATAATATTTTTCCAATTTTATTGTAGTAAATTAAAGAGATATTTAAACTTAGATATGACACCAATGTACCTACACAGGTCGATCTCGTTCAACATTGAGAAACAGTCTAGTTATATGTAATATCGGTCTTTGGGACGAATCTTGATGAAGGACAGACATCTCTATGTTTTTCAATATGCTTATCAAATACATGTGTATGTAGGAGTTTTTTATATTTCCTTTTTCTTAAAATGATGTTATTTGATATGATTAAATATGCTCGAAAAATAGATATCTTTATGTTTTTCAATATGCTTTTCAAATATGTAGGAGTTTTTCATATTTCCTTTTTTATTAAAATGATGTTATTTGATAAGATTAAAATATTTTTATGCTCGAAAAATACTGAAAATAAAATTTCATTATATCATGTAAATGTTTTTTTTTTTTTTGGAAATAAAATTGATTGAAGTATTCGAAAAAAGCAAAAAGGAGATTTTTTTCAATTTTCCTTGACATTTTTTTTAAATTTAAAAAAGTTGATCTTTTTGAGAATTTACTTTGTTTTCTGTCTTTTCTGAAAATTTTCCTATTAGGACTGTCCAAAAATATGGCTAAGTAAGAGGCAGTTTAGTCTGTTGTTGAGGGTATGGGAGCTACACGCTTGAAGTAGATTTTCCACAATAGACGTTTGAGTTTTGAGGGAGCATAACAATCAGTGG
This sequence comes from Tegillarca granosa, assembly GCA_029721355.1. NCBI lineage: Eukaryota > Metazoa > Mollusca > Bivalvia > Arcoida > Arcidae > Tegillarca > Tegillarca granosa. The sequence goes on along the minus strand of CM056600.1, from coordinate 32,593,175 downwards.
TAGATAACTTTGAGGATGTAGTTACTGTATTTCTTGAGGAAGGTTTAGCTAGGGCTCTGTCATACCACAAGCCTATCGTATGGTTCAAGTTTCTTTATACAGCCCACTTTCTGGCAGATGTGTTGAAGCAGTTGTCCATTCTGTGTAGGGCTTATCAGAGTCCTGACATAGACTTTGTTGAAGTTAATCCCCTTTTTGCAGTCCACAGTTGAGGTTCTAAGGAGGTTAAGAGATAGTGAATCTGGAGATAATTTGGTTCAGTTTTGTGAAATGGCTCCACCTGAGCCAGTTGTAGATGAGATGGGGGCATGTTCTTTTCAGTTTAGAGGTCACAGCATTAGGGATAGTGGCAGTCAGAGGTCAGAGACAGGCTGTGTCTGCTTGTGAGATATTTGTCAGCAATGTGATTGGCAATTTGAACAGGTTTACTGAGAAAGGTGTTGTCAGTATTTTGTGTGATTTGAGCCAGTTTTTCAGTCCAAGTTGTATAGTTGACGCAGTTGAGGAAGATATTGTATCAGAGGTAGTGAGTTATTTGGGTAGTTGTAGGAGAGGCAACGAGTCTGAGTGTTGGTAATGGGATTTGTTTCTTTTACTAAGACAAGGTAAGAGATTAACTGCAAGCTTTATACAAGTAGTAAGGAAACTGTGCAGTTAGTTTTAAAAAATAGGGCCATCTTTCCAATTTTTGCTGCAGCTGCTGAAAGACTCCTGGTTATTCCAGTTTCTACTGTTGACTGCGAGAGAAGATTCAGCTTGCAGAATCTGACTAAAACTGATATTAGAAACAGCCTGGTACCAGAACATCTGATTATTATCTAAATGTGGTGAAATTGACTATGAACCAGCTTTCAACAAATGGTCAAAGATGAAAGCCAGAAGGATTTTAAATAAACATTAGTGTGGTTCTCATATGTGGCTGTATATATATCTTTGTGTGTAAATTCATTAATTTTATTTATTATATAATAAAATAATAGTTAGTGCTTTAGTTTACTTGATAAGAACTTCATTTTGTTTTTAAAGGCTAAATAGTGACTATTAGCAGTGCTTGGTTTTATTTGAGCAATATTTTAAATTTCTCATTTTAGACTTGTATATATATATATATATATATATATATATATATATATATATATATATATATAACACAAATACCAGTTAAATTTTGATGTGCCAGATGTGCACATTTCAGAAATTCATTCCTCATCAGAGACACTAGGTGCCGAAGTTTGATAGATAAAAAACATAAGCTAAACAGTTGAAAATGATGTATCTAAAGTTCCGAAATTATATACTATTACTTATCATAATGGTAAATACTCACATGGTAATTGTTTGAAACTATTGATACTTTTAATTTGTTTAATACAAAATCAAGATATATTAGAAGTTTATATTCTGATGACCGATGTTTCGTTTTGAGATGATTGGTGGGTGGTTGTGCTGTATTCATTGTCACATAAGCAGTTTTCCAGCCATTTGCTGAAATAAGTGAGTCCTTGAGAGTATTTGACTTGTTTGTACTAGCCATTGGCCAGTCTTATAGTAATAGTTACATGTGGCAGCATAGATATATCCTAGACACAAACATGTTCTACTGACTGTGCCGACCAATAATGTACAATGACCAGTAAGATAAACTTTCTCATATTGGCAAAAAAGATTTTCAGACTGGCGACATGTACATTGTTGCAGTATATGGGTTGACGAAACCAAAAAAAAAATCCAGGGCTAGCCCTGGGACAACTCGTTTTGCTTCTGATTTTGAAACGGGGACAATTGTGTCAAATGAATTCTTTTTTTTTTAAAAAAAAGAGCTATTTGTACATTTTTAGTAGTATTAAATGGGATCTAAAAACTTTTTTTCTGTTGAGCATGAACCATAATTCGATACTAGCCTTGTCGTTATGTCATTAATTTCAAATTTAAAAATAATAATTATTTTTATATTCACATTGTTTTACAAAAAATATTAATAAATAAATGAATAAAAATAAAAAAACAACGTACTCATTCGCTGAAAAGATCCATTAAGCCGAAGCCACTAAAATGAAAACGAAACAAAAACGAAAAATCCATTATTCAATTAAGGATTGGTCCTTGTGCCTATTACAATTACAATTTTTCAAGTTCAAAACACTTTTAGCCAACTCTGAATAACCTTTCTATCGTTTTTCCGGGGATTAAAAATCAAAATTATGGCATTTAACGCCCAAATCAAAATTCTTTCTCTTATATCAAAGCGGTCGGTTCTTTCATATCAATAAAAAAAGAGTATCCTGAAAAAACCACCGAAACTTGGCAAACGTTACGACAAAGTTTTCACATTAGAATCTGTCCGAACAGGATTGGAACCTATGCGATGGTTGGCTCTGTGATACGTAAACGGGCGGTTAAGACCACTTGCCACCAAAGCTTGGTTGAGTTTTTAAAAAATATATATATATTTCATTCGCTTTCTCATTTTTTCTTTGACCTAAAACTTGACTTATATAAAGTTTCAATGATTCCAAAAGAAATATGGCATGCATTGATAGAGCCTGAGCCTACAGTAACATTAAAGTTTAATGGTAAATTTTTCCAAAAATACATTGTTCTAATTTGACTCCATTTAAAAAAACTGTTTCTCAACTTTACCTAAGCCTAACCCAAGAAAAGCATTTAAATACAATTCTGATCATTTGATCACTACCAGAAATAGTCAAAGCTTTTTCATAGGAAATTACTTTTCAGTAAGATCCGAGATCCGAAACTTAAGTATCAAACTGAACAATAATTTCCTTATGTAAAACTATGGAAATTGATTCAGATTAACAAAGGCATTTGCCAGATTCGCATCCACCATATCAAGAAGTTTTGCGGTCATATAATGATGTTTTGCGATCATATAATGATGTTTGCATGAAGTATGATGTAGTTCTTACATTAAACGTGATTTTTACATTTGACGGTTGTAGGACCGTAACACATCACTAACATTGCACTGTGCACACGAACATATTGATAGTACCAATCACAAGAAATAATTATCGGCACTTCAAGAGGACAGACTTTTGCTTATCGATTTGACATCGATGTAAGGTAATAATAAAAAACTGATGACGTCATCGATGCACGAACAAGGTTAACGAAATTAGAGGATTTTGTGCGAAAAACGCGAAAGAGTTCTAGCATAGAGCTTGTCAGCACTTTCAGTCCTTTGATTTTGATGCAAAAGTGTGCCCATTTTTTTTTTACATTTGTCACTTTTTTGTTTCCACATTTAACGTAAAAAACCTCCATTTTTACATTTAAAAAGTTTTTACATTTAGCGTCAAATGTTTTTACATTTAGCGTCAAATGCTTTTTCACATTTAATGTCAAGTTTTTACATTTGTAGCATTTTTTTACATTTAGAGTAAAATTGTTTTTACATTCAACGTAAAATTTGATCGTTTTTACATTTAACGTGATTTTTACATTTGACGGTCTTACAGACGGTCTTACAGGCGCTCCATAAAATGCAAACTTTCAAAAGATTAGAATTATTATGTTTACCTGGTTGTTAAACTTATACCACCATGAAATAATGAACATCAAAATACGGTGTGGTGTAAATAAACGTCATCGTTATCATTGAAATAGATTAGAAATATTTTGTCGGCTTTGGCAGGTTTAGCAATTATAATTTCGTATCAAATGTAATTCCAATAAACCTGAACAATATTATCGTGCATTGTAACTGATAAGAGTTGAAAATACAAATAAAGAGGTAAAAACTGATTTTACACACAATTAAGCTTAAAGAAATCAGTATGTAGAGTTTTTTAATCATCTGTCTGCATTACATGAAAAATTGGCCAATAAAACTCGGTGAACTATGGTAAAATTAAAACATTGAATCATGGGTTTGTAAGATTATACACTAATGATGTTTTAACTCAATATGAAACTGATCAATCTTATAAACAAAAGAAATGTTGATAAGTATTAATGGCAATGTAAAACTTGAAGATAAGACGAGCGGTGTAAATGATGAGCATTTTTTAAAGTCGCATTGTTTGGTTGGTTGGTCAGTTGTAATCTAGTTTAACGCCGAATCAACAATTCTAAAGCTGTTTATGACAAACGCAAACGTTATATATCTCTAAAGAATAATTTTTAAGTACAAATACGCGTGCGAGGGTTTATTATGATCTGCTTTTTACTAGCGTGCATTCAGAGCGACCTTTTATGGTGATAGCCCACGGAGTCAGTTTTCCCCAGTCTTATTATCCTAACACAGGCTGAACCAGTGTAAACTCATGCCCTTAATGCCGAATGCCTTGCTAGGGAGCAGAATCACAATTTTTAAAGCTTTTTGTATGACTTATCCGGGTTCGAACCTCGTACTTCCCCTTCTCTAAGCAACGCTCTATTACCGAGCCGCCGAAACAGTTTTAAATTGCATCGAAATTGTGAATCAGATACAAAAACAATATCTATTAGGTTAAAACACTGTATCGTGAAAAAGACAAAAATGTCAGGAAGCAATTTAAAACAATCTCAACGGTCGTTTTTTTTTTTTTTTTTTTTTTTTTTTTTTTTTTTTTGAAAAACTCATGTCTGATGTCCTAACAAATCGAGAATATGTTACTCAATGGAAGGAAACGTGTTGCCCTGATTTGTTCCAAATATCATATAAACGTTTAAAAGGTGAGTAAATGCACCCCACCCACCACAACGCCTACCCCTTGTACTTTTTTTATGTTTTTCTTATATTTGAATAAAAATAAAACAGAATAATACAACATTAAATTATTATTTTCATTATTATTATATTTAAAGTTTTAGTATTCAAATCATAGTATTAAGGTATTGTTGTAAAAAACAAGTGAAGTTTGGACAAAAGAGTTATAAATGCTGGTTTTTTTTTTTTTTTTGGTTTTTTTTTTGTTTTTTTTTTTTTTTTTTTTTTTGGTTTTTTTTTTTCTTGTTACAATCAAGCATACTTGCCATGGACCTTCAAATTTATTAATTTTCAAACTTAAATACATAAAAAACTAATTTTATCCCTTTTTCTGCAAAAAACTGGAATTCTATTTTCAAAAATTAGTTTTATCGATCAAAATATAAAATTTAATATAATTTCTTTTTGTAATCTTTTAAAAACCTACAAGAGGCATGATGTGTCCATAAATGAATCCAAAAAATCTACCATAGGAGAAGATGATGATAATAATAATATTAATGCCGTTGCTGCGGACGATGATGATAATGATGATGATGTTGATGATGATGATGATGATGATGATAATGGTGCTGATGATGAAGATGCTTCTTTTACTACTACTACTATCATGTCTGAGTCACAATAATTAGTTAATCTAGATAATAATAATAATAATAATAATAATAATAATAATAATAATAATAATAATAATGATGAAAATAAAATGATGAAAATAAAATGAAAAAAGACGAAAACAATTTTATAGAACGTAAATACATAATCTCTCTCTCTCTCTCTCTCTCTCTCTCTCTCTCTCTCTCCTCTCTCTCTCTCTCTCTCTCTCTCTCTTCAACACATGCAAGCATTTCTGTTTTAGTTTATTTATCTTTAATCAATTAATCAATTCAATAATTTCACTCTCTTAATAAAAAATTACAAAACATTGCTATATGTACATTAATGTTGTAATCCTTCATACAAGTCGCTTTATTTAGATGATTCAACTTTACATCTGTGTCTCTAAGTGAAATATACATGTATATCCTGTAAGGGTCATCCTTCATCAGTTATATTTATTTTTACTTCCTGAAACTGAAATCAACATAACAATAATAACTATGTCCTCTTTGTTCTTTTGATTATAAAAAAACGCAAGGTGTGTAACAAAGTTAAAACAAAATATTGTATAATTGATCAAATGATGTTTCGGTTAAATTTTCCAGTAAACAACAACTATTATTGACTAATATGATGTGTTAAAATGCTTGAATAGTGTTAAATATATATTGTTAAATACAATTAGTACATTGAGATACTAATTTACTACCACTTCTTCTACTACTACTACTACTGCTGATGATGACGATGATGATGAGGAGGATTATGATGATACTACTGGCGTTGCTGTTGATTATGATGATGTTACTGCCACTGCTGTTGCTGTTGATGATGATGATGATGATGATGATGATGATGATGATGCAAAGCTTAGTAGTGCAGTTTTCTCTAGTTAGAGGTTTTTGATGGGGGTTATCTAAATATTAAGATAAAATAGAAAGGCTTCTTCTTTGTTGATAACAAAATGGACACATAACAACATAGACACTTCGTTTACATGTATATCTGAATCTGTGAATGCATGTGAATAATAGTCTTTGATTAAAGACCATTAACATAAATAAAACACAGACATTCCAGTCCATGTCCAAATGACAATCTCTAAATTTAGTTATACAGGTTAATTCCATCAAGGAAGTGAGTCTGGGTGCTTCGGAAGGATAAGCACCTCCTGTCCAGCTAGCTACAGACGTCACGTGTAGAGTCATTTTCAGAAGGAAAGCGTGTCACATATGGAAGAATAATATATTTAGATTGAAATTTAAAATTATATTCATGGAAGTTAAAAACTGTAAAAAAAAAAAAAATGCATTTTGAAATGAAATTTCTCGCATACCGATTGGTTAACTTGCCGGTGTACATAAACTCACGCGACATTTAGCGGCATAAGGGAAGTAAATCTTACATTGTGCCGTTTGATTACAGTAAACAAACAAGAAAACGAAATTAAAAGAGCTAAACCAGTGCCAGCAAATACAAACAAAGGTAACCATAAGATTTATGTACCCTGAGCTGCAGGCGAAAAACCTGTATAACTTATAATATTATTTTTTAAAATCCTGTTAAGTCTGTCTTTATTAAGTAAACATTTTGTTGACATTGAATATCATGGTATTTATTTAACCATGAAAAAACAAAATTTAATCAAACACGTATAATTGTGACTTTACTAAGGAAATTGCAAAAAAAAAGTTTGACATGTTTATCGAATATGAAAATAAATCTGAAGCATTTTTGACCTGATATATGTAAACTGTATTATCAAACTCTTTATAATTTAAAAGATCTTGCACTAAAAACCAGGTAAACGGGAATTTATAAACGATTTCAAGGTCTTTTCTATCGGGTAAATGGTCCGAGTTTTTGAAGAGTAAATTTTATGAAAAAAATTCTATAAGCTTATTGCAATAAGTTAACCTTTTTTCATAAAATGTGTGGATCACCTAGTCCATTACCATTTTATGCATGGTATGCTTAGTAGATGAACATGTCAAGAAAGGCCATGTTGTGGTAAGAGATGTCTTAAAAGCCATTTGTGGCTTGATGTCAATATTTCATGTATTTTTCATAAATGGATGTTAAATGTTTTACAAGAAATAAATATTTAAGTAGTAGAAGAAATAGTTTTATTTCTATGTAGTTGGTAGTTTACATCTTTTGAATTTTTAAATGAATTATTAATCAAACTAATAATAAAACCATTAATTAGTGAAGAGTTAATAGACAGTAAATCAAACAATCAATCATATAACCAAACAGTTAATCAGTTAATCAAACCTCAAATAAAACAGTTAATCAGTCAATCTAACAGATAATCAGTCAATATAACAGTTAATCAGTCAATAATTCAGTTTTTCAAACCATTGGTCAGTCAATAAAACAGATAATCAGTCAATAAAACAGTTAATCAGTCAATAATTCTGTTATTCAAACAGTTGATCAGTCAATAAAACAGTTAATCAGTCAATAAAACAGTTAATCAGTCAATAAAACAGTTAATCCGTCAATAAAACAGTTAATCAGTCAATAATTCTGTTATTCAAACAGTTGATCAGTCAATAAAACAGGTAATCAGTCAATAAAACAGTTAATCAGTCAATAAACAGGTTATCAGTAAATAATTCTGTTATTCAAACAGTTAATCAGTCAATAAAACAGTAAATCAGTCAATTATTCAGTTATTGAAACAGTTAATCAGTCAATAAAACAGTTGATCAGTCAATAATTCTGTTATTCAAACAGTTAATCAGTCAATAAAACAGTTAATCAGTCAATAAAACAGTTAATCAGTCAATAAAACAGGTTATCAGTCAATAATTCTGTTATTTAAACAGTTAATTAGTCAATAAAACAGTTAATCAGTCAATAAAACAGTTAATCAGTCAATAAAACAGTTAATCAGTCAATAAAACAGTTAATCAGTCAATAAAACAGGTTATCAGTCAATAATTCTGTTATTTAAACAGTTAATTAGTCAATAAAACAGTTAATCAGTCAATAAAACAGGTAATCAGTCAATAATTCTGTTATTTAAACAGTTAATTAGTCAATAAAACAGTTAATCAGTCAATAAAACAGTTAATCAGTCAATAAAACAGTTAATCAGTCAATAAAAAAGGTTATCAGTCAATAATTCTGTTATTTAAACAGTTAATCAGTCAATAAAACAGTTAATCAGTCAATAAAACAGGTAATCAGTTGATAATTCTGTTATTCAAAACAGTTAATCAGTCAATAAAACAGTAAATCAGTCAATTATTCAGTTATTAAAACAGTTAATCAGTCAATAAAACAGTTAATCAGTCAATAAAAACAGGTAATCAGTCAATAATTCTGTTATTCAAAACAGATAATCAGTCAATAAAATAGTCAATCAGTCAATTATTCAGTTATTGAAACAGTTAATCAGTCAATAAAACAGTTAATCAGTCAATAAAACAGGTAATCAGTCAATAATTCTGTTATTCAAACAGTTAATCAGTCAATAAAACAGTAAATCAGTCAATTATTCAGTTATTGAAACAGTTAATCAGTCAATAAAACAGTTAATCAGTCAATAAAACAGGTAATCAGTCAATAATTCTGTTATTCAAACAGTTAATCAGTCAATAAACAGTTAATCAGTCAATAAAACAGTTAATCAGTCAATAAAACAGTTAATCAGTCAATAAAACAGGTTATCAGTCAATAAAACAGTTAATCAGTCAATAAAACAGGTTATCAGTCAATAAAACAGTTAATCAGTCAATAAAACAGGTTATCAGTCAATAAAACAGTTAATCAGTCAATAAAACAGTTAATCAGTCAATAAAACAGTTAATCAGTCAATAAAACAGGTTATCAGTCAATAAAACAGTTAATCAGTCAATAAAACAGGTTATCAGTCAATAATTCTGTTATTTAAACAGTTAATTAGTCAATAAAACAGTTAATCAGTCAATAAAACAGGTAATCAGTTGATAATTCTGTTATTCAAAACAGTTAATCAGTCAATAAAACAGTAAATCAGTCAATTATTCAGTTATTGAAACAGTTAATCAGTCAATAAAACAGTTAATCAGTCAATAAAACAGGTAATCAGTCAATAATTCTGTTATTCAAACAGATAATCAGTCAATAAAATAGTCAATCAGTCGATAATTCTGTTATTCAAACAGTTAATCAGTTAATAATTCTGTTATTCAAGCAGTTAATCAGTCAATAAAACAGTTAATCAGTCAATAAAACAATTGATCAGTCAATAACTCTGTTTTTAAAACGGATAATCAGTCAATAAAACAGTTAATCAGTCAATTATTCAGTTATTAAACCAGTAAATCAGTCAATAAAACAGTTAATCAGTCAATAATTCTGTTATTCAAACAGTTAATCAGTCAATAAAACAGTTAATCAGTCATTTATTCAGTTATTGAAACAGTTAATCAGTCAATAAAACAGTTAATCAGTCAATAAAACAGTTAATCAGTCAATAATTCTGTTATTCAAACAGATAATCAGTCAATAAAACAGTTAATTAGTCAATAATTCTGTTATTCAAACAGTTAATCAGTCAATAAAACAGTTAATCAGTCAATTATTCAGTTTTTGAAACAGTTAATCAGTCAATAAAACAGTTAATCGGTCAATAAAACAGTTAATCAGTCAATAAACAGGAAATCAGTCAATAATTCTGTTATTCAATTAGATAATCTGTCAATAAAACAGTTAATCAGTCAATATTTCTGTTATTCAAACAGATAATCAGTCAATAAAACAGTTAATCAGTCAATAAAACAGGTAATCAGTCCAATATTTCTGTTATTCAAACAGTTAATCAGTCAAGAAAACAGTTAATCAGTCAATAAAACAGGTAATCAGTCAATAAAACAGTTAATCAGTCAATAAAACAGTTAATCAGTCAATAAAACAGGTAATCAGTCAATAAAACAGGTTATCAGTCAATAAAACAGGTAATCAGTCAATAAAACAGGTTATCAGTCAATAAAATAGGTAATCAGTCAATAAAACAGGTTATCAGTCAATAAAACAGGTAATCAGTCAATAAAACAGGTTATCAGTCAATAAAACAGGTAATCAGTCAATAAAACAGATAATCAGTCAATAAAACAGGTTATCAGTCAATAAAAACAGGTAATCAGTCAATAAAACAGGTTATCAGTCAATAAAACAGGTTATCAGTCAATAAAACAGATAATCAGTCAATAAAACAGTTAATCAGTCAATAAAACAGTTAATTAGTCAATAATTCTGTTATTCAAACAGTTAATCAGTCAATAAAACAGGTAATCAGTCAATAAAACAGGTAATCAGTCAATAAAACAGATAATCAGTCAATAAAAACAGGTTATCAGTCAATAAAACAGGTAATCAGTCAATAAAACAGACTATCAGTCAATAAAACAGATAATCAGTCAATAAAACAGGTAATTAGTCAATTATTCTGTTATTCAAACAGTTAATCAGTCAATAAAACAGATAATCAGTCAATAAAACAGGTTATCAGTCAATAAAACAGGTAATCAGTCAATAAAACAGGTTATCAGTCAATAAAACAGGTTATCAGTCAATAAAACAGATAATCAGTCAATAAAACAGTTAATTAGTCAATAATTCTGTTATTCAAACAGTTAATCAGTCAATAAAACAGTTAATCAGTCAATTATTCAGTTTTTGAAACAGTTAATCAGTCAATAAAACAGTTAATCAGTCAATAAACAGGAAATCAGTCAATAATTCTGTTATTCAATTAGATAATCTGTCAATAAAACAGTTAATCAGTCAATATTTCTGTTATTCAAACAGATAATCAGTCAATAAAACAGTTAATCAGTCAATATTTCTGTTATTCAAACAGTTAATCAGTCAATAAAACAGTTAATCAGTCAATAACAGGAAATCAGTCAATAATTCTGTTATTCAATTAGATAATCTGTCAATAAAACAGTTAATCAGTCAATATTTCTGTTATTCAAACAGATAATCAGTCAATAAAACAGTTAATCAGTCAATAAAACAGTTAATCAGTCAATAAAACAGGTTATCAGTCAATAAAACAGTTAATCAGTCAATAAAACAGTTAATCAGTGAATAAAACAGTTAATCAGTCAATAAAACAGGTAATCAGTCAATAAAACAGTTAATCAGTCAATAAAACAGGTTATCAGTCAATAAACAGTTAATCAGTCAATAAAACAGTTAATCAGTCAATAAAACAGGTAATCAGTCAATAAAACAGTTAATCAGTCAATAAAACAGTTAATCAGTCAATAAAACAGTTAATCAGTCAATAAAACAGTTAATCAGTCAATAAAACAGGTAATCAGTCAATAAAACAGTTAATCAGTCAATAAAACAGGTAATCAGTCAATAAAACAGTTAATCAGTCAATAAAACAGGTAATCAGTCAATAAAACAGGTAATCAGTCAATAAAACAGTTAATCAGTCAATAAAACAGGTAATCAGTCAATAAAACAGGTAATCAGTCAATAATTCTGTTATTCAAACAGATAATCAGTCAATAAAACAGTTAATTAGTCAATAATTCTGTTATTCAAACAGTTAATCAGTCAATAAAACAGTTAATCAGTCAATAAACAGGTAATCAGTCAATAAAACAGGTTATCAGTCAATAAAACAGGTAATCAGTCAATAAAACAGGTTATCAGTCAATAATTCTGTTATTCAAACAGATAATCAGTCAATAAAACAGTTAATTAGTCAATAATTCTGTTATTCAAACAGTTAATCAGTCAATAAAACAGTTAATCAGTCAATAAAACAGGTAATCAGTCAATAAAACGGTTAATCAGTCAATAAAACAGGTAATCAGTCAATAAAACAGTTAATCAGTCAATAAAACAGTTAATCAGTCAATAAAACAGGTAATCAGTCAATAAAACAGGTTATCAGTCAATAAAACAGGTAATCAGTCAATAAAAAAGGTTATCAGTCAATAAAACAGGTAATCAGTCAATAAAACATGTTATCAGTCAATAAAACAGGTTATCAGTCAATAAAACAGGTAATCAGTCAATAAAACAGGTTATCAGTCAATAAAACAGGTAATCAGTCAATAAAACAGATAATCAGTCAATAAAACAGTTAATTAGTCAATAATTCTGTTATTCAAACAGTTAATCAGTCAATAAAACAGTTAATCAGTCAATAAAACAATTGATCAGTCAATAAAACAGGTTATCAGTCAATAAAACAGTTAATCAGTCAATAAAACAGGTAATCAGTCAATAATTCTGTTATTTAAACAGTTAATTAGTCAATAAAACAGTTAATCAGTCAATAAAACAGTTAATCAGTCAATAAAACAGTTAATCAGTCAATAAACAGGTTATCAGTCAATAATTCTGTTATTTAAACAGTTAATCAGTCAATAAAACAGTTAATCAGTCAATAAAACAGGTAATCAGTTGATAATTCTGTTATTCAAACAGTTAATCAGTCAAAAAAAGAGTAAATCAGTCAATTATTCAGTTATTGAAACAGTTAATCAGTGAATAAAAACAGTTAATCAGTCAATAAAACAGGTAATCAGTCAATAATTCTGTTATTCAAACAGATAATCAGTCAATAAAATAGACAATCAGTCAATTATTCAGTTATTGAAACAGTTAATCAGTCAATAAAACAGTTAATCAGTCAATAAAACAGGTAATCAGTCAATAATTCTGTTATTCAAACAGTTAATCAGTCAATAAAACAGTAAATCAGTCAATTATTCAATTATTGAAACAGTTAATCAGTCAATAAAACAGTTAATCAGTCAATAAAACAGGTAATCAGTCAATAATTCTGTTATTCAAACAGATAATCAGTCAATAAAACAGTTAATTAGTCAATAATTCTGTTCTTGAAACAGTTAATCAGTCAATAATTCTGTTATTTAAGCAGTTAATCAGTCAATAAAACAGTTAATCAGTCAATAAAACAGGTTATCAGTCAATAATTCTGTTATTCAAACAGATAATCAGTCAATAAAACAGTTAATTAGTCAATAATTCTGTTCTTCAAACAGTTAATCAGTCAATAATTCTGTTATTCAAGCAGTTAATCAGTCAATAAAACAGTTAATCAGTCAATAAAACAATTGATCAGTCAATAACTCTGTTTTTAAAACGGATAATCAGTCAATAAAACAGTTAATCAGTCAATTATTCAGTTATTAAACCGGTAAATCAGTCAATAAAACAGTTAATCAGTCAATAATTCTGTTATTCAAACAGTTAATCAGTCAATAAAACAGTTAATCAGTCAATATTTCTGTTATTCAAACAGATAATCAGTCAATAAAACAGTTAATCAGTCAATAAAACAGGTAATCAGTCAATATTTCTGTTATTCAAACAGTTAATCAGTCAAGAAAACAGTTAATCAGTCAATAAAACAGGTAATCAGTCAATAAAACAGTTAATCAGTCAATAAAACAGTTAATCAGTCAATAAAACAGGTAATCAGTCAATAAAACAGGTTATCAGTCAATAAAACAGGTTATCAGTCAATAAAATAGGTAATCAGTCAATAAAACAGGTTATCAGTCAATAAACAGGTAATCAGTCAATAAAACAGGTTATCAGTCAATAAAACAGGTAATCAGTCAATAAAACAGATAATCAGTCAATAAAACAGGTTATCAGTCAATAAAACAGGTAATCAGTCAATAAAACAGGTTATCAGTCAATAAAACAGGTTATCAGTCAATAAAACAGATAATCAGTCAATAAAACAGTTAATCAGTCAATAAAACAGTTAATTAGTCAATGATTCTGTTATTCAAACAGTTAATCAGTCAATAAAACAGGTAATCAGTCAATAAAACAGGTAATCAGTCAATAAAACAGATAATCAGTCAATAAAACAGGTTATCAGTCAATAAAACAGGTAATCAGTCAATAAAACAGACTATCAGTCAATAAAACAGATAATCAGTCAATAAAACAGGTAATTAGTCAATTATTCTGTTATTCAAACAGTTAATCAGTCAATAAAACAGATAATCAGTCAATAAAACAGGTTATCAGTCAATAAAACAGGTAATCAGTCAATAAACAGGTTATCAGTCAATAAAACAGGTTATCAGTCAATAAAAACAGATAATCAGTCAATAAAACAGTTAATTAGTCAATAATTCTGTTATTCAAACAGTTAATCAGTCAATAAAACAGTTAATCAGTCAATTATTCAGTTTTTGAAACAGTTAATCAGTCAATAAAACAGTTAATCAGTCAATAAACAGGAAATCAGTCAATAATTCTGTTATTCAATTAGATAATCTGTCAATAAAACAGTTAATCAGTCAATATTTCTGTTATTCAAACAGATAATCAGTCAATAAAACAGTTAATCAGTCAATATTTCTGTTATTCAAACAGTTAATCAGTCAATAAAACAGTTAATCAGTCAATAAACAGGAAATCAGTCAATAATTCTGTTATTCAATTAGATAATCTGTCAATAAAACAGTTAATCAGTCAATATTTCTGTTATTCAAACAGATAATCAGTCAATAAAACAGTTAATCAGTCAATAAAACAGTTAATCAGTCAATAAAACAGTTAATCAGTCAATAAAACAGTTAATCAGTGAATAAAACAGTTAATCAGTCAATAAAACAGGTAATCAGTCAATAAAACAGTTAATCAGTCAATAAAACAGGTTATCAGTCAATAAAACAGTTAATCAGTCAATAAAACAGTTAATCAGTCAATAAAACAGGTAATCAGTCAATAAAACAGTTAATCAGTCAATAAAACAGTTAATCAGTCAATAAAACAGTTAATCAGTCAATAAAACAGTTAATCAGTCAATAAAACAGTTAATCAGTCAATAAAACAGGTAATCAGTCAATAAAACAGGTAATCAGTCAATAATTCTGTTATTCAAACAGATAATCAGTCAATAAAACAGTTAATTAGTCAATAATTCTGTTATTCAAAACAGTTAATCAGTCAATAAAACAGTTAATCAGTCAATAAAACAGGTAATCAGTCAATAAAACAGGTTATCAGTCAATAAAACAGGTAATCAGTCAATAAAACAGGTTATCAGTCAATAATTCTGTTATTCAAACAGATAATCAGTCAATAAAACAGTTAATTAGTCAATAATTCTGTTATTCAAACAGTTAATCAGTCAATAAAACAGTTAATCAGTCAATAAAACAGGTAATCAGTCAATAAAACGGTTAATCAGTCAATAAAACAGGTAATCAGTCAATAAAACAGGTAATCAGTCAATAAAACAGTTAATCAGTCAATAAAACAGGTAATCAGTCAATAAAACAGGTTATCAGTCAATAAAACAGGTAATCAGTCAATAAAAAAGGTTATCAGTCAATAAAACAGGTAATCAGTCAATAAACATGTTATCAGTCAATAAAACAGGTTATCAGTCAATAAAACAGGTAATCAGTCAATAAAACAGGTTATCAGTCAATAAAACAGGTAATCAGTCAATAAAACAGGTTATCAGTCAATAAAACAGGTAATCAGTCAATAAAACAGATAATCAGTCAATAAAACAGTTAATTAGTCAATAATTCTGTTATTCAAACAGTTAATCAGTCAATAAAACAGTTAATCAGTCAATTATTCAGTTATTAAACCGGTAAATCAGTCAATAAAACAGTTAATCAGTCAATAATTCTGTTATTCAAACAGTTAATCAGTCAATAAAACAGTTAATCAGTCAATATTTCTGTTATTCAAACAGATAATCAGTCAATAAAACAGTTAATCAGTCAATAAAACAGGTAATCAGTCAATATTTCTGTTATTCAAACAGTTAATCAGTCAAGAAAACAGTTAATCAGTCAATAAAACAGGTAATCAGTCAATAAAACAGTTAATCAGTCAATAAAACAGTTAATCAGTCAATAAAACAGGTAATCAGTCAATAAAACAGGTTATCAGTCAATAAAACAGGTTATCAGTCAATAAAATAGGTAATCAGTCAATAAAACAGGTTATCAGTCAATAAAACAGGTAATCAGTCAATAAAACAGGTTATCAGTCAATAAAACAGGTAATCAGTCAATAAAACAGATAATCAGTCAATAAACAGGTTATCAGTCAATAAAACAGGTAATCAGTCAATAAAACAGGTTATCAGTCAATAAAACAGGTTATCAGTCAATAAAACAGATAATCAGTCAATAAAACAGTTAATCAGTCAATAAAACAGTTAATTAGTCAATGATTCTGTTATTCAAACAGTTAATCAGTCAATAAAACAGGTAATCAGTCAATAAAACAGGTAATCAGTCAATAAAACAGATAATCAGTCAATAAAACAGGTTATCAGTCAATAAAACAGGTAATCAGTCAATAAAACAGACTATCAGTCAATAAAACAGATAATCAGTCAATAAAACAGGTAATTAGTCAATTATTCTGTTATTCAAACAGTTAATCAGTCAATAAAACAGATAATCAGTCAATAAAACAGGTTATCAGTCAATAAAACAGGTAATCAGTCAATAAAACAGGTTATCAGTCAATAAAACAGGTTATCAGTCAATAAAACAGATAATCAGTCAATAAAACAGTTAATTAGTCAATAATTCTGTTATTCAAACAGTTAATCAGTCAATAAAACAGTTAATCAGTCAATTATTCAGTTTTTGAAACAGTTAATCAGTCAATAAAACAGTTAATCAGTCAATAAACAGGAAATCAGTCAATAATTCTGTTATTCAATTAGATAATCTGTCAATAAAACAGTTAATCAGTCAATATTTCTGTTATTCAAACAGATAATCAGTCAATAAAACAGTTAATCAGTCAATATTTCTGTTATTCAAACAGTTAATCAGTCAATAAAACAGTTAATCAGTCAATAAACAGGAAATCAGTCAATAATTCTGTTATTCAATTAGATAATCTGTCAATAAAACAGTTAATCAGTCAATATTTCTGTTATTCAAACAGATAATCAGTCAATAAAACAGTTAATCAGTCAATAAAACAGTTAATCAGTCAATAAAACAGTTAATCAGTCAATAAAACAGTTAATCAGTGAATAAAACAGTTAATCAGTCAATAAAACAGGTAATCAGTCAATAAAACAGTTAATCAGTCAATAAAACAGGTTATCAGTCAATAAAACAGTTAATCAGTCAATAAAACAGTTAATCAGTCAATAAAACAGGTAATCAGTCAATAAAACAGTTAATCAGTCAATAAAACAGTTAATCAGTCAATAAAACAGTTAATCAGTCAATAAAACAGTTAATCAGTCAATAAAACAGTTAATCAGTCAATAAAACAGGTAATCAGTCAATAAAACAGGTAATCAGTCAATAATTCTGTTATTCAAACAGATAATCAGTCAATAAAACAGTTAATTAGTCAATAATTCTGTTATTCAAACAGTTAATCAGTCAATAAAACAGTTAATCAGTCAATAAAACAGGTAATCAGTCAATAAAACAGGTTATCAGTCAATAAAACAGGTAATCAGTCAATAAAACAGGTTATCAGTCAATAATTCTGTTATTCAAACAGATAATCAGTCAATAAAACAGTTAATTAGTCAATAATTCTGTTATTCAAACAGTTAATCAGTCAATAAAACAGTTAATCAGTCAATAAAACAGGTAATCAGTCAATAAAACGGTTAATCAGTCAATAAAACAGGTAATCAGTCAATAAAACAGGTAATCAGTCAATAAAACAGTTAATCAGTCAATAAAACAGGTAATCAGTCAATAAAACAGGTTATCAGTCAATAAAACAGGTAATCAGTCAATAAAAAAGGTTATCAGTCAATAAAACAGGTAATCAGTCAATAAAACATGTTATCAGTCAATAAAACAGGTTATCAGTCAATAAAACAGGTAATCAGTCAATAAAACAGGTTATCAGTCAATAAAACAGGTAATCAGTCAATAAAACAGGTTATCAGTCAATAAAACAGGTAATCAGTCAATAAAACAGATAATCAGTCAATAAAA
Source organism: Tegillarca granosa (assembly GCA_029721355.1). Lineage (NCBI taxonomy): Eukaryota > Metazoa > Mollusca > Bivalvia > Arcoida > Arcidae > Tegillarca > Tegillarca granosa. The sequence continues at coordinate 32,574,899 of CM056600.1, read as the reverse complement.
CAGTTAATTAGTCAATAATTCTGTTATTCAAACAGTTAATCAGTCAATAAAACAGTTAATCAGTCAATAAAACAATTGATCAGTCAATAAAACAGGTTATCAGTCAATAAAACAGTTAATCATTCAATAAAACAGGTAATCAGTCAATAATTCTGTTATTTAAACAGTTAATTAGTCAATAAAACAGTTAATCAGTCAATAAAACAGTTAATCAGTCAATAAAACAGTTAATCAGTCAATAAAACAGGTTATCAGTCAATAATTCTGTTATTTAAACAGTTAATCAGTCAATACAACAGTTAATCAGTCAATAAAACAGGTAATCAGTTGATAATTCTGTTATTCAAACAGTTAATCAGTCAATAAAACAGTAAATCAGTCAATTATTCAGTTATTGAAACAGTTAATCAGTGAATAAAACAGTTAATCAGTCAATAAAACTGGTAATCAGTCAATAATTCTGTTATTCAAACAGATAATCAGTCAATAAAATAGACAATCAGTCAATTATTCAGTTATTGAAACAGTTAATCAGTCAATAAAACAGTTAATCAGTCAATAAAACAGGTAATCAGTCAATAATTCTGTTATTCAAACAGTTAATCAGTCAATAAAACAGTAAATCAGTCAATTATTCAGTTATTGAAACAGTTAATCAGTCAATAAAACAGTTAATCAGTCAATAAAACAGGTAATCAGTCAATAATTCTGTTATTCAAACAGATAATCAGTCAATAAAACAGTTAATTAGTCAATAATTCTGTTCTTCAAACAGTTAATCAGTCAATAATTCTGTTATTCAAGCAGTTAATCAGTCAATAAAACAGTTAATCAGTCAATAAAACAGGTTATCAGTCAATAATTCTGTTATTCAAACAGATAATCAGTCAATAAAACAGTTAATTAGTCAATAATTCTGTTCTTCAAACAGTTAATCAGTCAATAATTCTGTTATTCAAGCAGTTAATCAGTCAATAAAACAGTTAATCAGTCAATAAAACAATTGATCAGTCAATAACTCTGTTTTTAAAACGGATAATCAGTCAATAAAACAGTTAATCAGTCAATTATTCAGTTATTAAACCGGTAAATCAGTCAATAAAACAGTTAATCAGTCAATAATTCTGTTATTCAAACAGTTAATCAGTCAATAAAACAGTTAATCAGTCATTTATTCAGTTATTGACACAGTTAATCAGTCAATAAAACAGTTAATCAGTCAATAAAACAGTTAATCAGTCAATAATTCTGTTATTCAAACAGATAATCAGTCAATAAAACAGTTAATTAGTCAATAATTCTGTTATTCAAACAGTTAATCAGTCAATAAAACAGTTAATCAGTCAATTATTCAGTTTTTGAAACAGTTAATCAGTCAATAAAACAGTTAATCGGTCAATAAAACAGTTAATCAGTCAATAAACAGGAAATCAGTCAATAATTCTGTTATTCAATTAGATAATCTGTCAATAAAACAGTTAATCAGTCAATATTTCTGTTATTCAAACAGTTAATCAGTCAATAAAACAGTTAATCAGTCAATAAAACAGTTAATCAGTCAATATTTCTGTTATTCAAACAGTTAATCAGTCAATAAAACAGTTAATCAGTCAATAAACAGGAAATCAGTCAATAATTCTGTTATTCAATTAGATAATCTGTCAATAAAACAGTTAATCAGTCAATATTTCTGTTATTCAAACAGATAATCAGTCAATAAAACAGTTAATCAGTCAATAAAACAGTTAATCAGTGAATAAAACAGTTAATCAGTCAATAAAACAGGTAATCAGTCAATAAAACAGTTAATCAGTCAATAAAACAGGTTATCAGTCAATAAAACAGTTAATCAGTCAATAAAACAGTTAATCAGTCAATAAAACAGTTAATCAGTCAATAAAACATGTAATCAGTCAATAAAACAGGTTATTAGTCAATAAAACAGTTAATCAGTCAATAAAACAGTTAATCAAACAGTTAATCAGTCAATAAAACAGTTAATCAGTCAATAAAACAGGTAATCAGTCAATAAAACAGTTAATCAGTCAATAAAACAGTTAATCAGTCAATAAAACAGGTAATCAGTCAATAAAACAGTTAATCAGTCAATAAAACAGGTAATCAGTCAATAAAACAGGTAATCAGTCAATAATTCTGTTATTCAAACAGATAATCAGTCAATAAAACAGTTAATTAGTCAATAATTCTGTTATTCAAACAGTTAATCAGTCAATAAAACAGTTGATCAGTCAATAAAACAGGTAATCAGTCAATAAAACAGGTTATCAGTCAATAAACAGGTAATCAGTCAATAAAACAGGTTATCAGTCAATAATTCTGTTATTGAAACAGATAATCAGTCAATAAAAAAGTTAATTAGTCAATAATTCTGTTATTCAAACAGTTAATCAGTCAATAAAACAGTTAATCAGTCAATAAAACAGGTAATCAGTCAATAAAACGGTTTATCAGTCAATAAAACAGGTAATCAGTCAATAAAACAGTTAATCAGTCAATAAAACAGGTTATCAGTCAATAAAACAGGTTATCAGTCAATAAAACAGGTAATCAGTCAATAAAACAGGTTATCAGTCAATAAAACAGGTAATCAGTCAATAAAACAGGTTAATAAAACAGGTTATCAGTCAATAAAACAGGTAATCAGTCAATAAAACAGGTTATCAGTCAATAAAACAGGTAATCAGTCATAAACAGTTAATCAGTCAATAAAACAGGTAATCAGTCAATAAAACAGTTAATCAGTCAATAAAACAGGTTATCAGTCAATAAAACAGTTAATCAGTCAATAAAACAGTTAATCAGTCAATAAAACAGTTAATCAGTCAATAAACAGGAAATCAGTCAATAATTCTGTTATTCAATTAGATAATCTGTCAATAAAACGGTTAATCAGTCAATATTTCTGTTATTCAAACAGATAATCAGTCAATAAAACAGTTAATCAGTCAATAAAACAGTTAATCAGTGAATAAAACAGTTAATCAGTCAATAAAACAGGTAATCAGTCAATAAAACAGTTAATCAGTCAATAAAACAGGTTATCAGTCAATAAAACAGTTAATCAGTCAATAAAACAGTTAATCAGTCAATAAAACAGTTAATCAGTCAATAAAACAGGTAATCAGTCAATAAAACAGGTTATTAGTCAATAAAACAGTTAATCAGTCAATAAAACAGTTAATCAGTCAATAAAACAGTTAATCAGTCAATAAAACAGGTAATCAGTCAATAAAACAGTTAATCAGTCAATAAAACAGTTAATCAGTCAATAAAACAGGTAATCAGTCAATAAAACAGTTAATCAGTCAATAAAACAGTTAATCAGTCAATAAACAGGAAATCAGTCAATAATTCTGTTATTCAATTAGATAATCTGTCAATAAAACAGTTAATCAGTCAATATTTCTGTTATTCAAACAGATAATCAGTCAATAAAACAGTTAATCAGTCAATAAAACAGTTAATCAGTGAATAAAACAGTTAATCAGTCAATAAAACAGGTAATCAGTCAATAAAACAGTTAATCAGTCAATAAAACAGGTTATCAGTCAATAAAACAGTTAATCAGTCAATAAAACAGTTAATCAGTCAATAAAACAGTTAATCAGTCAATAAAACAGGTAATCAGTCAATAAAACAGGTTATTAGTCAATAAAACAGTTAATCAGTCAATAAACAGTTAATCAGTCAATAAAACAGTTAATCAGTCAATAAAACAGGTAATCAGTCAATAAAACAGTTAATCAGTCAATAAAACAGTTAATCAGTCAATAAAACAGGTAATCAGTCAATAAAACAGTTAATCAGTCAATAAAACAGGTAATCAGTCAATAAAACAGGTAATCAGTCAATAATTCTGTTATTCAAACAGATAATCAGTCAATAAAACAGTTAATTAGTCAATAATTCTGTTATTCAAACAGTTAATCAGTCAATAAAACAGTTGATCAGTCAATAAAACAGGTAATCAGTCAATAAAACAGGTTATCAGTCAATAAAACAGGTAATCAGTCAATAAAACAGGTTATCAGTCAATAATTCTGTTATTGAAACAGATAATCAGTCAATAAAAAAGTTAATTAGTCAATAATTCTGTTATTCAAACAGTTAATCAGTCAATAAAACAGTTAATCAGTCAATAAAACAGGTAATCAGTCAATAAAACGGTTTATCAGTCAATAAAACAGGTAATCAGTCAATAAAACAGTTAATCAGTCAATAAAACAGGTTATCAGTCAATAAAACAGGTTATCAGTCAATAAAACAGGTAATCAGTCAATAAAACAGGTTATCAGTCAATAAAACAGGTAATCAGTCAATAAACAGGTTAATAAAACAGGTTATCAGTCAATAAAACAGGTAATCAGTCAATAAAACAGGTTATCAGTCAATAAAACAGGTAATCAGTCAATAAAACAGGTTATCAGTCAATAAAACAGGTAATCAGTCAATAAAACAGGTTATCAGTCAATAAAACAGGTAATCAGTCAAGAAAACAGATAATCAGTCAATTAAACAGTTAATTAGTCAATAATTCTGTTATTCAAACAGTTAATCAGTCAATAAAACAGTTAATCAGTCAATAAAACAGTTAATCAGTCAATTAAAACAGGTAATCAGTCAATAAACAGTTAATCAGTCAATAAAACAGTTAATCAGTCAATAAAACAGGTAATCAGTCAATAAACAGGTTATCAGTCAATAAAACAGGTAATCAGTCAATAAAACAGGTTATCAGTCAATAAAACAGGTAATCAGTCAATAAAACAGGTTATCAGTCAATAAAACAGGTAATCAGTCAATAAAACAGATAATCAGTCAATAAAACAGGTTATCAGTCAATAAAACAGGGTTATCAGTCAATAAAACAGGTTATCAGTCAATAAAACAGATAATCAGTCAATAAAACAGTTAATTAGTCAATAATTCTGTTATTCAAACAGATAATCAGTCAATAAAACAGTTAATTAGTCAATAATTCTGTTATTCAAAAGTTAATCAGTCAATAAAACAGTTAATCAGTCAATAAAACAGTTAATCAGTCAATAAAACAGTTAATTAGTCAATAAAACAGTTAATCAGTCAATAAAACAGGTAATCAGTCAATAAAACAGTTAATCAGTCAATAAAACAGGTAATCAGTCAATAAAACAGTTAATCAGTCAATAAAACAGTTAATCAGTCATTAAAACAGGTAATCAGTCAATAAAACAGTTAATCAGTCAATAAAACAGGTAATCAGTCAATAAAACAGGTAATCAGTCAATAATTCTGTTATTCAAACAGATAATCAGTCAATAAAACAGTTAATTAGTCAATAATTCTGTTATTCAAACAGTTAATAAGTCAATAAAACAGTTGATCAGTCAATAAAACAGGTAATCAGTCATAAACAGGTTATCAGTCAATAAAACAGGTAATCAGTCAATAAAACAGGTTATCAGTCAATAATTCTGTTATTGAAACAGATAATCAGTCAATAAAAAAGTTAATTAGTCAATAATTCTGTTATTCAAACAGTTAATCAGTCAATAAAACAGTTAATCAGTCAATAAAACAGGTAATCAGTCAATAAAACGGTTTATCAGTCAATAAAACAGGTAATCAGTCAATAAAACAGTTAATCAGTCAATAAAACAGGTTATCAGTCAATAAAACAGGTTATCAGTCAATAAAACAGGTAATCAGTCAATAAAACAGGTTATCAGTCAATAAAACAGGTAATCAGTCAATAAAACAGGTTATCAGTCAATAAAACAGGTTATCAGTCAATAAAACAGGTAATCAGTCAATAAAACAGGTTATCAGTCAATAAAACAGGTAATCAGTCAATAAAACAGGTTATCAGTCAATAAAACAGGTAATCAGTCAATAAAACAGATAATCAGTCAATAAAACAGTTAATTAGTCAATAATTCTGTTATTCAAACAGTTAATCAGTCAATAAAACAGTTAATCAGTCAATAAAACAGTTAATCAGTCAATAAAACAGGTAATCAGTCAATAAAACAGTTAATCAGTCAATAAAACAGGTAATCAGTCAATAAAACAGGTTATCAGTCAATAAAACAGGTAATCAGTCAATAAAACAGGTTATCAGTCAATAAAACAGGTAATCAGTCAATAAAACAGGTTATCAGTCAATAAAACAGGTAATCAGTCAATAAACAGATAATCAGTCAATAAAACAGGTTATCAGTCAATAAACAGGTAATCAGTCAATAAAACAGGTTATCAGTCAATAAAACAGGTTATCAGTCAATAAACAGATAATCAGTCAATAAAACAGTTAATTAGTCAATAATTCTGTTATTCAAACAGATAATCAGTCAATAAAACAGTTAATTAGTCAATATATCTGTTATTCAAAAAGTCAATCAGTCAATAAAACAGTTAATCTGTCAATAAAACAGGTAATCAATCAATAAAACGGTTAATCAGTCAATAAAACAGGTAATCAGTCAATAAAACAGTTAATCAGTCAATAAAACAGTTAATCAGTCAATAAAACAGGTAATCAGTCAATAAAACAGGTTATCAGTCAATAAAACAGGTAATCAGTCAATAAAACAGGTTATCAGTCAATAAAACAGGTAATCAGTCAATAAAACAGGTTATCAGTCAATAAAACAGGTATCAGTCAATAAAACAGGTAATCAGTCAATAAAACAGGTTATCAGTCAATAAAACAGGTAATCAGTCAATAAAACAGGTTATCAGTCAATAAAACAGGTAATCAGTCAATAAAACAGATAATCAGTCAATAAAACAGTTAATTAGTCAATAATTCTGTTATTCAAACAGTTAATCAGTCAATAAAACAGTTAATCAGTCAATAAAACAGTTAATCAGTCAATAAAACAGGTAATCAGTCAATAAAACAGGTTATCAGTCAATAAAACAGGAAATCAGTCAATAAAACAGGTTATCAGTCAATAAAACAGGTAATCAGTCAATAAAACAGGTAATCAGTCAATAAAACAGGTTATCAGTCAATAAAACAGGTAATCAGTCATTAAAACAGATAATCAGTCAATAAAACAGCTTATCAGTGAATAAAACAGGTAATCAGTCAATAAAACAGGTTATCAGTCAATAAAACAGGTTATCAGTCAATAAAACAGATAATCAGTCAATAAAACAGTTAATCAGTCAATAAAACATTTAATCAGTCAATAAACAGGTTATCAGTCAATAAAACAGGTAATCAGTCAATAAACAGGTTATCAGTCAATAAAACAGGTTATCAGTCAATAAAACAGATAATCAGTCAATAAAACAGTTAATCAGTCAATAAAACAGTTAATTAGTCAATAATTCTGTTATTCAAACAATCAGTCAATAAAACAGGTAATCAGTCAATAAAACAGATAATCAGTCAATAAAACAGGTTATCAGTCAATAAAACAGGTAATCAGTCAATAAAACAGATTATCAGTCAATAAAACAGATAATCAGTCAATAAAACAGTTAATTAGTCAATAATTCTGTTATTCAAACAGTTAATCAGTCAATAATTCTGTTATTCAAACAGTTAATCAGTCAATAAAACAGATAATCAGTCAATAAAACAGGTTATCAGTCAATAAAACAGGTAATCAGTCAATAAAACAGGTTATCAGTCAATAAAACAGATAATCAGTCAATAAAACAGTTAATTAGTCAATAATTCTGTTATTCAAACAGTTAATCAGTCAATAAAACAGTTCATCAGTCAATTATTCAGTTTTTGAAACAGTTAATCAGTCAATAAAACAGGTAATCGGTCATAAAACAGTTAATCATCAATAACAGGAAATCAGTCAATAATTCTGTTATTCAATTAGATAATCTGTCAATAAAACAGTTAATCAGTCAATATTTCTGTTATTCAAACAGATAATCAGTCAATAAACAGTTTAATCAGTCAATATTTCTGTTATTCAACAGTTAATCATCAATAAAACAGTTAATCAGTCAATAAACGGAAATCATCAATAATTCTGTTATCAATTAGATAATCTTCAATAAAAGTTAATCAGTCAATATTTCTGTTATTCAAACAGATAATCAGTCAATAAAACAGATAATCAGTCATAAAACAGTTAATCAGTCAATAAAACAGGTTATCAGTCAATAAAACAGTTAATCAGTGAATAAAACAGTTAATCAGTCAATAAAACAGGTAATCAGTCAATAAAACAGTTATCAGTCAATAAAACAGTTATCAGTCAATAAAACAGTTAATCAGTCAATAAACAGTTAATCAGTCAAAAACAGGTAATCAGTCAATAAAACAGGTTATCATCCATAAACAGTTAATCAGTCATAAAACAGTTAATCAGTCATAAAACAGTTAATCAGTCAATAAACAGTTTAATCAGTCAATAAAACAGTTAATCAGTCAATAAAACAGGTATCAGTCAATAAAACAGTTATCATCAATAAAACAGTAATCAGTCAATAAAACAGTTAATCAGTCAATAAAACAGGTAATCAGTCATAAAACAGGTATCAGTCAATAAAACAGTTATCAGTCAATAAAACACAGTATCATCAATAAAACGTAATCAGTCAATAATTCTGTTATTCAACAGATAATCAGTCAATAAAACAGTTAATTAGTCATATTCTGTTATTCAAACAGTTAATCAGTCAATAAACAGTTAATCAGTCAATAAACAGGTAATCAGTCAATAAAACAGGTAACAGTCAATAAAACAGGTTATCAGTCAATAAAACAGGTAATCAGTCAATAAAACAGTTATCAGTCAATTATTCTGTTATTCAAACAGATAATCAGTCAATAAAACAGTTAATTAGTCAATAATTCTGTTATTCAAACAGTTAATCAGTCAATAAAACAGTTAATCAGTCAATAAAACAGGTAATCAGTCAATAAAACGGTTAATCAGTCAATAAAACAGGTAATCAGTCAATAAAACAGTTAATCAGTCAATAAAACAGTTAATCAGTCAATAAAACAGGTAATCAGTCAATAAAACAGGTTATCAGTCAATAAAACAGGTAATCAGTCAATAAAACAGGTTATCAGTCAATAAAACAGGTTATCAGACAATAAAACAGGTAATCAGTCAATAAAAAGGTTATCAGTCAATAAAACAGGTAATCAGTCAATAAAACAGGTTATCAGTCAATAAAACAGGTAATCAGTCAATAAAACTGATAATCAGTCAATAAAACAGTTAATTAGTCATAATTCTGTTATTCAAACAGTTAATCAGTCAATAAACAGTTAATCAGTCAATAAAACAGTTAATCAGTCAATAAAACAGGTAATCAGCAATAAAACAGTTAATCAGTCAATAAAACAGTTAATCAGTCAATAAAACAGGTAATCAGTCAATAAACAGGTTATCAGTCAATAAACAGGTATCAGTCAATAAAACAGGTTATCAGTCAATAAAACAGGTAATCAGTCAATAAAACAGGTTATCAGTCAATAAAACAGGTATCAGTCAATAAAACAGATAATCAGTCAATAAAACAGTCAATCAGTCAATAAAACAGTTAATTAGTCAATAATTCTGTTATTCAAACAGTTAATCAGTCAATAAAACAGGTAATCAGTCAATAAAACAGGTAATCAGTCAATAAAACAGATAATCAGTCAATAAAACAGGTTATCAGTCAATAAAACAGGTAATCAGTCAATAAAACAGATTATCAGTCAATAAAACAGATAATCAGTCAATAAAACAGTTAATTAGTCAATAATTCTGTTATTCAAACAGTTAATCAGTCAATAAAACAGATAATCAGTCATAAAACAGGTTATCAGTCAATAAAAACAGGTAATCAGTCAATAAAACAGGTTATCAGTCAATAAAACAGATAATCAGTCAATAAAACAGTTAATTAGTCAATAATTCTGTTATTCAAACAGTTAATCAGTCAATAAAACAGTTAATCAGTCAATTATTCAGTTTTTGAAACAGTTAATCAGTCAATAAAACAGTTAATCGGTCAATAAAACAGTTAATCAGTCAATAAACAGGAAATCAGTCAATAATTCTGTTATTCAATTAGATAATCTGTCAATAAAACAGTTAATCAGTCAATATTTCTGTTATTCAAACAGATAATCAGTCAATAAAACAGTTAATCAGTCAATAAAACAGGTAATCAGTCAATAATTCTGTTATTCAATTAGATAATCAGTCAATAAAACAGTTAATCAGTCAATATTTCTGTTATTCAAACAGTTAATCAGTCAATAAAACAGTTAATCAGTCAATAAAACAGTTAATCAGTCAATAAAACAGTTAATCAGTCAATAATTCAGTTTTTCAAACAGTTAATCAGTCAATCAAACAGATAATCAGTCAGTGAAACAGTTAATCAGTCAATAATTCAGTTATTCAAACCATTCGTCAATCAATCAAACAGATAATTAGTCAATAAAACAGTTAATCAGTCACTAATTCTGTTATTCAACAAATAATCAGTCAATAAACAGTTAATCAGTCAATAAAACAGTTAATCAGTCAATAAAACAGCTAATCAGTCAATAAAACAGTTTATCAGTCAATAATTCTGTTATTCAAACAGCTAATCAGTCAATAAAACAGTTTATTAGTCAATAATTCTGTTATTCAAACAGCTAATCAGTCAATAAAACAGTTTATCAGTCAATAATTCTGTTATTCAAACAGCTAATCAGTCAATAAAACAGTTTATCAGTCAATAATTCTGTTATTCAAACAGCTAATCAGTCAATAAAACAGTTTATCAGTCAAAAATTCAGGTATTCAAACAGTTAATTAGTCAATCAAACAGATAATCAGTCATTAAAAGAGTTTATCAGTCAATAATTCAGTTATTCAAACAGTTAATCAGTCAATCAAACAAATCAGTCAATAAAACAGTTAATCAGCCAATAATTCAGGTGTTTAAACAGTTAATCAGTCAATCTAACAGATAATCATTCAATTAAACAGTTAATCAGTCAATAATTCAGTTATTCAGTGAATCAGTCAATCAAACACATAGTCAGTCAATAATTAAGTTATTTAAACCATAAATCAGTCAATCAAACAGTTAATCAGTCAATAAAACAGGTTATCAGTCAACAATTCTGTTATTCAAACAGATAATCAGTCAATAAAACAGTTATTCAGTCAATAATTACGTTATTCAAACAGTTATTTAGTCAATAATTCAGTTATTCAAACAGTTAATCAGTTATTCTAACCGTTTATCAGTCAATAAAGCATTTAATCAGTCAATAAAACATTTAATCAGTCAATAAAACAGTTAATCCGTCAATAATTCAGTTATTGAAACAGTTAATCAGTTATTCAAACCGTTATCAGTCAATCAAACAGTTTTACAAAGAAATTATTAAAAACGTTGATTAGTTAATCAAAGTCAATCAGTCATTAATCTATTATTCAAGCATTAGATTAGTTAATCAAACAGTAAAGTAGTTACTTAAATAGTTAATTAGTCAGTTAAACTGTTAATCAAACAAATATTCAAACAATCAAACAGTTTATAAAATAAATTAGTTAATCAAATTGTTATTCAGAAAGTTAATCAAACTGTTATTCAGTTGATCAATAGGTAATCACATAGTTAATTAGTCGTTTAATCAGTTAATCAAACAGTTAATCAATTAATCAAACATATACTCGGTTAATCAAACAGTAATCAGTTAATCAAACAGGTAATCGATCAACCAAATTGTTAATCAGACAGTTAATCAATTGATGAAACATTTAATAAAACAATTAATCAGTTAATCAAAGAAAAATCAAATGCTTTTTTCGAACTTGTTTTAGTTGAATCTAGTTTATTTAAGTCAGACAGAAACCTTAACAAAGATGTTTTTCTAATGAAAACATTAATGACAAGTATGGAAAATAAAATGATTTAAAGTGCATTATTCAAATAGACTTATTTAACAACACATCGGTAACAATAATCTACTAGGAGCAATCACAAAAGGACCGAATCCTTTAAACGATCGTATTTAACAACATACGCTCTCAGATTAAAAAAATAACATCTTTCTTTGCGGTAGTTTTCTTTTTCTGGATCATTTTAAGTGGTTTTCATAAAAATTACATTTTGATATTATTAAGCTTCTTCAATAAATATTAAAAGATATATAGCTTCAAGCATAATCATGGCATATTACAGTTGTTTTCGATTTTCTAAATACAAATTGTTAAGTCTGAAGAAAAAGATATATAAACAAATAAAAACTAAAATTGCAGTATTCATTATGGTCAAAGGGAGATAATTTAAGTTTTTAGCGTTTGGCTCTCTTACTTTATTATTATTAATATCATTATTCTTTTTGTTGATTTTTATTTTGTTTGTAATTGTAGGAAGTTTACCTTTTATCTATAAAAATTTCAAAAAAGGTTTGTGATAAAAAAATAAAACATTTTAACCACAAAAAATCATATCATCATCATCATCATATTATTATTATTATTATTATTATTATTATTTTTATTTTTATTATTATCGGGACCCCCGTGGCTGAGTGGTTAGAGTAACCGACTCATTCTCGCTTGGCCTTTCTCAACATGGGTTCGACTTCTGGCCGGACCTGGCGTTTGACCGGGATCGGATTTTCATGAGGGAAGTATCCTTGCTGACTTGCGGAAGGTCGATGTTTCTACCTAGATGCTTGATTCGACTATAACGCACAATCGGGTGTCTTGTTCCTCCCTCCCTTTTACTAGCCGGGCGTCACTATATGACAGAAGTACCGTTAATGTCATCGTCGTCATCATCATCACTCTCGCAAACACAAAGTCATTCGCCGTAAACTTATTCTCTAAAAAAGAAAATCAGCTTGTTTCCAGATAAAAAGCCGAGGAACTCGGAAATGTATTCGGCGCAAAATGAGTTCATCATCATCGGACATACATGTAATATTTATCATAACTATTATTGTCATTATAAACACATCATCATCATCATCATCATCATCATCATCATCAACAACATCATAAATTCTCAATTTCTCAATTTTCACCGTCGTCGTCACCACCGCCGTTTTTGTCGAGACATAGGCTCTTTTTTAAGATTCATACTAAGTTGTTAAAATTGATTCTCTTTATGCGTTTAAAAGTCATCCTTGCGCCGCATACGTTAAACACCGCCGCATATATTGACCGGCCTCTTTATGCATTGAAATTCTCCCGCATGAACGGGCGTATGACATTTGCGCCGATTTTTTAAAATTACATTTTTTCATTTGCGCCGATTGCATTTTTGCATTTGCGCCGATCATTTTTTTATTATTTGCACGAAAATCAAGAAAATCCAAGCTACCACTTACGTTAAGATGAGAACACTTGGTATGCCTGCCGCCGTACGCAAACCAGAAAAGGAGAAGATGGACTTTGTTCTCGATCGCTACAACAAGTACCGAAATGGTGAAATTTCAAGATCGGACTATACAAGATGTGTTGCATACAAGTACTCAACCAGAACAGATCTATAATCTGTATTCCGTTTTCGTAGTTGTAAATTTAGTGTGTAAATAGTTTTAGTGGATTTTATGCGTTTTATAGAGCTATACTTTTATTAAGAGATAAACTTAACTTTTTTAAATATCCTGCTCAAAATCCTACTTCCACATCCCCGTGGTGAGCAGGGAACAATAGTTATGAAAATAACTGGATAACGGAAGAGGTTTACCTGAGAAATAATTAAAAATTACCTATTTTATCTGAGATTTACCTGTAAAAAACGGCGCAAATGAAAAAAAAATCGGTGCAAATGAAAAAAAAAAAAACCCGCAGCAAATGAAATGCAAATCGGCGCAAATGCAAAACGCCGGCATGAACGTGTCGTGGGCGTTTATGCGGCAACACCGGCACCGCTATGCGGCGCTACAGAGGTGTGAGTTTTATAAGTAATTAACAATTGAACTGTTTTAAAATGATGTTCAGTATGAAGGCAACAACTTTGCAAGCAAACGGAATTATTCGCGTCAGCGCATTATGATAAGTTTGCTTGCAAAGTTGTTGCCTTCATATTGACAATAAACATAATTTTAAAAAAATTCAATTGTTATATTTTTGTTAAATATTATTTAAAAATTATTCATTGATTTTAAGAATAAAAAATTCCCACCAATAACACCTGCACATCGGGGGAGTCCAGTAGACGCAATAGCTGAATTTTAGACCGAGAACGACACATTATTAATCCGCACTATTTTTTATTCGGGGTAACAACGGGGGTTTTGGTTTGACAATTTTCTCGATCATGCGGGTTAAGAAAATAGAATTGAGCATGACCGACTTTCCCATTATCGCTGGCCAGGTAATATCTTCTGCTAGCTTGACAGCAAAAGGAATATATACTGTAGGCCTAACAACAGCGATCTTACCTACAGCTGAATGAACTATTCCAGAATTTTCTAACCTAACCCGCATGATTATTACAGCGATGTATTTCCGGAATGAGTGTTTGTGTGTTTTCCCATATTAAATCCCCGTAATGATTTTAAAAAGCTCTTCATTTTATACCCCAGCTACGATGGCATTTAGTTTGGTGTCAGTTAATTACGACAAAATGCATACGTCATAACGGTATGTGGCATGTTACAAAATTTTTTGATATCTCTTCTAAAACCTTGAAAAACTAGTGCTACGGCAGACGTGAATCAGACAGTAATTCCAAATGAAATTTATATCACTTGAAATTTACATCCCGCGAGACATAAATTAATTGACAAGTTGTACCATTACACATTGCCTTAAAATAATTATATAATAACATTTCGGGTCGTGCATTATGCTAACCTTGGGAAATATTTTGGCATATAACATGGAAGAAACAGTGTTATTATTATTATTACTATTGAAATTGAAATTTTGTAAACAAATTACAAATTACTTTCATTCCTTGAACGCTCGAATATACTTATAATTCAAACGCAGTAACGATTGTGAATTATGTGTCATATATATGGTTGTGACTCCACCCATATTTCATCACGTTACAATAGGAAGCTCCGCATCCTTACTTACGTGCGTGTAATATGCCATGTTATATGCGATCGCATAATACACGCTCCCATTGATTTCAACATAAAAAATATGCCAAAATAGTATTGATGCAATTATTATTAAAGAAATATACATGAATAGTAATAATAGAAGATATAACAGCTTTGCCAAGGTAGTGAGAAACGTTTATCAGAATGTATTGTGGTTTAATGGTTTTGACAGACCAGTTCTTGTCTGTTCTTTCAAAAACACCATTTGATTTTTTAAACTCCGTCTCTCACAATGTCAAAATTACGGTGAATATTAGCCAGGTGCCTAAATATGTTATTAAAATTTTATTTGATTAATTTCTTTGATTTTATTTAGTGCATTTTAGCCGTTGAACCGTTCTTGTAAAATTCCGTAAAATGCGTTTTTCAAGATTGTCTCGACTATAAACGAAAGTGACGTAATAGCCATGTTTTTTTACCTATGGTAATATAGTTCCGGATTGTGTATTGCATTTTTTATGTATTCAAACGAATGACAAGGTTTTTGTCGTTTATTGTCAATCATGAACGTAACAACTCTTAAGCTTGCAGCTATGGGAATTTCACAAGGCAAATGAAAACTGTTAACTTCAAATATGGTTGTATTTTGTTGTTTTCAAGTCAAGCTTACTTGTCGGACTGATTGATTTATCCATTTTCACTAAAGATACCAGGGTCCGTCAAACGCCTTTATCTGATTATCTCAATGCTCCAAAAGATGTGTATTTCTTTACTATGGTTCGAACGAATATGTATTGTAGACATCGCAATTGTCGACTAGATCTTTATTAAAATATAGTATATTCGAGATAATTAACTGTTGGATTTTCCTAATGAATTATTTATTGCATTATGATGAACTTGACCACGGACATCAATTTGTTAAATGTTATATGCTACTTCAAATCAAAGGATTTGTGTACCAATTCGTCTTGCTTTCTTCTTCAACTTTTTTTTAAAAAAATGTGTGTATTTTTAAAATAGTCTTATTTATTAGTTATTTTTAATTTTGTATTTCATTTATTTATTTATTTCATTTTATCTATCTATCTATCTATCTATCTATCTATCTATCTATCTATCTATCTATCTATCTATCTATCTATTGCTTTGTCCAGTTTAGCTGTCTTATCATGACCTTAATATTTTATTCTGAGGTTCCTCTTAGAAGTTGCCAAGAACATACTTTTTTAGTTGTAAATTTCCTTCTAGGGTTTTTAATCAGAAGCCACAAAATGTTTTTTATTTGTTTGTTGTGACATATTTCTGGCCATCATTGTCACGTACATGCTTTCAAGCAAAATATGTCTATGTCAGATGCTTTTGAATCATTACCGTATTCAGCTACAGCATTTGTTACTTAGAAACAACAAATGATTTATAAGTTTGTACCTAAAGATAGAAAAAAAAGTCAATTTACTGTTTGCATTGACATACTAGATTAGTTTTACCTGTCAATATTACCAGCATTTTTTCATCCGTTTATTAACTCCGAATAGCATCTTCATGCATCGATTTTTTTGTCGTACGTTATTATCAGGTTTCATCCGTCAGTTGCAGGAACATGTCTGACGATAACTTTATTAAAACATGCATATCTGCTTAAAGGTGTTTAGATATATGTAAAAAGAAAGCTGTCAGTAACGACAGAAAAGAATAAAAGAGAAAAAAATAGTTGTTTATCCAATCTCTAGAACGTTCTTCTTCGGCGGCGTAAAAGGGCCAAAGTAGAAAATCGCTCATCCATTTGAATCTTGCAGTCGCCGCACTCTTTAAATTAAATTTAGAAAAAAGTGTTCAATAGTTCAACCGCAAAAACTTGTAGTTTTCAAAGTCTAAAAAAAAATCAATTATTTTACCGTATTTAACTTTCTATGAACAAATATAGCTTAAAATATATCATTTTATTCTTATTATTATTATTATTATTATTATTATTATTATATTTCAGTATTATTTTTTGTTGATGTTGCTGCCTAAAGACTAAAATAAATTGACCATTTTTGGTCAAACACTTGACATTAAGGGTGCTATGAAGACGAGATAAAAACCCGTGGACACGGGTCACAGTACGATATAAAACACCTTGTCTGCAAAGATGCAATCAGCTAGAAACGGGAATAAATTTCCAAACATTCAATTCAAGCTAGTGATGTCTCGATATAAGTAAAATGAACTGGAATGACTAATAATCAACAATTCAATCTTTCAAACCTAAAGTTTTTTTAAATGTAATATCGAGATTCTGGGCAAATTAAGTAAATTTTTAAAACGAATTAGTAATTTTTTTTTTCGAACGAATATTTGTAAACCGTTAAAATGATTTATTGAAATGGTTCGAACGAATAAGAAAATTTGTTCGAACGAACTTATGGTAAAATATTTTAACGAATTAGCTCAACATTAAAAAATAAGTAAATCGTTCGAAAGATTTCGTTTTCATCCGGCCCTTCAATGTCGCCGTATTATTGCAATATTAGTTCAAAAAAGACAAACTTGGTAAACTAGGACAAACGGTCTGAAGTTTAATTTTATTCATGTCATGACAAAACTTTGCAATTTCTGTAAACATACATGTAATTTATATATATTTGAATGTTCAGAGGTACATAAGTGCCCTGTCCTCCATAAATGGAGTCTTTCCCTTTCTCTCGCTTTAATTTATGGTATATCTAAACATTGGTCTTAAATGTACTTGTTTTCTTGTTTCAACATAATTTTGGAACTTTAGATTCATTATTATACGCCCGTCTATGACGGGACGTATTATGTTATGGCGCAGTCCGTCCGTCCGTCCGTCTGTATGTCCACACGTCGTACGCTAACTCAAGAATACTTTGAGCAATTTTAATGAAACTTTTGTGAAATGTTTGTATCTAAGGCAGAAAGCTCCCTTTCGTTTTTGAGATTCGTATGTTTTCTCGTTGCGGAGTTATTGGCCTTTAATTGTCAAAGTTTAGGCATTTTTTGCATGTTGTACAATAAGTGAAACTTCCTTTAAACTATTTTAATGGCTCTTTTGTGTGATATTTTTATCCATGACAGAAAGCACCCTTTCGTTTTTGAAATTCTTTTATTTTGTCACTGCGGAGATATGGCATTTTCTGCATGTTGTATAATAACTCAAAAATGCTTTGAACAATTTGAATGAAACTTTTGTTTTATATTGGTATCCATGGCAGAGAGCTCCCTTTTATTTTTGAGATTCGTGTGTTTTCTTGTTCTAGAGTTATTGGCCTTTAATTGTCAAAGTTTAGGCATTTTTTGCATGTTGTAACTAAAAAATCATTTGAACTTTTTTTATGAAACTTTTGTGTTATATTTGTCCTATAATCAAAAAGGTTTGTGAATAAACATTGAGAAATAAATTTGCTTCTTTTGTTTAAAACAATATGTTTCAGCTAAATGTCAAGTTGTTTAAGACATTAAAAAAGAAGATTAAATATCTGACGGGCGTATCATGCGCTCCAAGCGCAGCTGTTTATTTACAACTGGCTATTATTTTTTATCTATGAAACTTTTCGGTCTTAGTGTTACTGATGAGGTATGAATTTCCGAAATGTGCACATTTGGCACATCGAAATTTAATTGGTATTTGTGTTATTTATTCAAGATATATATATATATATATATATATATATATATATATATATATATATATATATATATATATATATATATATATATATATATATATATATACTTCTACTTCATAGCGTAGCGCGTTATGAAAAAGTGTGCCCGCCGTTTTTTATGTCTCAATAAGCTTGTTAAAAACACGAGTTATTCCTTATAATTTAATTTAAAACACTTAAACTGAAACATAAAACATTGTTTTGTTTTATTTTTTCTTGATTTTTTATAATTGAAAAAAAATTCTCCAATGCAATGGAAAAATTCATACGTCACGCCTTTCACTTTTAGCGTTGCTAAAAATTGTAGCTATACGAGAAGTAGCTATCTTACGAGTCAATTTTATTCATAGACCTACCTCCATAGCATTATAAAACGCGTCTAATCGCTGTGTGTTCGATCCCGGTCAAACGCAAGTGAGAAAATTATTTCCTTTGATCTTCTTCATCAGTTTACTCAATACCAGCATAATGAATTTAATGGTCTGCAGTGTTTGCGACATTGCGGGCTAGTGAACTACATGTAACACTCTAGAAAATGTCTAAACTTTTCTCATTATTGAAAAAAAAATTTTTTTGAAGAATGTTTTTTCAATATGAATTGGTTGTTATTATGATCTTTGCGATTTATTCACTCACATAAGCCCATAATTAATGGTAATCCTAAAAAGGCTTGCAGTAACTCTTATCTATTAGTTTGGAGCATGCGCAGAAGTTCTACATGTTATTAAACAATGACAACGGCGGAAAGAAAACGTGTTCGTGCGAGAACGACAACATATTCTGCAACGAAAAGAACAAGAACCAACGTTGACAAACTGATTTTAAGGATTCTAATCGGTGAGGATCAGGTGGAAAAATGGCTGTAATAAAACAGCAGTTTGTCTTGGATACACACGACATAGTGACCGCATTGCACTTGAAAACAGGCTCCATCCAGTCTTTACTAAGATTTTCCTTAACTTAAATTTAATAAATTTTGACAATTTTGGATCTACAGAAAAACATTTTTGAGAAAAAATAAATCTAGATATTTTAGGCTTGGAATGATCTACAAAAAGTGATCTAAAACTTCTGTGTTTCTTTAAAATTTATGGACTTATTAAAATCTCAACATTGCGAAATTTAAGTTAAGGAAAATCTTAGTTAAGAAATGATTGTGAAATCGGGCCCAGCTTCTTTGCTATGTTTGTTGACGTTGCCTTGTTTTCAATGAAGAATAACTTGATCAATGTTCTTTGGAAGATCAAACTAGCAGTAGGTGCCCCGTGAATCCAACATAAGTTAAGGTTTTATCATAGAAGCATGTATTGCATTTTCGTGAGTAAAATAAAGCGTCGTTTATGGACAAGGAATGGTTTTGTTTTATTTATATTTGTTATATATATATCATGCATAGAAAAACTGATTTTTGCAGAAAACGCTTATGCGAACATGAAAAAAAAAATTCGTTGTGAATATTATATTAAAATACAGCTTTGATTTTTCATAAATCTAAGCGAGAAAATTCAACGTAAGATCACATCTGGCACAGTGGGCTCTTAGACAATTTTGCAGGAATCGCAAGAAACGTGCAAAAGGTGTGTGTGTGTGTGTGTGTGTGTGTGTGTGTGTGTGTGTGTGTGTGTGTTTATAAAGCAAAGGTGAATTTATAATCGCTGCATTTCAAAAATTATTAAACTAATCTACAAAGAAAACTTTTATTTTATAAATATTTATTAATACAATAAGCAAAAAATAGAATAATAAATAGACAGATATTTTAATTTTTACAAAAAAATACATACAAAAAAGACAATATTCACCATGATTATTACACGAAAATTAAAACATTATCAAACAATGTACAGTTTATTTTCATGTATCATATGTCAGAAAACAATGATTGTTAGTTGACGTTTCAACGACTACTTTCGTTGTTATTAACAACGAAATAGCTGTTATTTGCTGAATACAACAAACAAGAGACCAATGGGCCTAAACGCTCACCTAGGGAAATGTAAAAAAAATACTTGCAAAGAAATTCATTACGAAAACATTGCAAAATTTCTCAAGTTTGGAAATCCCGCTATAATTAATCAGAAATATCTAGTCACGTTTTATTTATAAACAGCTCATATGCATGATTTAACTATAGTACAATGGATAACTTCCAATCATTATCCATATGGTTATGCAGCCATGATTTTGACCTTTGAACATATAAACTTGAACCTTATATCAAAATGCTCACGATATCAATACCTACAATATTCTAAGATACATGCTTTTAAAAAAAGTTAATGGTTCTCAAGATAATTCACAATTTCAGTACACTTATGCAGCTATGACCTTGACCTTTGAACATATGACCTTGTCCCATATATATCAAAATGATTGTCATATCAATACCTACAATATTCTAATATACATGCGTATACAAAAAGTTAACAGTTTTCAAGATAATTCACAATTTCAGTCTGTCTTCTTCTTAAGCTATGATCTTGACCTTTGAACATATGGCCTTAAACCATATATCAAAAAGATTGTCATATCAATACTAACAATATTCTTATTTATATGCCTATAACAAAAGTTTACAGTTTTCAAGATAATTAACAATTTCAGTCTTCTTCTGCAGCTATGACCTTGAACTTTCAACATATGACCTTGAACCATATATCAAAACGATCGTCTTATCAATACCTACAATATTCTTAGGCACATGCTTGTACAAAAAGTTAGGGTTTTATGATAATTCACAATTTCAGTACACTTATTCGGCTATGACCTTGACCTTTCAACATATAGTCTTGAACCATATATCAAAATGATTGATCAATCCCTACAATATTTTTATATACATGCTTATACAAAAAGTTTATAGTTTTCAAGCTAATGCACAATTTTAGTATTTATAAGCCAAAAATAACATTCCAGGGGCAAAAACTCCTCATTGGATTATTGTATAGTTACAAAACTTGGTACCTTGTTAGATTTTGTCATGCTGAACATTTAAACAATGTTTTGAATTCATATATCTCTTAATAATTGCAAGAAAATTGCCTAAAACTGCATAAATCACAAATGAGGTCATGACCTTGATTTGTGACATTGACCCTAATTTAAAGATCATTCAAGAAAAAGCCAAAACTGAAAATCCCATGTCATTATCTGTTCAATATTCAAGTTATAACAATTTGAAGCCATTTTACAATTTTTTTAAAAACTAAACGCAAAAACGCGTAACCCATTTTTCGACCAAATTTCACGAAATGAATAAACTATAGGCTTAAGACCCTAGAGAAGCAAAATATCATCAGATTTTTCTCCAATCATCGGTATCGAAGAAGAATTTTTAGTTGTTTTTTTTTTTTACCCCTAGGTTACCTTGACCTAATTTTAGTAGCCATGGCAACGCCAAGAACAAATCTGAATTGCACCAGCCCATATATATGCTTCTGATTAAGTACATTGAAATCTGTCCAGAAGTTTTGGAGGAGAAGTCGACAATAGGTGTTAAAGACGCACACACACGCACGCACATACACACGCCGCGCCAGGCCATAAGCTCACATGAACATTCGGTCAGGTGAGCTAAACAATTCACTTGCCGCTTATAACAAAATATTTTTTGATAAATTTTAATGCAAAATAATTGTTTACTGTCGTTTACTACGAAATACTATTTATTTGCTGAATACAACGTTTATAATGAAAGATTTTTATTGCGTTTATGACAAATTGTTAACGTTCTTGTACAACGGAATACTTGTTATTTGCTGAATACAACGAAATAATAGCTAATTTGATATTTACAACAAAATACTAGTTACTTAAAATTGCTGATTACAACTAAACTGATGTATGTTACAATATGTTTACAAAATGAAAGATAATGATAACAGTTGATACTTAAAACAGAAATAAAGTTTTTTAAACGAACTGCATATAAATTTCACATCAACGACGATAATAAAAATGACCATCATCTTAAGTTAAACTTTTGCCGACCCTTAGAACGGGACAAATTGTGGTTGCCCTACAAACACACTGCATCAACGGCTTTCAAAATACCGCATGTTTCCAAAACTCTACTTCAAGCTGCAAGTGAATTTTGGTATGCTCATTTCGGATTATCAAACACAAAAATTCTATACCGAATATCTTTGCTGTTTTCAATGTTCTCAATTCTGTACCAGACTTTTCCTAAGCTTATTTGAAATCCCAAAATAACGACCACAGCGATCATGCCAATCTTTTTCTTCAAGATTCTAAATGCGGAGCAGACAACATAACCACTCCAGTAGATATAACTGTGAACGTCAAACAAATCCACAAACACAAGCGATCAATAACCATAGCAGCGAAGCGCCACTCACATTTAAGCTCAATTTCTTCTTCCTCTCGTTTACATTTCGTTGTTATACGCCTAACCTCCTTTAATATGGCTAATAGTTCATGCGTATTTGGACTTGCTGTAAATGTAGTTTCCTCCCTTTTCACAGCCGCGCCTCCGCTGAATATACCATTAACAATGCGCATTTCTTCTTCTGTGTCTAAAACATCGCCAAGTAAACTGCGTGCTTGTCTTTCTTGTAACATAGAATCACGCAGTCTTGCTCTGTGAACATAGTCTCGTTGCTGCTCTTTGGATTCTCTCCCTGGTTTTTTCATTTGTAACAAACATGCAAGCCAGCCGTTGACCCAAGTGTGAACCTATGATGAAAATAATAATTATAATTAACATCGAAATATGAAAGTAAAACGTGTAGCCGAAGACTACACATGAGATCTAGAACATTTGTATTTTGAAGACAAGTTGTCTTCTTAAAGAAATTGGTCTTTATATGGTTGTGATCACAATATTAGGTTAAAACGTACTTGTGTCGTTGTTTAATCATAACGTCTCAAAACGTAAAAAAAAATTACTGCACAACTCCCTATAGCAAACAATAGATGGTTGTGTTGTTACTAATGACGCCCTCGAACTTAGCTACTTTTTATTCGGATTATTTTAACAATTACTTACTTTTTGTCATTTAAACCTATGATAAAACTTCAAATGTAATAAGATTGATAAAATGTTTTAATAAACAACAACGAACTCGGATCATTCCCGATTCGATTGTGGATGTTCATCAAAGCGATCACTATGAATACATTAAAATAAGCAATGACAAGCCTCATAGCCTTCCTCGTTCATACTTTTATTTAGATTCTTATCAATAATACGACAAGAAATTGGTTGATTAAAAATCATTTTAATCTGGGAAACAGGGAAAAGGTCTTAATAATTGCATTTACAACAAAAACCGTAGTCAAGTTCAATTGTTCAACAAAGCAATGCAATAAACCAGAACACACTGAACTAGCAAGATTCTGAAACAACAAGGGTAAATTCAAAATCTGGATTACGTGTTTGGGAAGCAAAAGGTGGACAACTCTTACATTATTATAATAGATTAATATACTGGTTTGGGTGCAAAATCTTCTTAAAGTTATTTTAAATAATGTGGTAAAGGTAAATTTGCGATTTCAGTGTGCATGAACAATAAAGTAATTTGAAACCGAGTTAACAAATTGAGTTTTAAAGTCATAAACCAAGTTTTTTTTTTTTTTTTTTATCTTTTTCAAATCTTAATTTACTACCAATTTCATTTGCATAATATGAAATTGTTGTCAATTATTTTAGTTTCAAAACATACTGTTTACTGTCATTATTTTTATTTATTTATTTATTTATTTATTTATTTATTTATTTATTTATTTATTTATTTATTTATTTATTATCATTATTATTTTTATTTATTTTTTTTTTTTTGTATAATTTTAAATTGTTGTCTTTATTTTTTTCTTATTGAAACCCCAATACACTTTATGCTTGGCGGCTTTATGTAGGGCCAAAACAATTTCTATATAAAAAACGACTGGGATTTTCCAACACAAAGTGGTGTTTCAAGTGGCGTCGTCTTATTTGCTTTGGACTGAACTGTAGAAAAGTTATTAAACTAAAGCGATAGGTAAGTATATGAATACGAGATTTTGTGAGGTTACGGGATCTCGTTTTGAAAATGGTCAGCAAACACCAACACCGGCTTGAATGACATCTTAAAATATAAGAATATTTTGGAAAAGAAATCACAAAATACCAACATACAAGAGTGCACACATAAAGAAAACTTGATTTTTAGGGGGTGGGAGTGTAACGGTTTAGTTTGTGTATGCTAAATAGGCAGAAGATATGCATAAGAGGGATTTCATATACATATATTTTATGAATCACACGCATAACATAGACAACGTACCCATTTAGGAAGTTTCCTTGTGTCTGGCCCACGATAATGAAAGTTTAATACAATGACTGTAAACATGACTGACAACGAACACATGATCATTATACAACAAAAATAGATTCCTGAAAAAAAAATTAAATAATAACATCGTAAAATCATTCACCATTTTTAAATAAACATATCGGAAGACATACATGTATTAACGCTTTTAAAGGAATCAACACATGTTTGTTTGATAATAACATATATTTCTAACCTGCATTTTATTACCCGACGCCTTAGCAATACAGCTTAGGTGAGTTGGATATATATTCAGCAAAATATTTTTACGTAAAAGTTTGCCTTTAGCCTTTCTCTAAAGAAAAGTATATTGATAGGTTGAATGAACTCGAAAGGTTTAAATCGCTATTAATTGATATGTACAAAAATTAAAAAGTACATAAATGTTAATTTTAAATGGGTACCTATAACGGATGGATTTTCTCTCATATATGTTTGTATTACCATTTCAATATTAAAATTTCCAAAACCGCATCAAAATCTTTAAAGGAATGAAAAAAAAGTTATATAGTAGAAGTCGGGGCTTTTGGATTTCGATTGATTTGAGATAAATAAGAAATTTACTTGTAACTTCTTTATAACGCAACAGATTTTTGTGAAATTTTTGCTTTAGTCATATTGTTAGGATTAATAAAATATGTGAAAACCAAAAATCGTTATAGGTACCTTTTAAAATAAACATTTTAGATACAACTAACTATTTTATTTTGACGGCCGAACTAGAGATCAAATACCATCTGGCATACGATATACATGTATATATGTAAATATAAATTACTTTTAATCACCTCATAAAACAAAAGTTCAAAGGTCAATATTTATCATTTGATAATAGTAGATCAATTTGATGAGAGCACGAGTCTTTAAGGCGTTAAAATCAGAAATATGTTCAATAAAATTCCAAAAGTGCAGTGGAGTCGTGTAATTGTGTTTTACGCCCAATGTAGATTTTTTTCCACTAATGTAGAGGCGATCAGTTTTTGGGTTGGTGAAGGAAACGAATGTTGCCGAATAAAACTACCCATATATCTTCGGCAAGCGAAGTGACAAGGTTTCTCACACAAAAATCTGTTCGAGACGGATTCGGACCTAGACGTTTTAGAGGAACTGTGATCCGTAAGCAAGCGCTTTAGAACAATCGACCAACATGGTTCAGTATTTCAAAAATGTGGATATATAAATATCATAAGATGTACTTAAAGCTAATAAAGAGGACCAAATGAAAATATTTGGGTAGAGTTTTAATAAACGTGATGAAAAGTTAGAGTTATATTGAACCCACTGAGTCCGTTAATTTTCACTTCTCTACTCTGTATGGACACAATGACAAA
This sequence comes from Tegillarca granosa, assembly GCA_029721355.1. Classification (NCBI taxonomy): domain Eukaryota; kingdom Metazoa; phylum Mollusca; class Bivalvia; order Arcoida; family Arcidae; genus Tegillarca; species Tegillarca granosa. Next base: position 32,548,570 of record CM056600.1, on the reverse strand, counting down.
ATTCTACATTATTACCAGTGATGAATGCATTAGTGCTTTCGAACAGCCGAAACCATTACTTACTAAATAAACATTTTAAATGCCTTAATTAAAAAATTTCAATACAATCATCCATCATTCTAGCATGTATATTTTATTCAAGAAGATTTTTAAAAATTGAGCTTAGCAGAACATGTCTCCAGGAATATCCTCGAAAACCTTTATTATTCCTATTAGGTTTAAATAGCAAGAAGCCAAAGGAAAAAAGTAAAAGAAAAAGAAGTAAAAGAAAAAATTATATGGGCTCACCAATTAACGGCACCGCATCAGAAGTCGGAGGCATTGTTTCGGCTACAAGTAATAGGAACACCATTAAAGACAGCAATATGGTCACCCCTACAAAAAACAAACAATTTCGGATATCTATGCGCATGTCAAGGGATATATTACATATGTTAATATTAGCGGTCATGCAATCATGCTATAAATGTTAGAGTTATGAGATTATTATACATCAGGTTACATACGGTTAAAAACTACATAGGTTCTTCACAGCTAACTTAATGCAACATGATGAAGACTATATCAAAATGTTATTGTATAGTGCGCTTTTTAAAACAGTTTTAATATTGTTCAATCTTTGATTTAAAACGACTGTTTCATTAAAATTTACGTTTTTTCGGAAGATGATACGAGGCAATAATTGGAAGTTGGTTTCTCTTAGTGAATTTATTAGTTTGGATTCTAGATAAAGCGAACGCGAAATACAATGTTTATAAAATGCAAAAAAAAATGTTCATCATAATCAATGAGAAGAAATTTAGTAAAATTTAAACCCAAACAAACCATATATTCCTTCTCTTTTGGCTTAGAAAACCGTTGGACCTGAGAAGAAATTGAATAAAACAAACCATATTTTCGGTCTCTTTTGGTTTATGAAACCGTTGGACCTGAGAAGAAATTGAGTAAATCAAACCATATTTTCGGTCTCTTTTGGTTTAGGAAACCGTTGGACCTGAGAAGAAATTGAGTAAAACAAACCATATTTCCGTTATCTTTTGGTTTAGGAGACCGTTGGACCTGAGAAGAAATTGAGTAAAACAAACCATATTTTCGGTCTCTTTAGGTTTAGGAAACTGTTGGACCTGAGAAGAAATTGAGTAAAACAAACCATATTTTCGGTCTCTTTTGGTTTAGGAAACCGTTGGACCTGAGAAGAAATTGAGTAAAACAAACCATATTTCCGTTCTCTTTTGGTTTAGGAGACCGTTGGACCTGAGAAGAAATTGAGTAAAACAAACCATATTTTCGTTCTCTTTTAGTTTAGGAAACCGTTGGATCTGAGAAAAAAAAACACGGATGTTTCGCTTATCTTATGAACTTTAGCGAACCACATGTCTTTGTGTAAGACAATTGCTAACGCGCATTTAGACAACATAACAACATACAGATATATGGGGATCACAAAAACTACACCACAAAAACACAACGGCTTGACCTGTTGTTTTGTTCCAAAACTATTCTGTAGGTTTTATATTTCTTTTTCCTCTCGTTTTTACAATTATTACTGAAAAGTTGAGGGCTTTATTTTATGTCATTTAATATTTTGTTATATAAAATTCCAAAAATATTATTTAGTTAATGTTAGTTATTGGACTCTCTGATCCAGAGAGGTCTATGCAGCAACACAACGGTTATAACATGTTAGATACATACAACAGGGCGGATACAGAATATATAATTATGTTATAACATATAATTACACTATAACAGTATTATTTTATACGTATATATATATATAAAGCACAATCAAATCTCACACTAAAACACACTACAGTTATTTGATATAACTTTTTGGTCGATCGTGCTTACCTCCCTTTACACGTTGTCTACCTGAAACAGAATTCAACATGGACGATAGAGGCCTATCAAAAAGCCTCCACTTTAAAAAAATCTTAAGTTTTACAAAAGTTATATGTAGTAGGTTAATATGTTCAAGTCTGAAAAATTTCTATAATCCATTTAAAAACCCTTGAAAATCAATGACGTCGAGACGGTGAGAGAAATTGGAAGTTGATTTTTGTCAATACCATTTATAAATTGAGGCAAGTTTTTGGTTTCAATTATTTCTTGTTTATAAGAGTTTATTGCTTGAATTTGAAAACCCTGTAAGGTAGGTCATAATTTAATCATAAAGTGTTTTTTTTTTTCAAAATTTCTCTATTCCAGAATATCAAATTAATTGTTGTTAATATTAGTCTTCATAAATTAAAAAGATTTAATTGCTTGGTTGTAAAGGGTATTCATATTACAATTTATAAAATTAACTAGATAAATCTCTAAATCAAAAATAAAAATGTTCATTTGCAGATAAAATACCTCTTTTGAGTTTAAAGGCTTAAAAGACTCTAAAAATTAATCTGGCACAACAAACAGCTATTATGTAGTTGGCAGTTATTTTAATTATTTCACTAAGCTTTGTAAGTTAAGATTTACAGATCAAAACTAACGAAATCATACGCAAAACGAACTATATTTATCGTATGTTTTAACTTACGATATTCGTACGTCCAATATTCATATAACTTACGAAGGTTTATAAAACTTTCACTTGGTCTTCATGACATTGGTCTAGTACTTGCAGGTAAAAGGATCTAGTACCTGCAGGTCAAATGTCCCTTACCCACGAGTGAAGAACTAGTGTATTTTAAAAGTTTTTACGTTTTTTTTAATTCATATTTTCTCTGGATTAGTATGAACAGTTTGAATAAATAGACATGTATGGAAAGGGTGGACCTTAAACCTGAAGAAACAGCCAGAGTCAAGAGTGCGTCTAACCTTGAAGAGGCGGTGGGATATGATAAGCAAAGTGCCTTGATAACAGCCATTTTTTAATCTGACATTGGAATTCTACATTGCCTTTCCACATGTTGCTAAGGTAGCGAAATTTTCTCTGATCGACATTAGTCGAGCTTTTGATATGTTATTCGGCTCTAGACTAGCATGTTTATACCATCATTTAACATGCACCGATGCTTCTGTCATTCTATTTCCTTATACATGTTATAATGTAAGCTTATGGAAAAACAATTTGTAAAATCTGGCGACATACGTGTTTGGTTTTTGTTTTAGCTTACCCCATTATAACACAAAATGAAAACGATAGAGGGACAATTTAATTCCCGGAATAAATAAAAATAAATAGCGCTTAAATTGGCTTTAACTTAAAATGTTATTGTTATTCAGCTGAGAAATGAAAAAATAACAATCCGTTATAAACAGATCCAAAATGAACAAACTAAGAAAACAAGGAATTAGATACAATATAAACTCAGAATTCCTGAAACCGAAGAAGCTATGGACATATTACAAAATTGTATCGAATGGGGAGGAACATGGATATGCAAATTATTAAATTGATAATTTTAACTTTATTTCAAGATAGATGAAAACGGAGGTATAACTTTGAAAAAGCGACTACCACTTGTTTTTTTTAAATATAGACGTGAACGAAACAAGTGTAAAACTGTTTTTGGCAGTAAATTATATAATATTTTTATAGGAAATCCAATAAACTTGAAAAAACTTTGTGTTTTTAAATTTATGTACATTTCCGTGAATATTGTACGGGGGACATAGGGCGGGGATAACGTATTAAAAAAAAACAACAGGGGATTGGTTGAACATTTTGTGCAAATGACGTAATGCGTCATCAAGGAATTCACTTCCGGTGTAAACTAAGGCATGTGTACCTTGTAAAATTCCTTTCTACCGAAATACGGTAATTTACGACTAGCAGATTAATGCTGATGTAATCGAAAAATATCAGACATGAATTAAAATTCATCGGATTTTCCCTAAAACTTCGCATAATTTTCCGACATAAACGCAGTGACTCCGGTAGAACTTAAGGGGGTTTTGATTTCTGGAACTAGTCCTTTTAATAATTCACTTCGGTAATTATTTAGATAAAAACTTTTATTTAAATTAATATGATACTTTTATTCGAAGTGTTTAATATATAAAAATTCCACGTTATTTTTAACATTCTAATTGGAGAGTAACATGTAGATGGTATTGAAAAGGAAAGTTGGGGATGTTTCAGTCACTTCTGGCTCAAAAGACACGGGTAAGTTGGAATGGCGCGTTTAACTTACCTAAAGAAATTTTTTCCCCGGAATCTGGCGGAAGTAGAAACAATAATAATGACATAGACGAGATGAGTACACATGGTATGATGATGTTAAATCCGTAATACAGCGTGCGTCTTCGGATGTGTAATGTGAATGTTATATCTATATAAAGTTCTGGGCAGCATACATAAGACTCCACACTCCGTTTTCCTGGTAAACCTGTGATATGAAACAAGATGCACAAATAGACTATTAATCATTTAGATTGATTGATTTAATAGTGTTTTACGTCCGAGTAATGAATATTTCACTTATATCCAGACGCATCAGCCATAGGTGAAGTGGCGAAAAATTTTACCTCGGCAACGCGCTTAGGGCATCATGCAAGGAGGGTTCTTTAACGTGCCGCGCCTGCCGTGACATGAGGCATCAGTTTTTAAGGGTTCATCCAAAGAAACCTTGACTTGCATTTCAAAATGCCATTGGTCAGACCCGGCCGGGGTTTGAACCCTCGACCTCACATATACGAAGCAGCACTCTACCAACTGAGCTTCCGCAGTGATATAATCATTTAGAGTCAATATACTGATTTGTATACAAATGATAAATTATGTTTTTTGTAACTAAAAGTACAAGTATAATTTTACTTATTCTTTTTGAAAAAAAAAATTAAAATATCTTTTTTGGAACTGGTTCTGGGAAATCTTTTTCTTTATTGCAACGTGTGCGGAAAAATTAAAATACAGCAAAAGTTAATATATATTTAACAAAAATACTCGTTTAATTTTGCTGTTCCATATGTGCCCATTCATTCATTCCGCATCAATGACATGAAAGAAAATGTGTTTTGATTTAAGATTATTAAAATTTCGGTGATAAATAGGCAACCTAAAAAAAGTTATATTTGACGATATTTTATTATGTTAATAAATAAAAACTAAAAATTTAAATAAGGAGGTCATAAAAAATCTTATCTTAATGCAAATATTTTGTAACAGAATTTTGATTGGTCCTCGACTTCAGTAAAATCTCTGTTTTACGTCGGAGTTAAGATGTCGCGTGCTATCTAGGTAACGATTACGTAATGTATGTAATAACGCGCCGGTACAAGTGCTTTTGTTTACAAAACAAAACTATGTGACTGACTCCGATGATTTCGACGATTCCGTATTGCCAAATTTTGTCATAGAAACGGATATTTGATATATTTTAATCTGTTATTTATTTAAAACAATAAAATTATCAATGGAATCAAGTGTTTTCTTGATAGAACTACATTTTTGGCGTAACGACATCGGTATACATTATTGATTTAATGATGCGTCTGTAAACAAAAAATAAACTCTGATCGGAGCAGTGGGGATTTCCATCAATTTAACTGACTTTTTAGTATATTTTATTTAATTTGCATTAGAATGTAGATAATTCTCCGCAAGCGTCGCCAGGTAGACCTCAATTTGCGACAGTAAAATCCACGTTTTATGGTCGGAACTCTTCAAATAAAAAACAATTATCTCCTAATTAGACCTGATCCATACAACTAACAATTTAATTAAAAATTAAGAAATGTGTCCCAACCTATTGAACCTGTCTATTGCCACAAAAATATTCGTAAATCAAAACAGATTAAGTATTTTTAAGTAACGGTCCTGGTCCATTAAACACAGATTGTCACTAGTTTAAGCTGTCAATATGCGAAATGACTGTATAATGTGCTACAGTGTAAAAAGACCACTGCGGTAGCTCAGTTGGTATAATGCTTGCTTCGTAAGTTGGAATTCGAGGGTTCGAACTCCAAACGGGTTTGACCAGAGACTTAAAAATTGGTGGTGACTGTTCTTTCGCCAAGCACTCAGCATTTGGAAATAAAAGTCACGAGATCATTCGGATAAGACCTTTAATACCGATGCTCCGTGTCACGGCAGACGTGGCACGTTAAAGAACCCCCACCCCCTGCTCATTAGCGCACTACAAAGGTCAAATTTTCTGCCACTTCACCTATAGCTGGTGATTTCACGATATAAGTGAAAAATTCCTGACGAGGACGTAAAACACCATTAAATCAATCAATAACTTGTTTTAAAATAGCTGTCAATATATGCAAATGACTGCATAATGCACTACAGTGTAAATCGCGGTTTATTTATTTGTCCTTTTCCCTCTCTTATCTTTTAAGCACTCCGACTAACTCATTTCGCCAAATTACAATTAAAACACATTCTAATTTATCATTGACAGAACAGGAAATGTTCATTTTACGGAGATAACATTTTGTGTAACTCATTTACCGCATGTGTGAACCTCTGTGTTATTATCGATATCTTAAAAAAACACTAAATAATTGAACAAGAATAAGAAAAATTGGATGTTAATTTGCATGAATAAAAACAATTTGTTTTATTTACGGTAATGTAATGGAAACAAAATAGGTCATTGTATGTCCAAGAATTGTCTAGACATATCCGTTTACCCTGCCATACCGACATTATTCAAAAACACCAAAACTAACTCAATTTGACATTCCAAAATGACACACTTATCGTTATTGGTTGAATAGCATGTAGACAAACTGCCAATTCCGTGAAGGATTGCGTTATCCGTTTTTTATTATACAATTAAAACCGTCAACTATTGTACTCACAACAAAAACAAAGAGTTCTAAACTACAAAATGCACATTGTGTTCTGTCTATGACGTCATAAACATCTTTTACAAAAGGAGTTTTTTCCGCCGCTTGCAATTATATATTATATTTGACAATTTGTCCGGTAAAACCGCGAATGAAATTGGCAATTTGCCAATTTAGTACTGTATAAACAATGTATAAGCAAACAGAATAAAAAATGAAACACCTCAGCTAAAAAAGAAATTGAATTTTAAAAAAAATAGGAAATGGTAAAGGATATTAATGAAAGGAAAATATTAATCTTTATGTTTTTCTATATTTTATTATTTTATCAAAGTCTGTAATAATTACTGTGATAAATAAAAAAAAGTTAAATACCAGTGTCCTATATCTTTGGAATAAGTTAATGCAACCAAAAACATCACACAGCAAACATATACAATGATTCATTGTGTAATAAACCATTGAAACCATTGATTTAAAAAAAATTTAAAAATTCATATTTGCAGTGAATCGGTTTATCTTTATTACACTGCAGTCAGCACAGGGATTGGAGAGTTAAGAAATGGTGTTTAACGTCCCAGTCAAGAATATTTCCCTTATATCGAGACGTCGCCAGCTATAGGCGAAAGTGCAGAAATTTTGCCTGTGCGTTGCGTTGATGGCATTATACAGCAGGGTTCTTTATCATGCCACGCCTGCCATGGCACGGGACCTCGTTTATTTTAAGTTCCCATCAGAAAAAAACCGTGACTTTTATTTCGTAATGCCGAGTGCTTGGCGAAAGAACAGTCACTACCGACTTTCAAGTCTTTGGTCAGACCTGGTCGGGGTTCGAACCCTCGACCTTCCACTTACGGAGCAAGCACTCTACCAATTGAGCTTCCGTAGTGATACTTTGTCGTAGAGGCCCCATATAGAAAAAAACCCTCTTTTTAATTTATTCTCACCTATTAATTCCCATTCTCCGTTACGTATAAAGTTAGAAGTGTCTCCACTTCCTTGGAGTTTTTCGTCCAGCTGTAAATCTAGTTGACGGCCATCATACGTCCAAGATCCAAATTTTAACTTGCATTTTTGTTCGTCAAATGGAAACCATGCAATGTCTATGACACATGTACTTTTAAACATCCCTGGTGGTATCCATGAACAGTTACCATCGTGTGATACAATTATGTTTGTATGGTAAGTGGCATCAAATGCCTTGTCAGCACTAAAATAAAAGAAAAAAAACACTTGTAGATAAAAAATGTACATGGCAAAAGGCAGTACAATCGAGAACATCAAGCAATAAAAGAAACAAATAAAACTAAATCAAGAACAAACAAAAATGCTGAAAATGGCATTGAAGTCGAGATGGGGAAATTCCGATCATGTGGTCAGATTTTTCATCTCAAACGAGGCTCTGCCGAATATCTAAATCCGAATCCAAAAGGAATGCATTTGATAAGGTAACAAATCTTTCTTTTAAACGTGTTTCAAGTAACTAAGTTTTTTCCCACTTATATTGAGCCAATCAATCAAAAACAGTGGAGAACCGAAATACCAAGAGAAAACCACTTCCCTTCGAAAGTATTATAATCATTCTACAGGCATTTTAATAGAGTGCCCAATTAAGTTGGGAATTATAAAATCAATGGTCCAAAAATGTATTTTTTATGCCTATTTATTTTAGCTGTTCAGTAATAAAATTTTATTGTTTCTTGTTCTTGGTTGCTTTTTGCTGTTGTCAAGTAATTGTTTTTGAGTCACTTTTTTTCTTCTAATTTTTTTAAAAAAAAAAAAAAAAAAAACTATATTCGTATTCTGCTTACTGTAAAAATTATTCCCTGAACATTTTAAAGTATGTCGGAACACAAAAATACTAGAAACTTCGCATTCCCCTGAGTCACATACAATGTAAACAATAAAGGTCAAGGTTTTTATTCAGTTATATATCCTGTGTCTATGTAAACATCACTAATGACAATCAAAGAAAGTCAAATTATATCATAATGCTGACCTATTGTACATTAGGATATCTGGTTTCCATATCTGCGTCGCCGGTACCCTGATGGCCTCGATACCACCAAATTCCTTTGGATCCCAAACTAGATTAGCATCGATCCAAGTCTTCAATGTAAAGATAAAATAATTTAATTATATAAACATATTGATAGTAGCTGCTAAATATCAATATAAACTTAAATAAATATATACAATGATTTACATTTGTTTCAATGTTTGTGTGAAGCTTATAAGCATTATAACGTTGGAATCCAAAACAAAAAATGTATGTATAAAATGACCGTTTAAAAATTTAAGAAAATTTTCTTTATCTCATTCATAATAATTACTGATACTTTTAAAGTATTTAAGCACAGTTACACTGTAAAGTTCTAAATTCTGAATGATAGGTTGTTTTTCTATTTCTATAAAACCCGAGAGAGAGAGAGAGAGAGAGAGAGAGAGAGAGAGAGAGAGAGAGAGAGAGAGAGGGGGGGGGTGAAGGGGATAAAAAAGAAAAAGTAGAGAAGAAGTAGTAGTAGCAGTAGTAGTAGAAGTTGCTGTTGCTGTTGTTGTTGTACCTACCATCTGAAGCCAGATATTCGAATGGAGTATTTGATTCTTCTCGTCCTAAGTGTAAAAGAGATAACTTTAGGCAACATACTGTACATGTATATAAAACTTAATTACAAACGGAAAACAAAATCATACATATTAACTCCCTTTTTTACGTGTATGAAAACATGCAGGGAAAATTCTACAATTTGCAAGTAAAATAAAATATCATCCTGCGCTGGTGCCCTTTCATCCTTTCATTTTAGTGTTGATTTTAAAATTATATATATATATATATATATATATATATATATATATATATATATATATATATATATATATATATATATATATATATATATATATATTAAAACGCAAAGGTATTACCTTAAGTAAAATCTACACATGGATTTCCTGTGAAAGCTAAAAGACGTGTTAAATGCACTTTAAAAACGTATTTACATTCTTGACACATCAATGTATTGATGTTCTTGAAGAAATGATGAAGAAAATTACACACTATGGCATATTATCGAAAGGCTGAAAAAAGCAGAACTATATTTGTCCAAATTTGATTATTTTCTTTTTTGTTATTTATAGTTACTCTTTCATTATTTTGAGAAATTTCTAAAAATGTATCTTAAAATCAACACTGGTTGACAAAAGCATTAAAAGTACATACATGAAAAAGAAATAATGCAAGTTCATGACGATCTGTTAAATCGTAAAGCTAAATACAAAAATCCTGTTTATAGTTTCTGACAAATATAGTTATTAAATTATCACGACATTGCTTCCTTTTTGTTCCTACAATCTTCCGAGTTATTCATTTGCACGAGACCGGAAGCATAAAAAACACTTACGACATCAATGATTTGTTGAAGTACGATGGCGAAGCGAACTACAATTGGTTCAGATTCATTCTCTACTGGTCTCTCTAATGGGTTGTAATGATTTTCTTCAAAAAGATGGTGAAGCAGGTGTTTTTGGTTGACTCCTTGAAAAGATTCTGTAAAAAAAAACAATTCTCTCTTATTTTAGTGCATTTCTGTGATAATCAAATACGTTTGTGTTGTAGACAATGCTTATTAGTCCGTAACTAACCATGTTACATTATTTTGATATCTGTAATCTTGTTGACGTGGCAGAATTACCATTTTTTATATTTTTTCTACTTACATTGTCAATGTTAATTTGATGTAATTTATTAAGTTTTTTACTTATTCAATACAGATATCTCTTTTGTGAAGTTGTTTCTAAGACCACACGAGTGAATTGTCTACAGCTCGAGTTTATGGTAAGTCCGAATTTCCTTTGACCTCCCAACAATTTATGGTTGTGGTTTTGCTGTTGTTGATGGTTTAATGCATGTCGGCGTACATACTGATTTGGTAACCTAGCACCTTACTCTGAGCACTCGCTAGTACACGGCAGTACACACTCGCACATCTTATGCATATACAAACCAAACTTGTATTCGATTTATTAGTAGAAATGAATAAATTTGCTATCGTCGCAAATATCTCAAAAACTACTGAGGCGATGTTAAATATCATTACAACCAACCAACATGTATCTTATTTAGTCGTATGACTGTGTCGTGTACTTTTATTGGTCTAACTTTGTGTACACGTCGTAAAACTACAATGCCGTTGTAAGATGTTATATTTTGTTACGCAAGAGAAACATTATATCGTCTTTATGTAAATAAATTTTGTGCATTGTTGAATAATTGGCACAAAACCTAACTTCAGAATGTTTTCATATTCATTATTTCTTCTTTGTTCAGTAATTTTATGTATGAATAATCTTAACTTTTAACTTTTAGTAACATTTCCTTGTTTTTAATCAGTAATAAATATTCTTGGAGACAGTTTTTATTATTCAGACAATAAAATAAATCATGAAATAGTCTAACTCTGATTATTGTATATCATCTAACTCCTGTTTGTCTCTATTTGATTTGACTATTCGTTTATGAATGCTCAATGACTTGTTTTAATGAAGAAGAAATTAAATTTTAGTTATTTACATTAGCTAACAATGGATATATATTTTATTTAACAAAAGCTCAATCTGAAAAATCAGAAAATTTTAAAATCCTTTGAATACTTTGTCTATATTTATTATTTGATTTTTTATAATTACTTCTTATTTATCCAGTTATTTTTTTAATTTATTTATGTATTTTTTTTTTCTTTTTGCTTTTAGGGGTCTTTAAAACCATGTTTTGACCATTGAATATTTGAAATAAAGAGGTATTTAACATTATTGAAATACAAAAAAAAATACATTTGATGATTAAAATACGTTTTATTGGAGATGTCCATCTAATCGGCTTAAATTAAATCTTCAAATTATTGAAGTGCATTTTAGAGAAAACAACTGGGGGTCTATAAGTTTAACTAGTAAAACGATAGTATATAATAGAAAATTATTAGTCACATAGGTTGATTAAATAAATACTTCAATCAAAAGTGTTGATTTTATAAACCAAAGTTAAATGAACAACGTCATTGGATAATGAAGATTAAAACTCGAAAGAAATCGAACCAAGTGAAATGTACAATGTCATGGAAAAATCTAGTGCAAATGGTCATCGTCATTTCAGAATGAATTGTTAATGATGACAACCAAATTATATACAACGCCATTGGATTAAAAATTAAGAGCTCAGAGAATTCGCACCAAGTGAAATGAACAACTTCAAGGAAAAAACAAGAGTAAATTTACAACGTTATGAGAAAATAATATTTTCATTAAGACTTCAAAGAATTAGCAGCATGTAAACTGTACAATGAATAGGAAAATTGATCGTTTATTAAGGCATCAAAGAATTCTAACCAAGTGAAATTTACAATGTCATTAGAAAGTATATAAATTTAAATGCATATATAAATCAGTGATAGATCAGTCCGATCAACATATATATTGAATTATAGATAATTGAAAACCTGATTAAAGATAACATCTGACACTGAGAACATTTCGATTGTTCACGCTGCACATAATATTAATAAAAAGGAGATGAAATATGAATATTTAAAATAAAGGAGCACACATACAAAAGAATTCCTTACACACACATACACACACAGACACAGATATATATATATATATATATATATATATATATATATATATATATATATATATATATATATATATATATATATATATTTCGGGTGTACACCGGCTATTACGGCGAAATGGTATCCGGCGTGCACCGGCTATTACGGCGAAATGGTATCCGGTAACTTTCAGTAGCATCATGCTTGTGTTGTTATATATAACTGTTTTTCATTATTTCAATTTATATCTTTTTTAAGTTTCTCATATTAGAGCAAGGCATTTTGTAGCTTTGCCTTGTAACAAGCATTTTGATTGGTCAGACATTTTCTGAATATATTTGCTCCAGTTTTCCTGTTGGACAGATTCATTTGTATTGTACAGAGATAATAAAGACTTTACTTGCTAGGCAGATTTCTTTGTTTTAAACACTATTCGTAATTTTTTTTTCCTTCTTCTTTTCTTTTTTTTCATTTTTCACTTTCAAATTAAAAAATTGCATTAGTTTCTGTGTAGCATATTTTGCTAAGAAATGAAGCATATTTAAATGTACTACTCAGATCAGTTCTCTGAAATATGTTCTGATAATTGCCAAATGAAATAATGAAAAAGTAAAATAAAGAGACAAGACAAAATAAAAACGATACTCAGACCGAAAGATAATTATAAAACCTCCGATACTGACAAAAAAATGAATGATGGAGTCTTAGATCGCGGCTCAAACTTTTTAAAAGTGTTGTTCTTAACGTAAAAAATGTTTCGAGAAGAGATCTTCAAACAACACAAAGATCAATGAATCTTTGCTTTACTAAGTACTTAAAACTGAACAGACAATTCAACTTGTAAATGATATCCAAGAAAAATTGAATCGCTTAGATTTAACTTATTATGTTTCTATTTTTGCTTTAGAAGAAATTTTCTGTTAATTTTCTTTTACAGAAATAAATATCTTAGACCAAATACATCAATTAGGTATGGCTTTAAAGGAAAGTTGGATAACAGTATTGATTTGTTTGAGTAAAGATAAATACTTTCTATGCAAAGCAAGTTGTCACCAAAAAATTATACTCTGTACATTTGTCGAAAATAACTAAAAGAAATTTAAAGCTAGACTTGGATGTTCAAAGGTTAAAACATTAATTTTCCATGCAATATATTTTAAGAATCAACTATTGAGAAAAGCCCTTTTTCATTTGTATTTTTTCATGTATTTACAGTGGAGTGACGGGGGTGTTAATGATGTCTAAAGCCCCACTCGAGATTCTTTCATTTATATCGAGGCAGTCAGTTCTAATTAAAATCGTGTGGATAATCGGAGTGCCCCGAGAAAACCGTCGACCTTACGTAAGCAAACTTGCAAACTTTCTCTCATACGCATCTGTCCTGATCGGGATTCAAACTTAAGCAGTGAGGCTGATTGATTGATTTTTTACGTCCCAGTCAAGAATATTTCACTTATATTGAGACGTCACCAGCTATAGGTGAAGTGGCAGAAATTTGGACCTTTGCAGTGTGCTTAGTGCAATGTGCAGAGAGGGTTCTTTAGCGTGCAACTCCTGCTGACAAGGAACATCGGTCTTTAAAACTGTCGGTTAGAATTTTGGAAATATGCTATTTTATTTCTTTACAATTAACCGATAAGGGAACGTATAATGCGATAGCTGGCGAGTCCTTTTGATAATACAAGAATGGTTGGTCATGTAGATATTTAAAAAAAACAAAAACGCTTTTGTTTCTTTCCAAGATGGCAATTATAATAAATTAGTTTTTCAGAGAACTGCTTGATATCCTATAATTTTGATGTAGAACTGTTTGATATCCTATAATGTTGATGTAGAAAAAAAAATGATGAAGATATGGAACTGAAAAGGTTTGCTTTTTCTCTTATAAACCACGTTTTTCCCTGGATATTTCAAAGCAACATTTCCATATTGTTCAGCACGAGCTTAAAAATATTGATCACGTGGTGCACTTACAAACTTCATTTAAGGCAGTTAATATTCTTCGACAAGAACGCAGAATAATGTTTTTAATACTCATCATTATTATTATTGAGATTGGGCAACCCTATGCAGCACAACTACAATGAACGTGGGCTGTATTAATCCGAAAGTTGAAATAATTGCATACGAGTTTTCCGTAATAAATGTAAAATAAAACATTTCCATGCAATTCTGGATTGTTGTATGATCTAAATTATCCCTCTGAAGTGTAATAAATAACTCCAATTTCAAATTTTGACAGATAAAAGTCAATAAAATGCAAGTAGAAAAACCTTGATACACTTTGTATGCAATAAAGAAAGGCTTCCGTCACCATATTACATTATGTCCGTTTAAATTAACTTAAGAATAAAATCCGAATAGATTTTTTTTATTTTTCAAAATTGGAACACACGTCAACAACCTTTTTATTGATGTAAGAAAAGGCACTTTTAACACAATTACTTGAAATAAAGTTAGCTAAAAACATATTAATCTTGTCACGGTTGTTTTTAGGGAATTTCTTTCCGTAGAACTTAAAAATTCATTACAATCGTAAAAAGCTTTTAAAAACATCAAATTATTAAATAAACACGCATCTTCGCACGCGTGACGGGAAAATTAAACTCTATAAATGTTACACGAAGACGTGCAGAATACGACTAAACTAATTGATGTCCTATATGCACGTAGGTGTGCTGAAGGTGCATGTTAATACAGATGACATACTATATATTATAATATACATCTACTTTTCTACAAAACTAGGTTAAACAATTGTTTTTATTTTAATCTTTTAAACAAAAAATTTGAAAAAAAAATAAACAAACAAATAATACGACCGAAATTAAAACAAAACTATCAAGATGACAGAATAGCACCTTTTGTATCTTCGAAACAATTCTCTGAAGTCTTCATACGGCGTTCTTGCGTGTTACTAATACAACACATATATTTGTAATTATCATGAGAAGTTTGTTTTTTAAATAATACAATATTTCTATTAGTCATGACTTGAGATCAATATTTTAAACATTGTTTATTCAATTATCAACGAAATATAACATAAGGTGTACAATAAAAATATTCTTTTCCATAATTCAGAAAATTGCACGCTGCAATTTGTAAGCAAATGCTTGAGACCATTCGGTCATTGAACCCGTAATGATATCGCAATGAAATACCTACAATTATTACCCCAATGTTATAATTTAATGCTATACAGTATAGTTAGAATGCCTATCGTTTTAAGCGTTGATTTGAGATTTGATTCTATGTTTAAGCGTTTGTAACATAAATATTACTCGGCGAGAATTTAAAATGTATTTTATTCTTGAAATGTCAAGTTTTGGAGATTGCAGGTTGTGGTTTCGTAGTCAAAAATACCATGGACAGTTAAAAATACATATTAAGAAGGATTTGCTTTAAATATCAAAAATATTTGCCACAGCTGTTTTGTGTTTTAAAGAAGATAACGAGACGACGTCTTCAAAATAACCATAATCTTTACTTTAAATTCAGCATTTGAAGATGAAATCAAAATTCAATCGATAGATCATGTTTTGATTATGTAACGCTGTCAGAATAATTGACACGCTGTCACACAATAAATGGATTTAGTTGGAGACAGCATAACTTCTCAAGATTTGACGTTTTATCTCTTACAGATGAAAATTTGCTAACTAGTCACGTAAACAAAACATTAAAACGGTCACTACTGTTAGAGTCACTGTGTTTGTGACTGTGAATTTTGATAAATTGTCATAGGAAATCCGATTAACTTGAATTATGCAGGGTATTTTTCAGAAATTTTTCAAAAATACTAATTTTTTTCAATATCATTGAATTTTCTATAAAAGTTTTGCTTGATTCACTATCACAAACACATTGACTTAAACACTGGTAATTTGTTGTTGCCAAAAAACGTGTTTTTGCCAAAAGGCAAGTTAACGTAATAAAACTAATGAAAGAATTGAGAATACAGGACAAACAATAAAGCAGACTTGAAGCGCTACGTAACTTAAAAACTCATGGCTTTGAACGGACACTTGATCTGTAAAGTCAACATGGAACTAGGTTTATTTCGAGTATTATTGAAGGATCTAGTAATAAATTCAAAGTTATAATTTTTTGCTTTAAGTGTTAAATAAAGACGCAGGGAATCATTTAAAATTATCAATGAAAATGGAGTCAGTGTGAATTATTTAATCCACTGTTTGTTCAATGAGTTTGATATAAAAAAAAAACTTTAAATTCTCTCTCTCTCTCTCTCTCTCTCTCTCTCTCTCTCTCTCTCTCTCTCTCTCTCTCTCTCTCTCTCTCTCTCTGTGTGTGTAAATTTATGTTTCAGTTCCTTATTTCAGGTCCTTACGGAATTCCTTTTGTTTGAACTAAGTAACAAAATATGCATATAAAAAAACGAAACAACAGTTATATCGACTGTTCAAAATTCGACTTCGGATAAGCACTTGGTATTTTGACAAATGATATCATTTGTTATTGTTGTCAATTGGCTTTTATTATAAATAAGATAAACAATCAATAGTCGCATGAATAAACCAAATCAAAATGAGAGACAAGTCCATTTTTTAACCCTGAGTCTATATACTTTAGTGTTTATACTTACCTCGCGTAAGCATCGTGATGAAAGCGATTAGAAGTTCCAGTTTCACATATGTGACATTATCCATTTCGTTTGTGTTCGTTGTTCATTTCATATCTCTTTTATTTCGCCATTACTAAAACAGATAATAATTGTTATGAGTGATATCAAACGTTTATGCCCAAAATCATATTTTGAATTCTCAAGAGAATCATTTGGGATTTTAAAAGTTAGAAATCTCCAAAAAATATAATGAATAAAAAACTATATCTAATTAGCGAACACGCAACAAAACCTGAGGAGACTGTTAAAAAAGGTTCTACTTAGTAGGTCAATGATAAGAGTCATGAAATCAATCAAATGCTACAATATCATTTTCAATATCTTTTTTTTCACGATTAGAAGCGGTATTTGCGAGGTTTTTTTCTGTTTAAGCTCATTTTACTTCCAGAAGATAAATAACCCCGAACGCCAAAGTAATCAAGCACAATGTATTTAGCAATATACACGTATCTGTATGTGTTGAGTAGCTTCATTCTATTGTGAAATCTAAACCTTTTTTCATATTTAGTATAAACTGTATTTTATTCATCAGTAACCGCGTATAATACATTACAAATCCTATTTCAGAATAGAATTTTCGATAGAACAAGATTTAAAATCTTATTTTAATAAGTCTCCCGTGAAAACATTTTAATTAAGGAGCTTCTTTAACATTGACTTATTATTAATTTTATTTTTATTAATATTATTATTATTATTATTATTATTATTATTTAAACAAAATTGTGTTGGTGTATACTAGTAACATAACAATACTCATGCATCAAAAAGTAAAAAAAAAATTTTCCTGAAGCTGCATATAATATACCACTGTGATATATAAGAGACTTTATGTAGCTGGGTACTACTGGCTAGACTAGGTGATGATTTACGCCACACACCCCCCCCCCCACCTCACCTTCGTCAATAAGTCTGCTTAATCAATCAAATTTCCCTCTATCATTCTTCCAATATAGTACATATTTGATGCAAGATATAATTTTTTCTCGCATATGTGATAGATTTATCTCACTGAATTGGTGGTACGATATTTTTCCATATCGCACCCTGCGTGCGCACGTGTAGCCTATCACAGTTGAACGGGGACAACATTTTTATTTAAATTGGCAAGGGTCATAATTTAGTGGAAAGAAATTATATGAAAACGACAGAATAGACTTTTTATGATAAATAATATAATATTATTTTACTAAATGATATATATATATATAAAAAGAAAAATAGATGTTTTGTTTCATCGCGTAGGTTCATTCTGCTGTGAGTGAAACGTTCATTTTTATTGTCACAATTTGTTTATTTCACAATCTGCTGGTAGAGCTCTAGGTTTATTAATAGCCAAGAGTAAGAGTGTTGGTGGTTTTCCATTTGATGTTTTTACTAGACTTTATGATACACTTGTTCGTCCTATTATTGATTATGGGGCAGCAGTGTGGGGTACAAAGGAATACTCTTGTATAAATGCGATCCAAAATCGTGCATGTCGTTTTTTCCTTGGCGTTGGAAAACTACACCTAATGCAGCAGTGCAAGGTGACATGGGATGAACACCTTCCAACCTAAGACAGTGGAAAGTAGTAATCTCTTACTGGTGTCGCTTAGTTAACATGGATACTAACCGAACTAATAAATACATTTTTTTATATGATGACAAAATGTGTCAGGTAAATAAATGTGTCAAAAATTGGAATTTTAGATGTGGTGTCGCCCCATTACGTATAGAAACTGGAAGATACGAAAACTTGTCTGTGGAAAATAGAACTTGTTTTTTTTGTAATGATTTTATTGAGGATGAAGAACATGTAATTTTATCTTGTCCACTGTATAACGATTTTAGGCAAACACTATTTTTAAAGGCTTTAGAATGTTGTGATTTTATCTAATGAACAAAAAATGAAAATTTTATTCTCCAATCCGGAATTAGTATTTGTATGTGCCAAAACCTGTGCCAAAATTTTAGATTTAAGAAAATGTGTTTTATATAAATAATTGTGTATATTTTACTTTTTATGTAAATAATTATGTAAATATAGTATTGTGATCGTCTCTCATAACTCTATTAAGAGTGGCTTTTAAATTTAATTCTTATGTCTTAAGTATAATGTGTATTCATTTGTGTTTTAAAAGGTGAGACGTTAATAAAATATTGAATTGAATTGAATTGAATTGTTAATTAGGAACATCATTAATTAGATCAGCGCCGTTGTAATTTTTTCCTGGGAAAACTTTATGCAGCTTTGACACATTGTGGAAATAATTTTCAAACAATATTTCGAAGACACTCATTGAATATATCAAAGAAATATTTTCAAAAGCAAGAAAATGCATTGGTTGACTTGTTGACCTTATTTTATAATATTTTTTTTTACTTTTTAAATTTTATTATAATTATCATTATTTAAATTTATTTATTTTTTATTTTTTGGATTCTAAGAACATATTAGTGCTATCCTGGGAAAATCTGCAAGGGAATTCCGGCAACCATATACTTTGTAAAATGGCGATATTTGCTATTTTAAAACCAACAACAAAGTCTGTTTTTAAAAAAAAATAGATTCGACAACTTTGAAGTCACCATTAACAATAAATGACTACGCATTATGTTAGGAGCGTCAAAAGCACTGTGCAACACTTTTCTCTTTTTTTCATTAATTAACCTTAATTTCATTTTCTTATCATCTTGTCATGCATTTTGTGATTTGTAATTAAATGACAAAACATAATGAATATAAATTATATTCACATGAATAATCTTAAACTATAAAATCTTTTTGTGTTTGTTTTGTTTTTAGTTTTTGTTAAAGCTGCTTTGTTCCAACAACTAAAGGTTACTCTATTTATTGAATATCGAGTTAAACACTATCATTCTAGCTTGATATATGAGCTGTCTTAGAACAAAATAAGTTAGTGTTCTAACGAGCGAGGAAAACGCAATTTGTGTACTGGTTAGTAGATCTTTTGACCAATTGAATGGACATCAATACAGATATGTTGATAAAGAATCACAATCACATAAATTAATCATACCAGAATTCTTACTATGTTATGTGATGTTTGTAGCAAAACGTATGAAAAGTGGCAGAACAAAGTAAGTCTGTGTTCTGATATAAAACAGGACGTGCGAAGAATGAAAGGGACGGTAATACAGATATTAGTGTCACATTCAAAAACGAACTATACCTATATCATCCAAATATACATGATCGATTTTGGAAGAAAATAAGCTAGTGTTCTTATTTAAAGTAGGGCGTGCGAAGAAAACACAATTTATTTAATGATTATTAGATCTTTTGACAAATTGAATGGTCGGTAATACAAATACATTTTGTAAGTTAATTTTTTTTATGAAACAAATGAGTCACATTCGAAAACTTAATTTATCTTTATCCTAATTACATAATGTGATGATAAAAGAAGTTTGTAATAATATGAATAAGAAGGTGAGAAAAACAATTTTTTTAATAATTAATAAACCTTTGACTAATTAAATTGATTTTTGTTAAAAAATATATCGACTTTTTGTAAAACAAATCAAAGAATAATTTAACCATACCAATATCCCTACTTTATGCGATGTTTAAATCTAAAATATAAATGGCAGTAGAACAGAAAAAAGTTAGCGTTGTACTTTACATCAGAACTTGCAATAAAAAAACACTTATTTGCTTTTAAATATATATTATTTTGACAAACTGAATGGTAATCAATACAAATACGTAGATATTATTAAAAACTCAAGAGTTAAATTCATAAAATAAGCGCGCGCGCGCGTGTGTGTGTGTGTGTGTGTGTGTGTGTGTGTGTGTGTGTGTGTGTGGGTTATTTGTGTGTGTGTGTGTGTGTGTGTGTGTGTGTGTGTGTGTGTGATGCTTTTACATAATAAGTTAGCGTCCTACTATAAATCAGAACTTGCAAATGGAAAGAAACACTAATTTGCTTTTAAATAGATGTTTTGACGAACTGAATGGTAATTGAAACAAATAGGTAGACATTTTAAAAAGAGTCAAATTCATAAATTACGTGTGTGTGTGTGTGTGTGTGTGTGTGTGTGTGTGTGCTTATTTATAGGTTCTCATTGTGTATGTCATTACAATTTGAGATAGCAAGAAATTTGAAACATTGACCTAACTAAATTATGTGATGATTTGCAAAACATAAATGGTCGGTTTTAGAACAAATACATGCTCTAAAACTTTTAACAACTTGCAAAGAAAAACAAGATAATTAGTTTTGTTTATTATTACTTGACCAATAAAATTGCCATCAATAAAAACTATTTTGGAGATTTGAAAAATCAAATTTCTTTTTAAAATTCATGTAATTCCGTATGTAAATATAGGTATAATTTATTGAGGCAATATAAATATATCAGTTAGTACTTTTACATTGACTTACACTGTGTAGCACATATTTGGAGATTAAAATAGTAATAACAGCCATACATATATGAAAATAACAGATTAACAATATTTTCGGAATAGGACAGCTTTGTGAAGATATTTACCACGATAACACAAATCACAGTCACATTCAGAAATTATACATGCAAGTATATCCTAACTACATTACGTAATGTTGAGCCAAACATCGGTTGTAGAAGAAAATATAAGTAAGTTTTCCATACACAAATTATGACGTGAGAACAGAAATCACAATTTATGTAATGTCTAATAGATCTATTGACCTATTGAATGGTCATTAAAACAAATATGTCGACATTTCATAGAACAAATCACATTAATTGACAAATATAAATTATATCATTATCCTAGCTATATTTAGTGATGTTATTAAGACAAATATACAGCTCATGATTTATTGTATTTAACAGCCAATATACTGTGCTTTATGTAAACAAGTTATTAGCAATAAGCACGTTAAATTTCATTGAAGTTAGATCTGTGTACATAAAAACATATATAATTCTCTTTAATTTTCTTTTCTTGGAATTTCAGCCAACGTTGGCTTATCCCCTTGTAAGGTTTGTATTAGATATTGATAGTATCGCTAACTATCTAACTGACTTGTTTTTCTTTAAGCCTTGATAAATCAATTTATTTTAGGCAAGCTTGAACATAAAACACAAACTTTTTATTCACACAAGATGTTTCTGTATGCATTACGACATGTACCGGGGATTGTTCAAATAATGAAATCCTAGGAAAAACTAGTGTCAAAATTTCAATTAACTTGTATGATGAATTTGTAAATCAATTTACCAGTCGTGAACTGTTATTTATTTGACATCTTCATCGATTATATTATCACTCAGTCTTTTATGATAGAACGTTAAGATTATATGTGTGATGCTTATTTATTTCAGACACCTCTTGCCACGTCTTGTAATAAAATATATACGTATGTTTTATGCGAGATATGTTTACCCAATGTCTGTCAAAGTATTTGTCTCTACACATAGTTCAAATGATTTATGCAAATATTGTCTGAAAAGAAGAAAGTACTCCGATTACTTTTTAAAAAAGATGTAGTTTAAATGAATTATAGTCATCTAAAACAGGTATATGTCTATATCCATAGCAACAAGGACAAAAACACATAATAACGAAATTGGAAACGAGAGACAAATTTAGCAAGCATTCGGACCGTTGATCATAAAGCAACCTTCTTTTGAAAACAGAAGAAAGAAACTTACAATTGAAATAAAGAACTTGGCAAACCAAAAAAGCATTAGTTTTAAAAAATGTGGTTAGGTGCAGATATGTAATAGGTTTACTTTATAACAACGCACGTTTTGAAAATAAAAACAAGCTGTCAAATAAAACAGTAATTTGTTTATGCTATCCACAAAACTCTCAAAAAAAAGAAAAGAAAAAAAACAATAACAAAACAAAACAACTCTATGTATGCGAAAGCTTTTGAAGAAACATCATTGTTATAATGAGCTTCCTCGTTTCATTGTCAAACAGGATTTAGGAAACAATGTCTTCTAAGGAAATAGAAAAATCGGAATTTGTAGCTAATGGTATGTACTTGATAATTGTGATTAAAACTAAACTATCCGGCACAATAAAGGAAGAAAGTAAGTAAGTAACAAAAGACGAAACATATTCTTGGAACAATGAAAAAGTAAAATCCACTTAAATCACATCAACAAATTCATGTATGCAAATGCTAATAAAGGAACATCATTGTTAAAATTCTCTCTCTCTCTCTCTCTCTCTCTCTCTCTCTCTCTCTCTCTCTCTCTCTCTGTCTCTCTCTCTCTCTCAAAACATGGAAGTTCACGTGTATAACATATTTTGCCAGTTTGCAAAGTTTTTACTTTGTTTTGGAGATTGTGATATGGACAAGGACTGGTATGTTTGTTTTATTTCATCTGACCGTTTTATTGGTCAGACAAGATTATAGAAACAATGTCTTATAAAAAAAATAGAAAGATAGGAATCTGTAGCTAATGTACTTGTCAATTGTAAATGCAATATCTAACAAAAATACCCTTTTTATGTGTCATATGTGCACTTTTTGGAAAATCATTCCTCGTAAGTGACAATCGGGACCGAAAAGGTTGATAAATACACAAGCCAAACATTTCAAAATAAAGAAATCCAAAGTTTCAAAAATTTTATAAATCCAAATCAACCTAAGGAACGCTTTGCATTAGGGAACTAACCTCAGTTTTAAACTAACAACCGACAGAACAAACAAATGAAATTTTCCATTAACTTTGAACTCGTCAACTGGTACCACCGATTTTACCTCACCATTTAGTGAATTCATTTTAACATTTGTCACCAACTTATACAATCTTACCTGGCGCCATTGACGTAAGAATTCTAGTCACGTCATGCAATAAAATTTCACGTATGTTTTATTCAAGATATATGTATCTGTCACAAAAATTTTGTTAGAAAAACGGTTGAAAAATAGCTTGTTGTTGAAAAATTATTTCGATTGCTTAGATATATAAATATCTTCTTTATGTAATGATGATGAGCTACATGTATAATAAATTCCACATTAAAAAAGAAAGAAAGTAATACGGAAATAACATCTAATCAATGTTTTTATTTTATAAACGATAATAAAGATCAAGCTAGAATTATTTCAGACAGGATTTAACATACAATCTGTCGTAGAGTAAAATAAAAGAAAAGCAATTTGTAGATAATGTTTGATTGATTTATTTATTTAATAGGGTTTTCAACCCAGGTCAAGAAAATTTCATTTACATCGAGACGTCACCAGCTATAGGTGAAGTGGCAGATATTGTTACATTTGCAGGGCGCTTAGGGCAATGTGCAGGTCTTAAACAACATTACCAGACAGTTCATCTTGCTCCTTTATTAATACCGCCTGTTGTAACCAAGTAAAACAAAGACAACAAGGGACAGTGAGATTTTTTACAGTAAATGGTGTCACTTACTTTCGTCCACTTCACTATTTGCCACTGATTTTAACTGCAACACTTTGCGTTATTTACAATATCCACATCATTTGGTGTCGATTACAACAACCTATAGCGTATTATGTATTATGACAAAACAGATGCTAATTTCTGTTTTTTTTCAAAACTTGCTAAAAGATTTCTCTACAAAATTGTAAAAAATTATACCGTTTTCTTAAGATTGGTGATAATTTCTATTTATGCATTTGAAACTCTTTAATTACACGAAAATGCGATTTTTACTATTGATATGTAAGAAATAAATGCAAAATTCATGACAACTTAAAAATTAAAAAAGAGATTAATATTGATTTAATATTTAGCTTCGAGAAATTAAAGTCTTATGACGCCAATCCTTTGAATTTCTCCAGGCCGTTGCCAATTAATTGTTTTTTTTTTAATATCTTTAAGGTTTAGCAAAAAATACTACTCGTGTTACTAAAACATAAATTTCAAAAACAATTTCAATACAAAAAAATCTCGATAGAGAAAATGCAAAAATTTCGAAACGGATTCTGTGTATTCGAGAAATAAAAAAAGATAAATAAACCCATAATATAATAAATAAAACGAATAAGTCGATATATTTGTCGAATCTCCTGATTGAAATCTATCAACTGTAAGTTACTTAATATTATTACAAAACGGTATTAGGCGTTGTGTTAATTAAAAGCTTTGGTGAATCCTAGTGTTCCTAATGTCCTACTAATTTCACAACAACCTTTTTAATTTCCAATGTAGACTCTTAAAGTCAAAGGCCAAGATAAAGAAACCATTTAGTACTTATAAAAAGTCAAATTCGATTTATAAGTACGTTTTTTTTTTAATTTTATTTTATTTTAAAAAGTTTATACTTAACATTTTTTCTTATTAAAACGTAACAAACAAACAATAAATAAATGACAAATAAAAAAAATAACAGAAAAGGAACAAAAACTCGAGATAATTCGGAATAGGGATGTTTTTGTAACATATGTTTTATGTTATTTAACAGCATTGTTTCTAAATAGGAGGTAGGTAGCTTTGATGTTATTTTAACAATCAATCTTGCGAACACTTTGACATTTGTAATGATATTGATTACCAAGATAAACAACCGGACCACTATTGGACCAAAATGTAATTAATTTAAAGTCTGACCTAAAACGTATCTGGAGGTCATTACTTATCTTTTTCCGATGACTCAGATTGATTGAATCAGGCATCAAAAACGCAAAAGTATTTACCTTAAGCCTTTTGCCTTAAACTATAGTAATATATTTTTGGTATTTTTTATTGTTTTTGTAAAATCAGACCTTATCTTCTCATGAATTTTTGCATAGCGTCTTCGACAGTAATAGCTCCGTTAGGGGCCGGGTATGACTTTTATTATCACAAAAACAAAACCAACATCAAGCTCATTTAACCAGATAGTTTACAACACGGATATAATTGCCTTATGTAAATAAACCGACTGGGAAAATCCCCCGAGTATAATAATTCTGCTATGAACATGTAATCAAAACATCACAGAAATGTTTTACTTCTTCCTCTCCTCTTCCTCGTATCATCATCATATCAGCATCATCATCAGCAGCAGCAATAGCAGCAGCGGCATCATCGCGATCATCATCATTACCACCACCACCACCGCCACCATCATCATCATCAACCACATCATTATGATTATAATTATTGTTATTATTATTATGAATCAAAAATTTGCAAGTTACTCTTAAAGGATATTTGTAAATTAAATTAGTTCTGTCATATAATGATAGACATTGGGTAATTAACAAAACAATATACGTATACTTACCACATGTATCTGCCTCAAAGAACCCAACTTCTATTGTATATATGAACATGTAAGTATATTTATATTTGTTGGTATTTATATAAGACTGCATATATATCCTCCGATTAATGATAATAAAAGATATATTGTAAATAACTAAAGTACTTAAAAAATTCAGACATCATTTTTCATTATTTTCATTCAGTTCAGTATCAGTCTATACACGGGTACTTTAACAGTCAATGGTCAGAATGTCATATTGTTGTCTCTTTGTTCGTTTATATGTTTCTGTGAACTGGTAAGCTTGGATACTACACCTTATGTCTATAATGTCGGGAGACAGTTTAAGATCAGTGAATAAAAATTTTCTATGGTGGCTTATTTCTGACATCGACATAATTTTAGTCGACATAAAAATATCTCAACAAGTCGACTTAATATCTCGACATGTCGACTTAATATCTTAACAAGTCGAGATATTATCATGGAAAGTTGTGATACCAAAATAAAAAGTTGACATAAGTAACACGACTTGCCGCGATAAAAAAAGTCGAGATATCGAGATAATTATTACGACTGGTCAACATAAGTATCGCGGCATGTCGTGTTACTGATCTCAACTTTTCATTTTGGTATCACAACTTTCCATGATAATATCTCGACTTGCCAAGATAATAAGTCGACATGTCGAGATAATTTTACGTCGACTAAAATTATGTCGATGTCAGAAATAAGCCACCATAATTTTCCCTGTTGTAAAACAGATTTTAGATTTTATAAATGTTTATGAATAAAAAAAATAGGTACATAAAACAATAAATTAAATCAACTGAACTGACTTTGACTTTTTAATAACCCTATAACCGGTCAAACGCCAGATTTGTAAAATGATAAATTCACCAATTCGTATGTATATGACAGTGTGATTTTGATTTATAAATATAAATATGGATGGAAGATGAATTAACTTATTTCTAAGGCGAAGATTAAACATGATTATTCTGCCAGACATTTGCTCTTTTTAATTATCACGTTCGCCAATCGTATTAAAAAATTTCGATCGATTTATGTTTAAAAATATTCTCAATTTAAAAAAGAACATCTATCAAAATGTTTTTCAAAAGTATTCTTAATGTAAGAAATTCCTTGTAAGTAATGTGGGAAACAAATTGTTAGTGTTTATATTTTTTTTCCAGTTTAAGAAACAATTTGCTTGCATTAGCCTTTTAGTGTTATTATGGAATCAGTGTTTCAATACAAAAAAGGATAATTGAATTGCCTTTTACACCTTGGTAAAGATCCAGGGTCCTGTCAAATTTTGTCAAAGTTGGAAATTCAGTAGGCTTACAATAAATAAATTAATTAAAACAATATTTTTATTTAAAAATTATAAATTCTTTTTTAGGAATGGATTAATGAATAATTTATATGGTTTTTTAATCGGTGTTCACAATATTTTCTAAATGTGTTTGTTAATTGTTGAATGGCTTATAGATTCTGGCAAAGAATATCTTTCCGCTAAAAATTGATGAATTCCGTTAAAATAACAGCAAAAAAGACTGTATGCATATTATCAAACACGTCTTCTGTCGAACTTAATTTCAGACTAAATTTACATAATCTTTGCCAAGATACACAGAAGAATATTGTAAAGAACTGCAGTTAAAACTCAAGATTTGTCTATAAAAGAACACGATTCTATCGTGAAAGCAACCAGTCAAACATTATCCAAAAGGTCATTTAAATCAGCTACAAGCAGTTTATTATCTCCTATGTTTTTAATTATGATTCCCCATCATCAAAGGTGGGGAATCATTTGTTCTGTTTCTTCATATTATTATTATTATTATTATTATTATTATTATTATTATTTCCTCATTTTCAATCAGTATTACACTTTTTCTAAACTCATAAGTAATTTTCGAAACAAACAACTTTATAATTATGCAATGTTAGGTTTTATATGAACTGCTGAGAAGACAATTATAATCATCACGTTTTGTATAGCTGTCACACGGCGTTAAAATTATTATTTAATTTATTTTTCATATATGTGTACTTCTGTGGAGTTTTTCAATTTTGTAGAGAGTTGTATTAAGGCACTTTTAAACATTGTTTCATTTTTTTTACGTTTCAAAACAAAAAAAAAACAATATTTTTTATCGTCACAAAATATTTTCAATTAACACAATGCTTTAACGGACATTGTAGAATATGCGTTATCTACATGTAGCGGTTCAGAGTGTGTTTTAATTGCTTGTAATTGTGCGTATTAGCTGGAGAAAATACCAAACATTTAGCAATTAACAATATACCTAAAGGTTGAAAAAATGAGTCGGCATAGATAAGCCGCCTACATATATATACATTTAAAAACAATTCGAATTTATTTTGTTACTCTATAGTCCTTATTACTTATAACTGCCTCGGTGACGCAGTGGTAATGTGTACACCTTGAGAGCACGAGGTCGTGACTTTCAAATTTCAGATACTGCTTTTTCGCCTGGCGCTTGACATTAGGAGGACAGTGTCAAGACTAGTTCACCCGGTGCTAGAATAATGCATTGCCGATCTGCGGTGTACTAACTCGTCAAGCCAGCTCTCCTAAACTTAAAGATGCCCTGATTACGCGCTTGTACAAGGCACGTAATGATTCACATACGCAAAATTAACGTATATGCTAAGTTGTTCTTTGAATATTTACAATCTAATTATCACTGCCTAGATGAACCTTTTACGACTGATTGAAATTATTTCCAATGAACAGTTAAAGCGTAAATAGTTCCGAATGGCGTAGGAATATCTGATCATTTCCAAAACCAGCAAATAGTCCCAGTAAAAAATTTCCAATTTCTTATCTTCCATTCAGTCTGGTATACTTACGAATTATTCATTCGCAAATTGTAATTTTA
Source organism: Tegillarca granosa (assembly GCA_029721355.1). Taxonomy (NCBI): domain Eukaryota; kingdom Metazoa; phylum Mollusca; class Bivalvia; order Arcoida; family Arcidae; genus Tegillarca; species Tegillarca granosa. The sequence continues at coordinate 32,519,485 of CM056600.1, read as the reverse complement.
CTTTTAACATTTATAATTAATTTTTAATTTTTTTAAAATCATATTTATCATTGACAATTTTAGTGGGCGTGTCCAAATTGTAAGACCCGTTTGCTGGGGAAAATTTCAAAAAATGCATGTGACAAAAAAAAATGAAACCAAACTTGTTATTTTTTCTTCCTCTTTTATTTTATGATTGGACATGATTGTTAATCCTTTATTAATTCTACGAGTTTAATAACCTTGCTCTCGTCACGAATAGCTGAAAAATAAAGCAGATGAATATTTAGAGATTATTTCACTTGATTTGTCGTGAAATAATAAGACATTGCTGATGAGATGTTTAACACCAAAAACAACCAATCAAACTGGGAAACCTTTTTCTTTAGAAGGACTGATAGATTTTGGCATAAACCATACTTTATTTATTTATTTTACTCAAACCACTGAAGTTGGTATATGAGTGGAGTGGATTAATGGTGATTTACGTCCCGAGTGGGATTCTAACCCAGGCGGCGAGAGGCACTGTGATCCGTAAGCGCGCGTTTTTGACAACCCGGTGTACGGCTGTTCAGTTAGCCGTGGTGAGGAAAGTTTGGAAAAGGGATCCAAAGAAAAAGACTACAAGGCCAAAGAAACGAGAAAAAAGTAAGTTTTAAGTAAAATTTTGGTTTTAAAACATTTTCTAGAGAGACAATCGGAAAGTCTGCAACAGCAAGATTTAGGTAGCTATGAACCACAGAGGAAACAATAGCTCATAAAAAACAAACAAAAACGTTTCCGTTGTGCGACGGAACAAAAAACCAAAACCAATTATTTTTTAAAGAAAAAATTTTACAGACGAATCTTTTTAAAGCTAACAGCAGTCAGAAAAAATTGAGAGTATGGCGTTATTCGCATGAAAAGTACATTTCAAGATGCAATATAACGACAGTAAAGCACCCTGCTCAAGTCTCATTTTCTCGTCCTATGGACCAGGTATTTTAAAAAGAGTGACTGGAACTGTAAATACGTGTTGCGATATATACCAGTCGACTATGATAAATGGGGTACATGTTCTTTGTAATTGTTTGGGATCTTCTTATAACGAATAGATTTTTAGCAGGACAATGCCCTTTGTCGTTCGTCAAAGAGGAGTTAAAGTTCTTGATTGGCCTCCGAGTTCCAGATAAGTATTCGATTGAAAACATTTCGGACCACAATGCTCAAAGAATAGCCCGAGATGCAACAACATTATCTGTCGAACTGTGGAAGTCTGTTAGTTTCCATCGGTATAATATTGATAGAACTTACCTTAGGAGTCTTTATAAAAGTATGAAAAGAAGAGTCGCTGATTTGTAAAAATCAAGGGGCGGCCAAACGAAATTATGTGTATTGTGAAGGTGGTTTAATTATTTAAACCATTGCTTTTCCATTAAAATGAAATATGTCTGTAAAAAATAAATGAAATGTGTTTTTTAATTTAAGGGGGGGGGGGGGGTAAAACTTTATAGACGAACCTGTAACTGACAAAAAATAAATAACAGCAACATTAAAACAGCCTTTTAAGGACAACAATTGCATTAAGAAGATGTTATCTACTAAAAGAACAAAAAACCGTATATATATATATATATATATATATATATATATATATATATATATATATATATATATATATATATATATATATATATTTCTGTGTGTGTGTGTGCGCGCGCCTCGATATATGTCAAAATTAAATACAAATCAATCTGGCTTATTCAAGCAATTGTATTGATTCGTCAGATATTTGATATTATAGTCTTTATGCTATAGCCATTTCCTGGATATTAGCTCAGTTCCTTGTTCATTTAATGACTTTTTTTATCTGTTGCATGAGTATAAAATTTGCTGGTGGCAATCGTGATTTAAAATGCAGCCAGATTGAACATAAGGGCATCCATATTGATTCCCTTAAAATCACGTGACAAAAACAGAATCCATTTTCCTTAATTTGGAAGTTTAATAATTTGGCGTTTATCGCATGGTATCAGATGTTAAACTGTAGCCAGGATTTTATGAGGATTCAATTAGATTTTTTTTTTTCCTTTTTTTTTAAGAAAACATTTTTTTATGTTTAAAATTGTCTGGCCTGAAGTTATATTTAGTTACATAAAGACTGGAAAATAAATCTAGAAAATAAACATTTGACAAGCAGTTTGTTGATAAAGTTTGCTAATTTTTTGACGTGTTTTATTTTAATCCCAATTCATCGTATTATTATTTACTTTTTGGCACGAAACTTTAACATGTATGCATATAACATGTCTCCATATCAGCCTAAAAAAACATATTGGTTTTATTTCGGGATTGTTTTTTGAAGAAACTATCCAGCTTTTTTAAGCTTCATCAAACAGTCGACGTTTAAATAAAAGTTATCGGAGTAAACCATATAATGCAATTATTGTAATTCAAGTCCGCATTTACAACATGAGAACAATATAGCAGAAAATTGATCTTTTTAACTTAAACACTAGTTGTTATGTGGACTCTAGTCTACCGAGCAGAGCAGAAACCGTACCCTGTAATTTTTTACCAGAAATGATCGAAACGTACGGATTTTTCCATTGACGTTTTAAGTAAGAATCTAACTTGAAAATCTATTGTGCTTTCTTGATTTTGTTTTGTTTTGTTTTTTTTTGTTTTTTTTTTTTTTTTTTTTTTTTTTTTGTTATCAATGCTTTTATCTACTCATGTTAATGAACGGTTTGCACGTCATTCGCCTGTTATTTTCTATATTTTACTTTCAGCAGTCATGCAAAGAAAGTGCACATTTAAAGGTTCTTTTGATTGTAAAAATCCCAAACGTTTCAAGATTTTGAACAAATAACTTCAAAAATGAATTTTTAATAACAGCGAACATTCTAAAATGAATAAACATTATAAGGATTTTATGTATGCTGTGAAACAAGTGGATAATAATGCATTGATTTTACACTTGTCAGCACTATTATATAACAATTTAATTAATTTAATACATAACCTCTTTAATATTTGAAAGAAGCACGTGACAATTTTACTCAATTCATCTTTTACAATTTTTACGTCATGATAGAATTCATCAGAAAGTTCCGTAATTATTTTTTTTTAATCGAGAAACTAGGAACATTGCGAAAACATCATGATTAATTTTAGTACGAAAAAGTCAGTTCAAGAAGTTCAAGGTAAAACAAAATATGTTTTTTTTAAAAGCAATTTAATATTTGGAATATATGAATGATTTGAAGATAAACAAAAGTTCTCATAAACACTTAAAAATATATTTTAGCATTGTTATATAAATAAGAAAGTTTCTGCGCTTAACGTGTCCATAAAATATCGATTAAAATCTTAATCATCTCCTGTTTTTTTGGAGATGTTCATCTAATCAGTCTTAATATTAATACCAAAAAAAACCCATTTTTCTTCTGATTTCGAAATGTGATAGAAATTTTGTAAATTCATTTTTTTTTTTTTTTTTTTTTTTTCATTTTTTATGTATTAAGAAAAATTTACAAAACATTTCTAAACAAGTTAGATATTGTAGTTTTAGTAGTTTAAAAAGAAAATATGTAAAGCAATAGAAAAATAAGTTGTTTTTGAAAATAGGCCAAAATCGATGCATTTCACTTCCGCAACTTGATACGAATTTTCTGCAAAAAAATTTATTTCCGCAAAAAAATAATTTTTCCGTATCTTTCTTTTTTATTTTCTGTAACTAACGAGTCGTTTATCTTTTAATTTACAATAAACAACCCCTGAATGACATTGCACAAACATAAGAAGAGCCCTCTTGCCTACGCTCAAAATAATGATTTTTCCACATTTTTATTTTTTTAACTTTCTGTAATTAGCCTGTTGTCGTTTATCCTAAAATTTAAGATCCATTACCCCTGAGTGACACCACACAAATATAACTTGAGGCCTCGGTGGCCGAGTGGTCTAAATTACGGGCTTCGGGATCACATGCCTCACCTAAGTTCGAATCCCACTCAAGCAGATCCTAGAGTAAAAACTTATACTTTTTTAAAATTGGGTAATATTTTTGGAGGACATTCTAATTTCCTCTACTTCAGTCCACTCTGAAACACTATGTTGTGTTATAGGCTACATATATTAATTGCCCTTATCAATATTATGAAAATAGTTACAAATTTTATTTTTTTAATATATAAATCTTTTAAGTTCACGCTTCATCAAGTTCTTTCTATCAGCTCCATATTGCCATAAATATCACAGTTTTGCATATGGACATTCATTTTTATCACAAGTCTGTATTCACTTGTTTTTTGAGTTCGTTTACAAACCCAACAGTGTTTACAACTAACCTTTCATCAGTTATCAGCCATAGAAATACGTTCGAAACTGCTAAAAATCGTGTTCATTATCGATATACATTTGTCCAATGTAATTCTCCACGTGATTAGTACACAATAAAATGTTTTGTACGCGTTAATTTGCTAAATCTTGTTACATGCTTCGGTGATTCACTGTCAGCCGATCAAATCCTCAATATCACAAAATATTTCTGCTCAAGTCTAGATAACTTTACATGGAGTGTTTTGTATTGTTGTAACGTTAAATGAATATAGAAAATGGACGTTAATGAACACGTATTTAGCCAGTACAATAACACATTACAATCAAAGTACTGAAAGTACTGGAAAGCGGTTAGCCTGGTAGCTCGGAAAGTTTGGATAAAATTTTGATTATCTCACTTTTCAACAGAAAGTCCCTGGAGAAATTCAATTTCTCAAAAAAATGTGCAGCCCTTTGATTAGATTTTGGTAGACCTTTAGTTTTGTGGAATTATGTATGTTATTTTTGTCACAAAATATGATGTTGTAATCAGTTTTAGATCAGGCCCCATTTTGAACAGACTGTTAACTGTGATTGTGTAAAACATCATTACTCCATTTCTCAGTTTTATTTCGAAATAAGGGATAGAAAAGGCCCACCTGATAGAAATGACAGGTAAAAGTGTTTTGATACAAAATAAAATCCTCTTTATGATATTTTGAAAGTTGCATTGAATAAAATAAATATTTATTGAAACTGTGTAGCAAAATATCTCTCAACAAAAAAATCTTATTCAGTAATTAAGAAGTAATGAGTTGTATCCAAAATAACCACCTAAATACAAGAAGACCAGCATCTTAGTTCTTTTACTCACGACCTTTGACTCAGCCTAATTACCAATTTTTTCCAAAAAATGTTGAAAAAGTCACAAAAGTACGAAGGTAAAACTATGCCACGACCTTGCATTTGATCTTGGTCATTGAAGTTTCATCGAAATCTGTTCAGTTGTTTGGGCAGAGATCATTTATCATTGCAGATTATTACATGACTGCTGTTTTTGTTAACATTCATAGCAGGTCGTATTTATACATATTTTGTCTTCAGGCAAGGTTTACACACTATAAACCTTTATGTTAAGACTATTGGAAAAGTTGAAAAATCAATACTTAAAAAGAAATATCTAGTCAAAGCTCATTTATAAGTAGCTAATAAGCACACAGAAACTATGAAGCAATGAATAATTTCTTATAAATTAACCATTTCAGTATACTTATGCAGTTTTGATTTTGACCTTTGAACCTATGACCTTGAACCATATATCAAAATGATCATCATATCAAAACCTACAATACTCTAATATACATGGCTATACAAATGTGAATAGTTTTCAAAATAATTAACAATTTAAGACATCCAATGCAGCTATGACCTTGAGCTTTGAACATATGACCTTGAGCCTTATATCAAAATCAAAACCTACAATGTTTCAATATACATGTCAAGAAGTTTTTAGTTTTCAAGATAATTTACCTTTTTCTGGTTTTTTTCTTCTTTTTTTGCAGCTGTGACCTTGACCTTGATACCTATAACCTTGAATCATATATAAAAATAATCAGTTTAATAATACCTACAATATTCTGTTACACCTGTCTATACAATAAAGTTATAGTTTTCAAGATAATTAACAATTTAAGACTTCTTACGCAACTATGACCTTGATCTTTGAATGTATGACCTCGAATCATATATCAAAATGATTGTCATATCATTACCTACAGTATTTTCATATACATTTTTATAAAAAAGTTAACAGTTTTCAAGGAAAGATTAAGAGACATACAAACTGACACTAAACTAGTTAGACACTAATACTATGCTGTGCTATGTTGATGGCATTTAACAACCTGGCAAAGATAAGTTTAAGCAATCAAATTTGCAATGGTAAAGGAAACTGAAGTTTCCAAAAAAAAAAAAAAAAATCACAGACTAGTGCTGTTAGAAAAACTAAACAAATGACAGAGGAACTAACACTTCAGAGGTAATGCACTCTGATTTGCAGACTGGCACCTAGGACCACTAGGCCAACACCAACTGAATATAGGCTTGATGGTTCAGAGGCAGAAAATATTCCAAAGCAGAGTGGGGTCGAGTGTATGTTGGGATGTTGGTTCAATCCCTGGCCAAGTCAAACATAAGACAAATTTGAGGAGAGAGTTCTAACTGTTGACACATTGTCATACTGTGAATAATGGTTGGGTACTTGTCTGAAGCAGACTGACTATAGGAGCTAGCATGTGGAAATTGCCGAGTATGGCAAACAGTAAAACACACTTCCACATCTTTCACAAAAACAAACTTCTTCTTTAATTTATCCTAAGAAATTAATAAACTTACTCTTGTCTTACTTACTGGCTGAAAAATTGCTAATGCAACACAAAGTGAAGGCATAAAACCAATAGAGCCAAATTACATAACATGCCACTCATGAAAGAAATAATTAGAAAAATGTTTTTGTAGATGAGCACACAGAATTGTGGAATTATTACAATTAGTTGTTTCTCAATTTGAAATAGAAATTATGCCTTTCATTAGTTGTTATCAAACCATGTAAGACAGTTAAAATGTTTTTAAAAGCAGGTCTTAAAGTTAATTACCTAAATAAGTTGATTATCAGTAATTTGAAAAACTAATGCTGCATGTTTGTCTCTATCATTATTCGCCCTAGGTTGTAAAAAGGAGTAAATGATGCAGACTGTTGTATAAGTAGCCAATATTCATTGGTTTACTGATATTATATGCCAACTTTGATTCTATATAGGGTATACTGGAGTGGAGTGGAGAGGGCAAATGGTGTTTTTGAACACATCAAGATACAAATTCTTTCACATTAATATCAAGGTAGTCAGTCTTAAGCTGATGGAGTAAACTGGAGTGCCTGAAGATAGACAAAGGCTTTCCACAAGCAAGTGAAAAACCTTCTTATCCTAGGTTCTGTCACTGTGGGAATCACACCTACTCAGTAAGTTGTACTTTGATCTGTAAGCATGTGATTTAATTTCATCTAATTGGGCTTTACATTCTAGTCAAGAATATTTCACTTATATCAAGAAGTCACCAGCTGTAGGTGAATCCACAGAAATATTTACCATTGCAGTGTGCTTAGGGCAGTGTGTAGGGAGTGTGCCATGCATGTCCCAGCATTGGACACTAGTGTTAAGGTCTACTCTGAAAAACCTTGCGAGTACTTGGCAAAAGCATAGTAACTATCAGTTTTCTAGTCTTGGTCAGCCCCAGGGTGGGTTCGAACCCTGACATGCAACATACAAAGCAAGGACTCTACCAGCTGAGCAACCATAATGATGTTAGCATGTGCCCTAGACCACTTGCCCACCAAGGCCCTAATGTTAGGGTACCTTAATAACATGAAAAAAAATTTCTGGAGAAAATTTTCATCAACAGCTACATGAAAAAAAATATTGCCAATAAAAACAAGTTCCAGTTCATGTTTATTTTTTAAAATTTATTATCTTAATTTTTATACTGTTACAAAAGGACATATATTCATTAAGGACATATGGCCATTTGATATAAAAGAATCCATCTAAAAGTTAAGTTAAACAGACTACAACATGTCTGAAAAAATATCACTTGTGTATTAAGAATAGTTTGTTTTAGCAGGATTTACTTTCAAGTATACAAAATAAAGTTGCTTTGATAATCATGGGCATTTTCTGTTATCAATGCATTTCACTGTCAATTTGACTCTTGTCAATAGATGGATATTCTGTAACTGATTTCAAGAATTGTAAGTTGTCTAGTTCAAAGGTGTCCATTTTTACAAATAAGGGTGCATTCTGGTTTATGGTATCTTGTTCAGATCTACTGCAATGTTCGACTAATTTTTCAAATAAATCCTGAACAGCCTTAGCAGCATGGTGTTTTTCTTTATTTGCTTGTTGCTCCTTCAGTCTGTTATTTCTGAAAAGAAAAAAAAAACATAAACTTTTCAAATAATAACAAATGAGATTGAAAAATGAATCGTATTTAACATTCCTGAGAAAATATTGAAATAAGTATATCAAGACCTTTGAGTATAACTTGATGAAGCAAAAAAAGGTTAAATACATCATGATGTTACTGTTATAAAGTTGTTGTGCAGCAGTTTGCAATATATTTCACTTACAATGAGAGGTCTCAAACTAAAGTATAATCAGAAATGTTTTACACTCAGTTATCTGTCTGTAAAAATTAAACTTCTGAAAAGGATTTTTATTTTCTTGATAAAATGTATTTACAATTTCTTGACCCAATATACATTGTAAACTTAATCTTTCCATAATAAATTTGTGATTATTTATCACTACTGAGAAATTTTGCAATGATGGCAAATGGACTAAGTCTCTTAACTCCACATTTTTTTTCCATGTACATTATTCATGTAACCTATTTACTATGCATAGAAAGGCAAACTGTGACTGTCCTAGATTAAGACCAAAGCTAACAATGTTCTGTTTCATTGTTATTTTACCATAATGCTTCCTGTGCAGTAGTTGTGTGTATTAAATAAAAAACCTCCAATATTTAGATAATTAGAAAATGAATACATGTACATCATCAACAGTACATGATATATATTTTGTACATGTATATAAAAACTCTTTTACTTAATTTCATTGCTTAGTCACTCTCAAGTTATTGTCAACATATAAAAGTGAAAATATGTATATGTACATTTTTGGAAAGGCCATAGCAGAATAGAAAAAAACATTTCACTGGGACTTATTATCAATAAAAGGATCATACTTTTAAATAGAAACTTGCTATATGCTGGTATCTTGGTTTGAAATATATTCATTCTGTAAATCAAATTATTCAAATTCAGTTTTCCTATGAATTTTTTACTCTATTTTCCATAATAAATTTGGTACAAACTAACCTTGTACTTTACACTTAGTTACTGCAGTTCTACCCAGGCAATAAATAAAAAAGTTACATGTTTCTGTTCACTTCTAAAAGTTGCCATCTTTTTCAGACCTCAAGTCAGCCATCGTCGGTATTCAAAATTTATTCTGCATAAGAATGATTGAATCAGCACTCCACATCCCAGTAGTTGTTACAAATTATTGTAAATACCTGTCAGTCTTTATAAGCCTTTTTCGCTTTCTTGGTGGTAAGCTGTTTTACTTTAAAAGTAGGAGCTAGCCCAGTCTGGATTTGATCAGTTATACAGTTGAGATGGTTTACCTGAATAATAATACATGTAATAATAATGAAAATAAATTCTTTTATTGGTAAACTGACATTACAGTTTACACAAACAGTACATCATTTTTTTATTTACATCAATTACGGGTAAGTGGTCTCGGTGGCCGAGTGGTCTAAAGCACACGCTTACAGATTACAGTGCTGTTCACCGCCTGAGGTTGAATCCCACTCGAGACGGATAACTGGTGCCTCTTGCAGTATGATCAAAGTATGTTTGAAAACACTTCCTGCATTTCGCCTTAAACATTATCTTTTATAAACATTACACATATTCTTTTTACTGTAACCACTGTAATGAATTTATAAAATTCTGACAAATGATGTAATTTTTTTTTTGTCACTTATTAACTGAGGACAGTAATCACAACACACCTGGACTCTCTAAGGTATGAAATATCTTTATTAAGGCAATACATTTGTATGAAAGCACAACACATGGTGCATTGCAGTACAAACAATACATATTTACAAACAATTACACAAAATATGTGCAATTTGATCACCAAAATAGGCAGTACTTTGTACTGTCAGAAACTGTACCATTTTCAGCCATCTTAAATTTTGAAATTTATTTAAAACTAAGGTTTGTTCCCACATGCAAAGCATTCCTTGGCTGGATTTAGATTTATATAATTTTGGAACTTTAGATTCATTAATTTTCAACTGTTTGGCTTATGTTTTTTATCTATCAAACTTTTTTCTTAGAGTCACTGATGAGGAATGTATTTCTGAAATGTGCACATCTCGCACATCAAAATTTAACTGGTACTTGTGTTATTTATCTTTGTTTCCGAAAAGTGAGCGATCTTTCAAAAATTTGGGGGTGAATTGTCAGGACGCGAGTTTGACAGTGGTGGCGATATTGCAAAAATTTGGGGCGTTTTAGAACGGGGCGATTTTGACATATGGGCGATTTTTTGGAAAGTGGGGCGAATTTGATGAGGGCGATTTTACCGTGGGACGATTTGACCTGATACCGTATTATATACGTTGAATAGCAACAACGCACCTTATTCTTCCAATATAATAATCCAGGTTCCAAAAATAAAATGATTTACGCACATGAAACAGCTGAACCTATTACTGACACAGTCGGTGCTTGATTCACCTTCTTCATGCTTCGAAAACACGTTCGGTGACGAGTGACATCCTTGAAATCTTTGGATTTTATTTCATAAAAACCACTCTCCTTGCAGCCGTAAAGATAGACGTTCTTTCCCCGACGGAAGATTGTTTGAAATAGCGTGACATCGATCTTCTATCTGCATTCAAATTGTTCTTCTGTGAATGACAAGACAACATCCGCCATGTTGTATATCACTGACATGAGAGTGTTGCTATGAGTAGGCGTGCCACAGTAGATCTCTCCAAACAGCATCTTAGAATCTTAGGTCAAATGTCTAGGGTTACCACTAGGAGTCGCTTTGACCTATCACTTCCTAGTAGAAACCGATGCCAATAAGCGGTTAGCGTATACGCTAACCGCTTAAAAACGGACAAATTTAAAACTAGAAATATGGTTTTAAATAAAATTTATACGTGTAGCTTAATACTGATAGGGTCGTTGTGGCAGAGATGTTAAGGCGTTGGCCTTCACATTGAAGAGGTCTCAACTTAGTGAATGTTGTCTCCGTCCAGTATATGGGGGCCTCGGTGGCCGAGTGGTCTAAAACACACACTTACGGATCACAGTGCCTCTCACCGCCTGGGTTCGAGTCCCACTCGGGACAGATTCTAGTGTGAGAAAGTTTGTCAGTTCGCTTGCCGAAGGTCGGTGCTTATCTCCGGGCACTCCGGTTTCCTCCACCATCCCAGAACTGACCGCCTCGAAATAAGTGAAAGATTCTTGACTGGGGCGTAAAACACCATTACTCCACACTCCAGTGTAATGGACTGAAAGGTATGTGATATTTATCTGCTGGCAATGCTGGCAAGTGTACTAGCACTCTATAGGTCAACAGAAGTGCAAACGAGTAAGACGCAGATCAGAAACACTTAAACAATCAGGCATTACATAGACTTATGTTAAAATTAATCCTGGAAAATTGCTGATGTGGCGTTGAACAACATTTACCCAAACAACTGACCTAAAATTTACAAGGCCAATACCATATCAAGTACACAATATAAGAAATCAAATCTTGTAGATTTCTAGAAGAGTTTAGCGTAATTTGTGACAACATCATTGTCAAAATCATGTTATGTTAGTGATTGTCATATACCACTTTTTGCATGTATTTTTATGATTAAATTAAAAAACTGGTATATGACAATACTTTCATTCGGGTTTGTACAATTGTCTAAAGTGAGCTTTATAAAACGCCAGTTTGTAATTGTCTAATCATTGTTTAAAAAAGATGTTGTAGGCTAACAAAATTATTTAAATTTTATTCAATAAACATAATTACTAATCACTAATTATACATGTTGCTTAGGAAAGATTTGGATATTCATCTCTGACATCAGTATACGTTATGTGTCTTAAAGTATTCAGTAGAAGTAATGTATGTCAAGTATATTGTAACTGCAATGATTCGTATTTCATTTAACGGCAAATTGCTATAGATCACAATATTATTTCAAATGAGTTTTAAAATGGACACAAGAACCTTTATCCTAATCCCCATTAGGGGTTTCAGTGTCCAACTAAGCTAAGGCGCCCGCTAACGTATCAACGAGCTTCTACCATTATTCTATGAATAAATTCAAGAAGATCCTAACAAGTCTCAGAAAGTTTGTTAGTATGCTTTCTGCAGATTTGTAGTTTTCTTTTTGGTACTCCGGTTTACTCAACCATCTAGAAATTAAAATGAAAGCATCTTGATTGAGAAGTAAAACACCAAATCTAAAAATTGCATTTGTTAATTAACAGAAAAAAAACTGTACATCAAATGTGTTTCTACAATAAGAGTTACTCAAGAATATCTCTAAAACGTAAAATAAAAGCTTCTGGTGACCTTATTTTTGTTGTATTGTGTTAAAGTAATGCAATAATACATTCAGAAAAAAATTGACAAGATCTAAAAATATATTCGATATAAATGATATGTTCCCAAAACATGTTTCGAACAGTTTAATTCATTTCTCATTACATTCCTGTAATCTTATCAGCCCATGTAGCAATTGAATTATTCCCAAGACATTTTGCATAAATGGCAAAACCTGATTCGATACATGAATTGTATCGGCTTCTTATGTGACGCGTCTAGAAACCCAAGACAAATAGTCTGTAATTTATCATAATATTTACTTGACTCAGCACTAACCCAAAAAACACAAATTTGATTTCTTTGCCTAATTTGGTTATAAAAGTTTAACTCTACGTATAAAGATTAGTTTTTTGTACATTTTTGTTTAAATTAAGACGAACCAGGTCATACAGACATTGAACAATTAAATAAGAAATTATACGTCAAAGTTTATTTATGTGATGTTCTTTGTGATATTCCACTTTTTCAGAGAAGTAAATTATTTATACATGTATTTGACGTTCAAAGAACAACCTTTTTTCTAGTTTCTATTATAGTCTCATTGTTACTTTAAAAAGGTTGCTCAGAACGACAAAATAGTTATGTAGATTTTCACTGCTTTTGAAGCGAATAATCTAATAATAAATAAGTTTTAGAGGTCATCAGACTTCTTTTTCTACATTTAGCTTCTAAATCTATAACACAAATACCTGTTAAATTTTAATGTGGCATATGTACATATTTCAAAAAATTATTCCTCGTAAGTGACAATAGGAGCCTAAAAGTTTAATAGATAAAAACCACAAGCCAAACAGTTGATCATTCATGAATCTAAAGTTCCAAAATTATATGAATCCAAAACAAGCTTAGGAATACTTTGCAAGAGAGAACAAACCTTAGTTTTAAATAATTTTATAAAAAATTAAGACGGAGAATAATTTTGCTAAATGGAAATTCTCTGACAGCACCAAGTACTGCATACTGAGTTAAGGATACCCTTTGGAAGTTTTATTCCACCAGCAGAGGTATCCGCTCAGGGTACTAACTAGAAATTTTACGTTTTACAGGAATACAAACCATTTAGTAGGGACAAATAAATACCATTAGCATATCTTAAGCACTTCTAAACCTTTCAATAGGATTCAAAGACTTTCAAAGTTCATTAAAATAATGCAAGTCATTTGCATTTATAACTCGCATCTTTTCAAACTTAAAGCCATGAATGTTACCATCAAATGCTCCATTTTTACTTAGTTTTATTTTTAGAAATAAGTAAGAAAAGAGAAAAAAATAGCCTTTATAGGCAGACATCAAACTTAATATATTTTTATTTTATCCAGAGGTTTATTTTCACATTTGTATGTAATGAAGAAGATATTCAGATGACGTAGATCAAATCACGAAACTATATAAACAAGGATCATTTTTTGTTTTTCCAAAGAAGTTGTATAACAGATAAATTTAATATACTTAGTTGTTGGAATGTAGTTTTTGACATGTCTTAATCCTATCCATATGGTTTTTATATAGCGAGTAATGTAAACATAAAAAACATGATCAAAGTATAACAAATAAAAAATAAACCAATCTATCTCATGACTTTAAAGTTTTTTGTTTATAAGACCTCCTAAATTATAGAGATTTTATTGCGAAATGACTCGCATGTATTTTAACCCACGCTTAATCAAAGCTAATCAACACAAACCAGGAAATAACTGTTTTGTCTTTAACCCCTGCATGTTAAAGATAGAACACGTTTATAATCAAACGAAGCGCTACTGATTGGCAGGAAATCCAATTTTTATAGACGTACTGAAAAGGACATAACTTCTTGTTAAAGCCTTGTTTTTTTACTGAAAAAAACTTCACCTCCTTTTATCACGAAAATCATACTTTAAATAGGTGAGTTGAATAACTTAAATCATTTAAGAGGCATTGAAAGAAATCCCATATTTGAGATCCGGTAAAAAATAAATAAATAAACATTTCTCTGATAAAAGGAAGCATAATAAAACGGAATTCAAAACGAACTAGGTATTCCGTTTATCACCCGTAGCATACATGCAATGTATGAATCAAATCAGTTAAGTTTTTCAAGAGTATTTGAATGGAAATCAAATGCAATATACACATGGATACTAATGTCTTATTAATTGTTATTATTTTAAATGCTTGTAAAAAGAAATTTATATGAAATAGAACAAATATTTACAAATATGAAATATAAAAGGTAAAAACCAATAATTAAAACATGTATTTAACGAAAGCCAAAAACAAAAAACACAAAACAAGGAAAGTTTATGAACAAAAAAGTATTTTTAAAAAAATTATAAACGAAAGAAATAAAAAACAAGGAAACAAAACGAACTGTATCCCGTGATTATTAATCACGTGACTTTAAACAAGCACTGTATGTGATGTAAATAACAACGACTGATTTGATTGGGTAGTACGGCATAGCAGAGCTTGTTCCCACTAACCGGATGATTGGTTAGTACAGCTTGTTCCCACTAACCGGAACTTTCTACAACGAAGCAAACTGCTCACAATTTAATTGTTTACTCAAGGATATTGCAAGCCTAGGCTAATCAAGCCCCTTAAAAAGTTTCATGGCCGTCATCACTGCAATATTGTTGATAAGTATGAAGTCACTGTATCCAAACTTATACTATATATATTTGACTTACCATAGTCTTTCTCAAAATTGACTTGCACGTGACGGGTGTAGCTAGCTAGATAGGAGGTGCTTGACCTTCCGGAGCACCCGTACTTTTTTTTTTTAATTTGAACATAATGGACTGGTATGTGTGCGTTTTATTATAAATCAATGTGAAATATTCAATAATGTCAATGACCACGTAATAATCTGTTGACAAGTAGACTCATTAGATCAAAAGGAAATAAAGCCTGGTCAAAATAAGTTTATGCTGTCTTTTAAACGAAAAATCTTTCTAACTAAATGTATACTGCATTTCAGAAATGGATATTTGCTTCTTAATATCAACTTATGATTGTAAACATGCAGTCATTTCAAAACTCAAACTACTTTTTAGTTTTTTTAAATTGGTAAAAGAATAATATTTAAACGATTTTAAGCATTCCTTTATTAAAGTTGTTATATGTTTTACAAAACCTTTTTTTTTAAATACTGAATTTGGTTTATAAAGCTCTCAAAATTTTTAGATTTTGATACAGTATTTCACAATGTTAGTTCTGTCATGTGCTGATTTTGAATGCATTATTTTAATAGGAATTCAAAATCAGCACATCACAGTTCAAATGCACCGTCTTATTATCGGTTTTGAAAGTTCATAAAAAGAGAAAGCTTCTAAAAATATTTGTTGGTTCAGAACTGTGGCTATTAATTTAAATCAAGTTGAAATTGAACGCGGGAATGTATTTTTATGCAATTACCCGAGATCTTATAATTTTAGATTTAATATATACATTGTTGAATAAGCTGAACAAAAATATAGATTAAGCGGGTTGTTGTAAGACCAAAATTAAAAATTAAAAAAAAAAAATATATATATATATATATATATATATATATATATATATATATATATATATATATATATATATATATATATATATATATATATATATATATATTAGAATGTAAAAAAAATGCGAAAATCTACGAAATATTAATATATTCTACAAAATATAAATTTATAGCAACAGTCGAAATTGGTTGGCAAATCTCACAAGCCTTAGTTTAATTAAACTTGCTTATACGATAACCTTATGTGGACTTTACAATCTTTTTCTAAAACTGATTAAGATTTTTGACGTACACGTCAATCTTGTGGTTTTCTTCTCAAACATGCTGCAGCGATGACTTAGTAACAAGTAATGATAATATTTTAATATTCTTCTAAATAAACGTTAACATAATGAATGTCTGAAATAAAACCAAAAAAATATCTGAAAATAAGGAATCTCATCTTACCTATGGGATAGGGGTTATATAGAGGCTCTTAAATACGGGCAACTTTTAGATACAAACTAGTTAGCGGCAAAAAAGATAATTTTGATACAAGAAATGCTTATTTTCATTATTACAATAAGAATGTATATCATATCAAACTGATTATGTGTATGATACGCCTGATATTTCGTTAAGAATGTTCGAGCTTTTCAGAGTCAGCAGTCCATGTTATTGGACTTTTGTTTTCTGACTGATAAATTTAAATTGGTAACATAAAGTTCAATAATTGAGTTGAGTTTAAATTGAGCAATGGTGTTTTAATACCTAGTAATAAATGTTAAACCGAGGAGAATGGTAAAGGAAAAATTGTCCGTAGAAAACCACGACCTTTGACAAAAAACTGACAAATGTTATCACAATAGGGGAATCTTAGCGGTGGGAGGTACTTCGATCAATAAGTGCTCAATTCAGACCACTCACCCTCCGAGGATCCTTAAAAAGGCACAAAGTTATTTAATCTTATCCGTATTCCCTCACCCCCGCTCAGGTTTGAAGTTGTTTAATTCTCTTGGCCCAGTATGCAAAATTTCTTGTAAAAAGCTGCAAATAAAATGAGTTATATGTGATGGCTGTAATATATCTTTTTTCTGTTTATAATAATGACGGTCATCAGGATTTCGAATTACCACGAAGGACACAATTTTAGTCTGCATCAATCACGGATATCCCTCAGTAGTTTTGGTCTCATTCAAAGCATGTTAATATTTTAACACGACCGCTGCAGATGCAACACGTTTGAGTGACGGTTTATGATGTTGGTCTATGAACGCAATTGAGCGGAAAGGAAATCATACGCAGTTGCTGCCCGAGGATCGTGGTAAATCCCATCGTGGAAATAAAACAACACCTTCACATGACGTTAAAAAAATCAGAAATATACGCCGATTATTTTGTTTCACAATAAAATAATAATAATAATAATAATAATAATAAAACGCCTATCATTTTGTTTCCCTAAAGCAACAAAGTCATTCATTATGTCAATCAACAACTACGTGACACTATTGTAACGTTATTTTACAGTTTTATTGTAACAAAATAATGAGATGCTACATGACGTCTAGTTACTTGCAATGGTATTTGCATTGAATATATTATGTAGACTGTTTAGAAAATTATCTCCATTCAAGTGTTTCTTGTTCTTTTTATTTGGCCCGGAGTTATGTCGAGTCCGTGGCGTTTCAGAAAAGGGTTTTGAGCACTCCCGTAAAGACCGGAAATCGAGGAGGTGAAAATCGAAAGTAGCTTCATACATGTTATGGATAGAGCATGGTTTTTAATTTTGCATCTCGCCAGTGGTCCGAAAGAATTACGGACATGGTACGGGGAAATATAGCAGACACGCAACAGTTAGTGGAGGTGTACAATAATTTAATAAAGCGGGGTTATAGACAAAAAGGGCCCTATTGCCGATGTAGATGTCAACCATGTGAGAGTGCTGGTTTTCGTATAAAATAAAAATTAAATCCTCCCACCAGCCCCAAAATTTTGTCCAACCTGAATGAGAATCTACTATTTAAATTGAATTGGCCTTAAATCATTTGTTTCGGTCAATCAGTGTCCTTGTATTTTCAGTGTCTAAATGTGGTTAAATACGTATAACTGGACGTAATTACAAACAAAATTTATTTATAAAAACTAAATGTCATTTTGTTTTATAAAACTATGATATAACCTTGACCCATTTTTGAAGGTCATTCCCATAGAATATCAAAAATTAAAAACGCAAATATATATATATATATATATATATATATATATATATATATATATATATATATATATATATATATATATTTACGATATTTTCAAATCTTAAGAATGTTCAAGAAACAGCAATTTTAAGTTGGGGTTTTTTCATAAATTAGTCTTGGCCCTGACTTTTGCCTTGGCTTTATGTAGAAAAATATTTCTTCTAAACACCAGCAATTATAATTTATTTCAATAGATTTTTTTTCAGTTTTTTTGAAAATCCTAAAATAATAATAAAAGCACAAAAATAAAAAATCAGCTAAATATAAGCCTTTAATTTTGACAGTTTTGAAGTTCTTTTCTAGCAAAATGACAAAACTGACAACCGATCTATTATCTGTTCCTATAGTTAAGATGAAACAATTTAAAGCCGTTTTGCGTAAGATCTGAAAGAAACCAAATATCCAATCAGATGTTTTCCCTAATTATCGATTACAGAGAAAATTATTTGTTTTTTCACCTTGACCTAGTTTTGGTAGCCATAGCAATGTCATAACAAATCTTAATTGCACCAGTCCATTTAAGCTTCTGATCAATTTTATAGAAATCAATCAGTCATCTTCAGAAGAGTATATATGTCATAGTCTCACCTTCGTAACCCCGTAACCTATCCAGAAAATGAAGCCAGTTTTGAAAAAAAGAAATATTTTGTAACCATGTAACTGTTTGTAACCACTCTATAGTGGCGGTTACAAATGCTGATATTGCGTTTTTTGCACACATAATTGTCCATATATGCAGAACAGACGTCGAAAATATGTGTTAACGACGCAAGACGCACGCACATACAAAGGGCGATTATGCCAGCTCACAAGACTCTTAGTCAAATGAGTTCAAACTACAAAAGTAGTTCAACTATTTATTTATATATTTATTTATCTATTTAGAGAGAATGTTTTCATCAATATTAACAATCAAAAAATAAATTATTTACTATTCTACATAGAATTTTATTTTCATTTTTTATTATTTTTAATAAGCAATGTATTTTGGTGTCGTATTTCGTTTGCAATTTTTTTCTCCGTCGACATATAACTCTTTTTTTTTTAACATGAAGGCAATCCTCTTTTTTTTACCAAAAAATAGAGGACTTTTTTTTTTTTTTTTTTTTTTTTTTTTTTTTTTTTTTTTTTTTGATAAAAGATCTATAAATAACTGATGGTCTTTCGTTCATTAGAAGGTCAACAAGTTTGCATCTCTTGTCTATGGAAAGATAAATATCTCTGATTTTTAGACGCTTAACTGCAAGAATCATTGCTGTACACAGTATAAGGCATTTACAATCAAACCTTTAAAAAGACATGTATATTTAAGTTAAAACCATAAAAAAAATGTTTTTCCTTATAACATCTTCCGATAAATACGAAACTATCTGAAGTCTGTCGAGAATAAAACATTACATAGAACAGAATCTCGAACATAATAAAGCAGTAATAAAGTAAAAATTATTACAAGCCGCTTAATAGAAAATCGCACGTTTTACAAGAGTTGATGTATTTCACTTATTAAAATTTCAATATTATGGCGAAACAGCTTTTAACTCTATTCTTATGCCAGAATTTTACTGACTTTTGAAATAACGCATATTAAAACACACTTTTACACACTTAACAGAGCATGTGAAATAAAAATAAAGTTGTCATTATTATGTCTCCGTATCAGCAGACATCATGTTGTTACTTGTAATCTTTATTATGTCTGCGTATCTGCAGACTGCATCTCGTAGTTACTCGTACTCGTTTCTGACAGATTTTTTTCAGAGGCATCTCCTCCTACGTTTCTTATCCGATCAGGTTGAAATTTTGTCAACTGGTAGGGATTGACCATTGGCAGATTTCCTCACTGTTTTTCGGAATTCAGAAGGACTTCGGATAAATCCGTTTAAAACCACGGAATTCCAGAGAGTTCTTTCTAGAGAGTTCTTTTTTTTCTTTGTTTAAATTTCCCTCCGCTATTTGGAGCACAACTTTAGAGAGCTGATACGCAGACATATACTTGCTCGCAAGTATACATTCTAGTTAAAATTACATTGTAAAAGCAAAAATGCTTGATATCACGGAAAATTTAAGACATAGTTAACAATATGCAAACTAACACAACTTCCTATATATGCACTGATACCTGGATCTTCATGCCTCCGAAAATAAATACTTTCTTTGCTAACCATGAAATGAAAACACAAGAATTATTGAAATTGCATAGTTGTAAGCTTTATATATGACTCGATTATTTCTTCACACATACATATTTACATATCAAAAAACGATAAATAAAGAAAACCCAAATTTAATATCAAACAAATATGGCCACATAAAAGCATATCCGCTATATTTCATAAAAAATAGGGAAGATGGGAGGGTTAAGCAAACAAAATTATAAAAACTGTATACCACGATAATTCACAACTAGCTCGAATGACACACCGCCTTTCTATACACGCACGAAATCTACATATCGTGCATACATTGCTGACATATCATTTAAAATAAGTTTGTTAATTCAATGAAAAATGACGAAAGGTTCCGAGTAAATGAGTATCGATGAGAACGAAAAGAAATACATATACCTAAACAAACAAAGGTATACACGCAAATGTTGTTTTAAGTCAAAAAGGATTACATTTGTCACATGGGTGAGTGATTTCTTACACACAAAATGACGCACCTTCATTAAAACACTTAAGTTAAGAAAAGTTATTTTTGAAATCTAAGAAAGTTATTTTTATTATCAAAATTAATCAAAACAAAAAATATTTAAACGAAATTATGCTGCATTGCCCACAAAATATTTTGGAATAAAGCCTTATATCTTTAGAAATAAAGCAGCTGAGGACTGAAAAAAGGGAATTGCATTTAATGAAGCAATCAATCAGATTTTAGTAAGAGACTAACGGCTTTTGGAACAACAACTTTAGGAGCAAGTTATGAAGAACGTTTCTGTTCTGTTCTTTTCCCCTTGTAATATGCCCTTGACCCTTGATCTTAGACTTTTAACCTCGTGCATTAAGAAAATTTAAGCTCTGTTCTTTTTTCTATCCAAGATGTTTTTTTATTATATTATTTGCGTTTTAAAAGAATTAAGACCTAAAGTTATAAGGAATAAAAATGGTTCGTGTCACCAGACACCATTTACGAGATCAAATTATAACATCAGGGACACTTTTACATGGTAAACCATTTTATTGACTCTATAATGCACTTCAATTAAATTACAGTTCGTGCCGTGCGTACTATTAATGTTTGACCTAAAGTAATCTTTGACACTTGATACTCCTAACAAACACTTTTCTTAAGCTTAAGGTGGATCCAATCAATTGGCGTTGATTAAAAAACTGACATTGGCAATCTCTTTACATTAGGATTTCTTCTAAATGGTTGTTTTAAAAAAGCAGAACTGGAAGTAAACTACTGTCGGCTTTACATGCTAATGGGAAGGCAAATATAAATAAAGATTAAGTAATGTTGTAAAGGTCTCTATTCCGTCTAAATGCTTTGCTTTTAGACCACTGTTAAAGAAAAGACACAAAAACATCGAAATTCAAATAAAATAAAGAACGCAAAAGAACACATATTTCTAAGTTTTCTGGCACATCAAATTTTAAAAGGTTTTTGTGTTATATATTTACTATCCCTGAGCGGTATCCATAACTCAGTAGGCAGTACTTTGTACTGTCAGAAAATGTACCATATAGCAAAATTTTCAGCCGTCTTAATTTTTGAAATTTATTTAAAACAAAAGGTTTGTTCCCTCATGCAACGCATTTCTTAGCTGGATTTAGATTTATATAATTTTGGAACTTTACATTATTTAATTTTAAACTGTTTGGCGTATGTTTTTTTAATCTATCAAACTTTGCGGCCCCTAGTGTCACTAATGAGGAATGATTTTCCGAAATGTCCACATCTGGCATATCAAAATTAAAAAAGTTTTTGTGTTAATTATTTAATACAATTAGAAAACAGAGAGGTGAATTTCAACTCATCGAAGCTAAAGGTAAAAAGTAAAAGTAAATTTTGTTTCAATTTTTTTTTATTTATTGTGTGTGTGTGTGTGTGTGTGTGTGTGTGTGTGTGTGTGTGTGTGTGTGTGTTGACATTAAATAACTATATAATAAAACTTATAAATTACTCTGCAAAAATCATACATGGGTACTGCAGTTTTTAAATATATCTGATTTTTCAAAAAAATCGATACTTTATAACTAAAGTTATCTACGATGGATGTGCATTTTTTAATCCGTAAGCAAGACCTCAGTTGGTAGAGTGCTCGCTCCGTAAGTGGAAGGTCGTGGGTTTGAACCCCGGCCGGGTCTGACCCAAGACTTGAAAGTGGGTAGTGACTGTTCTTTCGCCAAGCACTCGACATTACGAAATGAAAGTCACGGTTCTTTCGGATGGGAACTTAAAATAAACGAGGTCCCGTGTCATGGCAGGCACGGCACGATAAAGAACCCTGCTGTATAATGCCATCAGCGCAACGTACATGCAACATTTCTGCACTTTCGCCTATAGCTGGCGACGTCTCGATATAAGTGAATTATTCTTGACTGGGACGTTAAACACCATAACTCAACTCAAAACAAAAAATATTTAATCGAGTATTATACTGCATTGCCCACAAAAATTTTTGGATTTACACCTTATATCTATGGAAATAAAGCAGCTGAGGACTGAAAAAAGGAATTTAATGAAGCAATTATGCATATTTTTATTAAAAGATTAAAGGCTTTTGGAACAACAACTCAGGGGCAAGTTATGAAGAACGTTCCTGGTCTGTTCTTTTCCACTTATAATATGCCCTTGACCCTTGATCTTATGAAGAACGTTCTTGGTCTGTTCTTTTCCCCTTGTAATATGCCCTTGATCTTACGAAGAACGTTCTTGAACTGTTCTTTTCCCCTTGTAATATACCCTTGACCCTTGATCTTAGACTTTTAACCTCGTGCATAAAGAGAATTTAAGCTCTGTTCTTTTTTCTATCCAAGATATTTTTTATTTATATTATTTGCGTTTTAAAAGAATTAAGACCTAAAGTTATAAGGAATATAAATGGTTCGTGTCACCAGACACCATTTACGAAATCAAATTATAACATCAGGGACCCTTTAACATGGTAAACCATTTTATTGACTCTATAATGCACTTCAATTAAATTACAGTTCGTGCCGTGCGTACTTTTAATGTTTGACCTAAAGTAATCTTTGACACTTGATACTCCTAACAAACACTTTTCTTAAGCTTAAGGTGGATCCAATCAATTGGCGTTTATTAAAAAACTGACATTGGCAATCTCTTTACATTAGGATTTCTTCTAAATGGTTGTTTTAAAAAAGCAGAACTGGAAGTAAACTACTGTCGGCTTTACATGCCTAATGGGATAGCAAATAACAATAAAGATTAAGTAATGTTGTAAAGGTCTCTATTCCGTCTAAATGCTTTGCTTTTAGACCACTGTTAGAAAAACAGACACAAAAACATCGAAGTTAAAATGAAATAAAGAACAAAAAAGAACACATATTTTTAAGCTTTCTGGCACATCAAAATTTAAAAGGTTTTTTTGTTATATATTTACTATCCCTAAGCGGGTACCGCTGCTGGTGGAGAAAATTCCCCGAGGGTATCCATATTGCAGTAGGCAGTACTTTCTACTGTCAGAAAATGTACCATATAGCAAAATTTTCAGCCGTCTTAATTTTTGAAATTTATTTAAAACTAAGCTTTGTTCCCTCATGCAAAGCATTCCTTGGCTGGATTTAGATTCATATAATTTTAGAACTTTAGATTATTTAATTTTAAACTGTTGGGCGTATGTTTTTTTAATCTATCAAACTTTGCGGCCCCTAGTGTCATTAATGAGGAATGATTTTCCGAAATGTGCACATCTGGCACATCAAAATTTCAAAGGTTTTTGTGTTATTTATTTAATACAATTAGAAAACAGAGAGTTGAATTTCAGTTCATCGAAGCTAAAATTAAAAAGTAAAATTAAAGTTTGTTTCAATTTTTTTTATTTATTGTGTGTGTGTGTGTGTGTGTGTGTGTGTGTGTGTGTGTGTGTGTGTGTGTGTGTGATTAAATAACTGTATAATAAAACTTATAAATTACTCTGCAAAAATCATACATGGGTACTGCAGTTTTCAAATATATCTGATTTTTCAAAAATAAATTAGACACTATAACTAACGTTATTTATGATGGATGTGCATTTTTAATCCGTAAGCAAGACCTCAGTTGGTAGAGTGCTCGCTCCGTAAGTGGAAGGTCTTGGGTTCGAACCCCGGCCGGGTCTGACCCAAGACTTTAAAGTGGGTAGTGACTGTTCTTTCGCCAAGTAATCGGCATTATGAAATGGGAGTCACGGTTCTTTCGGAGGGAACCTAAAATAAACGAGGTCCCGAGTCACGGTAGGCTTGGCAGATAAAGAACCCTGCTGTATAGTGCCATCAGCGCAACGCACAGGCAAAATTTCTGCACTTTCGCCTATAGCTAGCGACGTCTCGATTTTTAAGTGAAATATTTTTGACTGGGACGTTAAACACCATTACTCAACTAAACTCGTAAGCAAGACACGCGACTAAGATTCTTAGACCAACGACTATCCTAAACTCAAATAGTAATAAAAGTTAGTTTGTACTATACTATACGCTATATTAATGATGGCTAATATTGTTTTTATGAACAATGATAAGAAAAATCAAGAACTTTGTCCACCAAAAAAAATGCAAAAAGAAAAAAAAAATTAAATGGGCATTTCAAAACTATATTTGTTATGGCATCTAAAAATATGAAGCATCAAGTATTATCAAAGTATTTTAAAATCACAATCCAGTAGTTTTAGTTATGTAAATGTTGTTTTCGATTGGAAGTTTTGTGAATTTATTGATGAAATCAATATAATTGACTTGCAGGATTGTCGATATACACGTGTACATTAAAGTCTGACAACACTTTTTTTTATTCCCGCGTGGCTCGAAATATTTTTTCTTATTTCAAATTTGATGGAATGATTGTTAATCTAGATTCTTTTTGTTGTAAAACATTTGGCTTTTTCTTACCAGTCATGTTCATTTCGAACATCCTTATTAATGGTGATGTGCTATTTGCAAAAGCTCAAACATTAGGCAAGAATAATTCTGGCTTTTTATTTAATTATTATGCTGTAGGATGAAGAAGCTTTTTTTTTGTGTGTGTGTGTGTGTGTGTGTGTGTGTGTGTGTGTGTGTGTGTGTCATATGAAAGGAATCTGACATTTCTTGCAATTATGATCCAAAATTTTTATTGACTTAGCAACAATTTGAAATTCGCCAAAAGTGTTTTAAGCCGTATTTAATTTTTTCCCGTCGGCAATTTTGCATTTCAAGTTATTCCTTTAAATTTGAAACTTTCAATTTATTGTTAAATACAGATTGTGTAACAACAATTGATAGATTTAATCGCAAATCATTAATGTTATAATTTCAACTGATTGAAACTATATTGGTATTAAATTAGAGTTTGTAATAGGAAAAGACCGTATTATCAGATGTCGGCTATTGATAGGATCTCTACATTGATTTTACAATTATGTTTCATTTCTTATAGAACAAATAAAACATTGCTTTGTTGTCTTTGTAAGAAAAAAAAAACATTTTTTTTCAATTTACTTTTTATTTATATTTAATTTTATTAATTTTTTAATTTTATTAATTGCTAAATTTTTAATTATTTATTTATTTTTTTAGTATATTTATTTATATTTTATTTTTATTTACCTTTATTTTTTTTTTTTTGCAATTTGCAACACTGCTACTTAGCAATCGACAAAGTCATCAAGATGTCATCACTCCAAAATATTTGATATCAAAATGCACGAATATATATATATATATATATATATATATATATATATATATATATATATATATATATATATATATATATATGACATACACTTAGTGTACGTATATAAGGCATGACTGGTTGTGAAAGAAGATAGTTGGGTGGATGGCAGGTCGAGCTTTCAATAGTAGATTTACCATCATTTACAAAAATATATAGCTGTAAATAAACGGTATCTACTAGCGTGAGGGACACATGTTTAACCCAAATGATAATTACCAGCTTGGAGCATGCGCACTGATGTACAGAGACTTGAATGAATCAAAAGGGGGAACCTGGTATAAATTGCATTTATTATCTGGCATTAATATCAAATGTATTCGCAACGATATTATTTATCCCTTACAAAGTCACAAATGACAAATTTAATGAAATTTTGTGTTTAATTTGTCGTATTTCCCCGTTTTGTATGTTGTGTTTCAATTATTTTAATTAATAGTTGAAAACTATTGCGGAAATTATGAAAATAAGCATTGTAGTACCTTCAAGAATTGCTAAAATAGTAAAAAGGTACAAATTGAGAGCTATATAATGGTTTTGGCATCAATTTAAAGGGCTTTTCAAGAAATACACATGTACTTTTTTTAAAAAAAGAAATCAAAATACACATGCCATTCGAAGTTGTATAAAGGAATTGCTATCTTACACATGTGCCTATGTTAAACAAATGTACTGCATTCGTTTTCTAAAGCGATTGTAGAACAATTACTTTTGCAGTATTTTAAACTGCTTAAGCTTGTCAATTTATTAGTTTGTTGGCTACAAATATGACGTATGAACTTAATTCGAAATATACTTGTAGAGGCATGTTTGATGACCACCCAGGCTCCATCTACTTGTAGAGGTTTGTGTGATAACCACTTAGTCTCCATCTGCTTGTAGATTTATGTGTGATGATCACCGAAGCTCAATATACTTGTAGAGGTATGTGTGATGACCACCCAGACTCCCTCTACTTGTAAAGGTATGTGTGATACAACTGTACCACATTTGTGTACAAAGTAGTTTCTCTATGTCATGTTAATGATATGAAGCTTCAAATTAACAAGAACCAGAGAACTCTCATTGTATTATTTAACAGACCTTTAAACCAATGTTAAAGGCTATATACTTAAAGTCAATATTAGTACATGTATAAGAGAGTTGCCCAAGGCACCAAACTCGAAAGTAATCAGTTTTAATGCCAAAATCATGTTGTTTGCTTAATAAATGATAATCATGAAACATACATTTAAAGGCACGTCCCTAAAGCCAATTTTTAAAACTTGCATTGGTTTCAAACAACAAACTTTAAATAAAACATTTTCTTGATTAATGATCCATTAAACACATTTAATTTTCGTTAACTGAAACAAAGTATTGAATTTAGAAACGAATTATGCAAACTTAAAATATAAATTACTTTTTTATGTGATCGCAGGTGAAGATATAATGTTATAAAAACCACCTTCGGTTACACAAAGAAGTAGAAATCCTTCAAAAAATGTTATTTTGTCACCTCACGATTTATCCTGTCATATGTGCATTTTTACAGGTACATTATTCGACAAAATCACGAGAAAAACGAAGCTGTTGGGTACATTGTAAAAAATAACAATATTGCCAGTTCCACAAAGATGAACTCATCATATAAAACACAAACATACCAGTCCATATCTAAATTTGAATGTATACTTGCGAGCAAGTATATGTCTGCGGACCACTGCGGTAGCTCAGTTGGTAGAGTGCTTGTTCCGTAAGTGGGAGGTCGTGTGTTCGAACCCCGACCGAGTCTGACCCAAGACTTGAAAGTGGGTAGTGGCTGTTCTTTCGCCAAGCACTCGGCATTACGAAATAAAAAATCACGGTTCTTTCGGATTGGAACTTAAAATAAACAAGGTCCCGTGCCATGGCAGGCATGGCACGATAAAGAACCCTGCTATAAAATGCCATCAGCGCAACGCACTGGCAAAGTTTCTGCACTTTCGCCTATAGCTGGCGACGTCTCGATATAAGCGAAATATTCTTGACTAGGACGTTAAACACCATTACTCAACTCAACTCAATATGTCTGCGTATTAGCAATTATGAGCTGACGTTTTCACTATCAATCCATAATTTTTGTCATATGCATATTTGGAGAACAAAATTTTATATTTAAACAAAATTATTCAAAAATATATAAAAATCTTTATTAATTTTACTGACCTAATGACAAAAAATAACCAGATTGATTCAAAAAGTTTCTTTAATTCTGTGCATATAACAATTTTTTAACATTTTCAACAAGATAACAAATTCATTATGTCCAAAACATCCCTTATGTACCTTCTTAGAATACAATATAGGATATGGTGTCATGATTGAAATATTCATGGTGATCACACCTTAAAAAACCGAACAACAGGAAACACCCAATTATTAATTTACAGCCCTTTTTTACATTTTTCTAATTGAAAAAAAAATCAAAACTTTTTAACCATAGTGATTGCATCTGTGGGCATCAATTTATTTTTCATACTACTTTTAAATTGAACCACGTAATAAGGAAATGTGATTTGTTAATTGATTTTTTGACCTTTGTTAACCTTAAAATACCCTGATGTAATCTTGGGTGAGGCCCAATCTGGATCATTAAAGTCATTAAATCTCATCTTTTCCCCCAAATCTGTTCTATGTACAGAAGAATCCAAAGAAGATTTTTTCATTTAAAAAATAGAATTTGGTTAGGTACAATGTTTTTAAGTTTAATATACTTATTTTATCAGAAAAGTTTTGAATAAAAGAAAAATTTAGATAAAAACATGTGACAAACAATTATGGACCAATAGTAAGCATATTGTTTTATATATGTTTATTTAAAGTATAATTCAAGGAGATGCCCTAGGGCGTATCCTTCACAACAGATGTTCGGGTTGTTTTTTTTAACAGGATTTCTTCGGCAGTGTATCCGAATTCCAAAAAACGGTAAAGAAGCCTACTTCCCATGGACAATCTCAACCAGTTGACAAAATCATAACCTTATCGAATAAGACACGAAGGAGGAGATGCCTTCTAAAATCTGTATGAGTAACAACAAGATGTCTGCTGATACGCAGACATAATTACAATCAAAAAATAAAACAAAATACGGAAGAAAAAACTTTGAAAACTGTCACTCCCAGTTACACAATAAATAGCAAAAAATATTAAATTATTTAAATATAAAAAAAGAAAGAAGTCAAAATCAAAAAATCAAACTAATAAAAAAAACAAATCACAGATAAATACAGGAAAACTCTAAGGCAGAGAAAAAAAAATCCCGTTTTTGAACAGGTACTGATTATGTCAAATTAAAAAACAAGAACTGCAGTCATAGTTCAATCTCTCGGAAAGAGAGGTTGCCTTCACAGTCATTATACAATAGTTTGATTTTTAGAATAACAAATATTTTCACATAACCTTTTCTTTCGGGGTGTACAACCGTCTATGACGGCGAAATGTTTTCTGGTAATTGCAGTAACATCATAACTGTGTTTTTATATATCATTGTTTTTTCAAACTTTTATTTTTTGACTCGGTTTTTATAATTCATTTTGAAGGAATCTTATAACACATTTTAATGTATTGGTGAATAAATGGTTTTATAAGGCAAAGTAAAAATATATCGTTTTGTTTCTGTCTCTATGTTCTAAGTGAATTTGTCCTGACATCCAAGATTGCTACACTAGAACTACTTATTTATGGATAGCCTCTACCGTAAATGAACAATATGTGTAGGTAACCCGTTTATAGATTAAAAAATACATACATAAATGGTTTGTCAAAAAATCCCATTATAAATATCTTCCTTTAAAAATCCACGTTTAATCAGTTACAGTGAACGGAAATATAATGTCCATTTTTTTTTTCTTTACTAATAACCACTTTCATTTGTTTTTTATGATCAAAATATTAGTAAATACACAGTTTATTTGTAAAAAAAATATAATAATTATAATAATAATACAAACAATAATAATAATGATGGTAATAATAATAATAATAATAAGTACTTACCTCAGAAAAAGAAGATTAAGCTGTTTGGATTAACAAAAATGATCCATTGTAAAAATGAGATCCATTTTATATTAAAATAACGTCGTAAATTTTCATATTTATTGCGTGTTATGTACCATAGAAACCAATCAAGATTACCAGATTCCAGAAATCTTTAGAGAGATGTAGCTACGCTCCTGTTTCTGAACAAACCTCGTGCCTAGAAGTAGTCCCTGCTATAAAATGCATCTAATTATCCGCCAAAATTACAATACTACCGTTCTACGATTTAAATACAGGATTGGTTCTGAGAATAAACGTATCGTATAAATTCCTTATTATTATACATAATCATATCAATTTAAAACAGTACGTCGAATATTAGTAACATCTGAGATCTGAAGGTAGTTGATTCCAGATAATAATGTCTTTTATTTTATGACAGAGAGATAATTAAGTTATTATTAAGAATGGCATATATCAAAAATATTTATAGAGCTCTCTCTCTCTCTCTCTCTCTCTCTCTCTCTCAAGTCATACATACTATTTTTTTTTCATCATTCAAATCATATAAATTTATGCGTACATAGAGCAATCATAGGAAAAAAGATCTTTGAATAAATGAAGTAAGAATCGAATGCACGATGTCTGTCGTTAAAGCATGTGCTAACGTTAGTACCTCATTTAAGTTTGGTCATGTACAGAATAAGGAATTAATCCAATATTTCAAGTGTCCAATCTAAGAGCTCTTTATGTCCATAGAACGGATATACTCGATCTTTAAGCTTTGAAAATCTCTCAATAGAATTACATTGTACGGAAAGGGTTCTATTCAATGCAATACGTTACGTTTGATAAACGTCCCCAGACGAAACTGTCGATATTTTTTTTTCATGTTTACTTTTTTGGAAATATATGTATTTTTCATTTAAAAACATATTTATTTATTAATTTATCTTTCTATTTATTTATCTATCTTTATTATTTATTTGCAATATTTAATTTGTTTTTATTTGTTTATTTATTTATTTACTTTCTTAAAACAAAAAA
This sequence comes from Tegillarca granosa, assembly GCA_029721355.1. NCBI lineage: Eukaryota > Metazoa > Mollusca > Bivalvia > Arcoida > Arcidae > Tegillarca > Tegillarca granosa. The sequence continues at coordinate 32,488,304 of CM056600.1, read as the reverse complement.
TATTTATTTGATAATTAATTAATTTATTTTTTATTTTAAAAATTAAATTATTTGCCATCAATTGTTGAGTGTCTTCATGATTTAACTGTTGATTTTAGGTATATTCAATACATAAACGTTGAAATAAGAAAACATTAAAGACTATACCCAAATCATCGATAAACAATAAAAGAGTTGAGTAATATTTCACTTATATCGAGAAATCGACAGCTATAGGCGAAAGTGCAGAAATTTTGCCAGTGCGTTGCACTGATGGCATTATACAACCGTTTATCGTGCTACGCCTACCGTGACACGGGACCTCGTTTATTTCAAGTTCCCATTCGAAAGAACCGTGCTTTTCATTTCGAAATGCCGAGTGCTTGGCTAAAGAACAGTGTTTACCCACTTTCAAGTCGTCGGTCAGACCCGGTAGGGGTTTGAACCCACGACCTCCCGCCGCGAGTTACGGAGCGAGCACTCTACCAACTGAGTTACCGAAGTGGTGAACAATAAAAGAATGAAATATAGTGGAGTAATGAAAAATAAACGCATTAGTCCAGGTAACATATCTTATATCTAAGATATTAGTTCGGGTTGGAAGGATAAACCGGAATGCCCATAGCAAACAACTGACCATCGACAAGAAAACTGATAAACTTTCTCACATTAGGATCTGTAGACGCCTAGACGGTGATTATGCTTTGATCCGCAAGCGCGCTTTAGACAACTTTCGAGCGAGGACCCACACAATGGTTTAAATAAGATGAACATTTTCAGTACAAATATTGAAACCTCAATAACTAAAAAACGAGCTTTTTGACAGCGACTGAACGTGATAAATATAAGAGAATTTTTAAACCAATTGGAAAATATATTATAGAGGATTTTTTTTTTAAATAAACACTTTTTCTTAACAAGATGACAATTAGAACGAAAGAAACCATGACCTTTTGTTTTCGAGGCGGTCAGGCGGACTCTCTACCACTGAGCCATAGTAGCGGTTGTTCAATGATATATTTTGCTTTTTAATTATTTTATGTTTTCGCGATGGGTTTTTAATTGTTTTGACTGTTGTCAAGAATATTTATATGTCATTCCTAAAAACTATATTTCATATTTAAGCCTAATTTTCCATCAAGAATTCCCTATATGTGTAAAGGTTGATCTTTGTGTGTGTTCTTAAATCATAATTATTTCTAAACCAGTATAATCGATTGAAACTGTGTAAATTCCAAAATATAGAAACAGGCTTATTTTGGAATGAGTTGTTGGCAATATAATCCTATAAACACAAGATTTAAAATGTGATAACAACGTTTGCTATACCACGTTCAAATTGGAAAGGGAATAACAGTGTCAAATCTTATATGGCGACCTGATAAATGAAAACATTGATTTTCAAGTCACCCAACCTAAAAAACGGACTTATTTTGGAATGAGTTGTTGACAAACACAAAATTCAAAAATGTGATAATAACAATTGTTTTCCCTGTTTTCTAAGCGGAAAAAGGGAATGACATTGTGGAATCGTACATCGATTCTAATTTTCTTTTTATCAAAGTGAACAACTACAAGTTTGTTACCAGACTTATAAATGTTAAAAATGTAAAACTAGACTTATTTTGGAATGAGATTTTCACAATGTAACCCTATAAACACAAATTTAAACATAAGATAACAACGATTGTTTTCCCGTGTTCCAAGCTAAAATGGGAACGACAGTGAAAAATCTTATATGGCGACCCAATGTTCTTACCATCAAAGTGAAGACATAAAAGTCCGTTACCAAACTTAAAAAATATAGAAATAGACTTAAATTGGAATGAAATGCTGGCAATATTATCCTGTAAATACAAGATTTAAACATGATAACAACGATTGTTATATCGTGTTCAAAGCGGTTGTCCGTTGATATATTTTGCTTTTTAATTATTTTATGTTTTTGCGACGGGTTTTTAATTGTTTTGACTTTTGTCAAGAATATTTATATGTTATTCCTAAAAACTTCGTTTCATATTTCAGCCTAATTTTCCATCTAGAATTCCCTATATGTGTAAAGGTTGATGTTTGTGTGTGTTCTTAAATCATGATTATTTCTAAACCAGCATCATCGATTGAATCTGTGTAAATACAAAAATATAGAAACAGACTTATTTTGGAATGAGTTGTTGGCAATATAATCCTATAAACACAAGATTTAAAATGTGATAACAGCAACGTTTGTTATACCACGTTCAAATTGAGAAGGGAATGACAGTGTCAAATCTTATATGGCGACCTGATAAATGAAGACATGATTTTCAAGTCACCAAACCTAAAAAACGGACTTATTTTGGAATGAGTTGTTGACAATATTGCCTAATAAACACAAGATTTGAACATGTGATATCAACGATTGTTATCCCGTGTTCCAAGCTGGAAAAAATAAGAGTGTAGAATCTTATATGGCGACCTAATGTTCTTACTATCAAAGTGATCACAAACAAGTCCGTTACCAAACTTATGTAAACAGACGGTGGTTAATAAGTTAAATAGAACTACAACAAGACTTCAGATCAATCAATTCTTAAGATAGATGTACAGATATATATGAACTGTCAATAGTTGAAATTGCTTTCTTTCTTGAAGCATATATCAGCAGCTTATTATATATATATATAGCATAATGTGGTAAAATTATCGATTAACAAGAAAAGATTAAGAAAGATGAATAAATATTATTATTATTATTATTTTTATAAGGGGTCAGAAACACATAAAAAATCTTACCCCCATTGAACTTTTTTTTTTAAATTTTCAACATCCACATGTGTATTACATAGTTATTCAGTTAATCAACTTGCAACCCTGCCCCTCCATTAAATCCGCCAATGTTAAGCAAAACTTGCAAATGAAATAAGAATTCCATGCATTGAAGCTTTTTCTAGAGTCTTGTTTGTAGCGTTGGTAGTTCAGTAATCTAAAACGCGCTTACGGATCACAATGCCTCCCATCGTCAAGGTTCGAAGCCTACTCGGGGAGATCCCATTTTGAGGAAGTTTTCCAGTTCGCTTACCAAAGGTGAGTGGTTTTCTATGGGTCTCTGGTTTCTTAACCGTTCCAGAACTGAACGCCTCGATGGGAGTGTAAAAATCTTGACTGGGGTGTAAAACCCCATAGTCTTTTTTAACGGAAAGATTTCGGAGACCCTAAGGGACCTTGATTGCCGAGTGCTATAAAACGCTCTCACGGATCACGGTGCTTTTCACAGCCTAAGTTGGGATTTAACTACGGCAGATCGTAGTGTTAGAAACCATCCTAGAACTGTCCGCCTCGATTAAAGCGAGATTCTTAACTACATTACTTAACTCAACTTTAGAACCATAAGGGTGACAAGATCCAATCATCCTTGTTAATCTATAAGCATTTTACACGGTCAGGCTGTTAACAGTTTATCTAAATTTTCTGCAGTAGTTTCGTGATCGCAGATTAAAATGTTAACCGTGTGCACACGCAGCATTTTTTGGCTACAAGATGATAAATAATGAGAAATCGAAATTGGTCAAGGTTGTTTTGATGCAAAATTTTGGTTTTGGGTTAGGATCAAAAGTTTGGTTTTGAAAACAAATATACGCATTGGTATTGGATTAAAATTGAGGTCAGTTAAAGGACAAACAAATTGGAACATTCAAATTCCAGACCATCGTCCTATTTCACGGTTGAGCGTGATTTTTTATCAATCTTGTTGTAATTGTGCTGACCAGTCTGAAATAATACGATGAGATTTAATAGTGTTTTCAGGAAATAATTTGATTTTTACTCATATTGTTCTAATAAACTCCCCATTATTTGTTATACTAGTATTAAGTTTAGTAATTTTATTTATAACAAAAATACCGGTCAGATTTTGATGTGCCCTATGTGCACATTTCGGAAAATGATTTCCCATCAGTGACACTAGGGGCCGAAAAGTTTGAAAGATAAAAAAACTTATGCCGAACAGTTGAAAATAAATAATTCAAAAGTTCCAAATCCGTATCCAGCTAAGGAATGCTTTGCATGAGGGAACAAACCTTAGTTTAAAATAAATTTCAAAAATTAAAAAATTTTGCAAAATGGTATATTTCCTGAGAGCACAAAGTACTGCCTACTGAGTTATGGATATCCTCGGGGAGTTATACTCCACCAGAAGCGGTACCCGCTCAATCAAATCTAATTATGTTCATCTGTTCTAGGTTGAAAAAAAATTTAAGTTTACCCGTTCTGGCCTTAAAAATGTAAAATAAAAGTTGGATAGTTGTAATGTTGTTTAACGTTCCATCAACAGTTTTTTTAGCTACTCACGACAAGAGCAAGTTTTCTTCATCTCTATAGATTAATCCAAGAAAAATTTAGTATATGCATGAGGTCTACGAATGTGTATGACGATCTGCTTGAACAAGCGTCCACTAAGGGTGTCTTTCTATTAAAGTGTTAGCTTACTGAATTTTAACATGCCACAGACAAGCATACCCCAATTTCCAAGTCACATTACTCTGCAGCGAATTAACTTGTTGATACTTTGAAGAGCGTCAGTAGAGGAAGCAGTACTTCAAATATGTATGGCTCTGACGGAGTTCGAACCCACAAACCTCCTGTTCTCGAGCCGGATCGCTTTACCCCCTAAACACCACGCCATGTTACCTGGATTGCTTTTAAGGAACAAAAATAACAAATTGATACAAATTCCACGCAAAATATATTCCTGTAAATACAACACAACAAAACTATTGAAAGTTTTTTTTTAAATAATTCTTTATTATTTGGTCTTAAAATTATTAAAAAAAATTTATGATCACCGGTTCAATGTAAAAAACATTCTTTTCAAATTTATAAAAAAAAATTTAAAAAAATAATAATACTAAACATTTCTTTGATTTTACCCAGGGTAATTAAAAATAAAAATCAACATAATATAAAGTTAAATAACAATTTCATTCACTAATAATTAAACAAGACATTATCGCCTATTTCTCTGATTAACAATCACAAACTCTGTTGTATGTGCACTTGTTCTATTTCTAATAATTAACGAAACCAAGTACAGTATATGAAAACTAATATCAATTTCGAACTCTATAAAGAATTTTGATAATTTTTTAGTTATTTTATTTTATATAAATTTATTCATTTTGTGTCATGGCTGACTGGTAGATCGAACGTTTCTAAGCGCTGTAGGTTTGACTCCGGAAAGATGTATTATTATTTAAGAAATGCTTTCATTTCAGACTAAATGCTTACTGTTAGAGTCACTGTGTATATGACACAATAAATTTGAGTTACTAATCTTTAACTTAAGTTGTCTCTGTCGGGATTCTGCATGTTAAGACAAGGCAAATGGTGGATTTCTTTGCATACACGACGTAATGCGTCAACGAAAAACATCACTTCCGGTGTAAACATCGCCGTTATCGACATGTGAAAATCCCCATAGCAGCAACGATTTACTTTTTTACAGAAATATAAATTGTGATAATTGCAGATGCGCATAGCGATTTTCCGTTACGACCAGACTCAAGTAGGAGAAAAATACCAAACATACTTTGGGTTAATTGGGTTTTTTTCCTATGAAAAATTTTCATAATTCACTGTCACAAACAGTGAATTGTGACAGTGAATTACATAGTAGTTTTATATTACTACAGATTTTATTATTCTGCAACATAAAAATGTCGGATTTCAAGTGATCCAAGTAGACAATGAATTCAGATCGCCAATATATAAAAAGCGATAATTCTCAACCAACCTCTAAGCAATTTTTTGTTTTCTGTTTATCTATATGATTAATTTTTATCTATCTATGGATTATTTTTTCTTTAAGGCTTAAATTGACATAACTTTTGATTTCTCGTTACTCCATATTTGTTTTAGAGTCTGTTTCACATTACTATCGGCAAAAATATGATCAATGCTGTTATACGACAAGTCCCAAACATCCGTCTGACTTAAATCAAAGGTTTCCTTGGCAATTGCGTACTCCTCTGACAAAGATGTACTGAAAACTCCTTTGTCATCCGTCTGAAAAACATAAAAAGAATCAATCTGAGATTGAGAAAGAAACTTTAACCTCAGAGTCTATCTGCGGGGGCGGAGGGGCAAGCAGCTTTCCAATGACGTATTACTCTGACAATGATGTACTGAAAACCGTCTGAAAAGAAAAATAAAAATTCAATCTGAGCATAAGACAGGCACTTTAACCCAAGAGTCTATTTGCGGGAGCGGGGTGTAGTTAGCAGATGTCTTCAAGGTATGGTTTAATGCCACACTCGCGACAGACGAACCTAATGTAAGAAACTACTTTGAAACAAAAGATTGCTCGTCTTGATAAAAGCTAAAGATTCTTAAATGGTGAGTTGAACTCTTTAACTCCAAACAACTTCACTGTATTGAGTGGAGTGGAGTAAAAGTGTTTTACGCCCCAGTCAAGATTCTTTCAGTTATTTCGATTCGGTCAGCTCTGGGATGGTGGAGGAAACCGGAGTGCCATGAGAAAACCACCGACCCTCGGCAAGCGAACTGACAAACTTTCTCACACTAGGATATGTCCCGAGTGGGATTCGAACCCAGGCGGTGAGAGGCCCTGTGATCCGTAAGCGCGCTTTAGACCACCCGGCTTGACTCTATTCAAGGCTCCGTTAATTACCCAATATTATAACACATATATCTTATCTTTCAAATTAGGTAGTGGTCAAAAGAATTGGTTTTTAAATGTCCAATCAAGATTTTTCACTTATCTGGAGAAGGTTAATAAATTGTTCTTAAACCAATGGATTATAAATTGACACACGTGTAACATGACAAGACTTGCATATCCTATAGTCAAAAGGACAAAATAAGAAAATCATCTTCTAAAAAGAATCTTATTGACAGCACAGAATGTAACAAACAATTAATGAGACCCGAATATGAATGCCCTGCATTATAAAAACAAGGAAAAAACGAAAAGAGTAAATTCTATAAGTAAAATTGTGAAATGGTATTTTTTGCCCCAGAAAATTTTTTTTTACAATTAAATCAAGTATTTTGATGGTGGAGCAAACCGGTGTAGCGATAGAAACCACAGACCTTCAGAATGTAAATTGGCAAAGTTTCTCACGCTAGGATATACTATATACAGTACAAGTATCTTTGCAGGATTTCAACCTTGATTTTTCGGTACTTTGAAAGGCACTGTGGTCTGCGCTTAAACAACTAGATCGAAAATGGCGCGCTTACTGACTTATTGTTTTCAAATAATTACGATTGACTGTTTAGAAGTGAAAAATTCTTTTTTGGGATAAGAGTTCTTTAAAATCTGTTTGTTAACAATAAACTAGATTGGGATTTAGAATTACTGTACATAGTGGTAAATTACGGAAAAAACTGCACAAGTAAACTGTACCAAGTGGTCTTTGCGAGTGAATAGATGTGCTAGCACTTTAAAGGTCGCCCTTAGTGCGCACATGTGCAATGCAGAATACAAACATTTGAAACGAACAACATGACCACGTGATTAGATTAATACTTTTGATTAATAAAAATGTCTCCACTAAAATAGCTTAAAAATTGCTGATGCGACGTTAAATTAAACCAACCAACATCTATAACTCTTGATTGATACCTGATGAACAATCAAATGTACCCCAAACAAATATGTTTCTTTGTTTTCTTTTAGTTTATTGCTCAACACTATCAACAACACAAGCAAACATTTACAGTATAAAAGCATAAAAGGTTTACAATCATCAAGTCCGTCAAAAAATTTAAGAAAAAAGGAAAAGAAAGAAAAGAAAAACCATCTTGTAACATTCTGACCAAAAAAGACAATCAAATGCCAAAACAAGCGTTTGTAAACATGCGGGCTGTAGATACCATAGAAAAGACAAAGAAACGATTTTCATATATAAAACCATTTTTATAAAAATAATTGTTTTACTAAACATCATCTGTATATTTAAAAGAATCAATTTTGTACATACTAGTAAATTAAAGTCTTGACTTCAGATTTTACAATGCTTGAGAGGAAACAAATTGATAGAGTGTAACTGATAAATCTATTTCTAAGCTTAATCATCAATTTTAATCAAAATAAACTTATTTTTTCTAAGATTTCTGACTGGAAATTGGTTTCAAATTATCAAAGGAATATCTTTTTTTTCAATTACGATAGAATTGGAGAAACAAAAACAATCTTTTACATAAAACAAGCCTTTTTTAAAATCTTGTAACTATTATGGTACTTCTACATCTCTAAAGGAAACCTTCATTGTTGTACTGACTAAGCAATGTTGCAATACAAAGTCTCTCCTGAATCAAAACACCTTTTAAAATGCATCTAAAGGGTTTCAATTTATTTATTGAATATCTTAACAAAAATTACAATTTTGTGTAAAATTTTATCCCATAAAAGAATAAAAGTCATCAAAGAAATGCAGTAAAACTTTAATCACTCGAAGTACAAAGGACGGTAGCTTAAAATCAGAGTCATCAAGGAATTGGGGTTAAAAACAGCTGACACAAAAAAATTACTTCTGGTTATCTATAACATTTCGATATTCAAGTTATCCAAGTTCTGATGTATCCCCCTGGTCGAACGGTGTTTAGAAAGATAATTCTTGCCATTGGCCCTTACTGGTTGGCTAGGTACCAGAATAATGTACCAATAGTGTGCGATGTTTGTCTGCAACATTGTGAGACAGTGTATTAGCACTCTTAAGGTCGCCATAAGTGCACAAATCTACGAAGATCAGAAACACTCACACACTTGCTACAACAAAAAGCAGTAACATTGCTGATGTAATGTAAAACAAAATTCATTTATCCAACCAATGAACTAATCTACAGTATCCTTGTTCGAATCCAATACTGTAAAGAACATGTCCGGCAGACTTATAGAAAATATTTTTGTTAGAAGTTAACACAGCGAAGAATAAAATAACGCTCTATAGAAGGATGTTTGTGTTTGCAAATAACATTGTAAGAACTACCGCAAATAATGTTAAACTAAAGAAATATTGTGTACTACCACAAATAATGTTAACTAAAGAAATAATTGTGTAAGAATAACAGAGATGATATCTGCTGAATAACATACCTTTTTTAAAATTTAGTCATTGTACACACAAGTCTACAAAGGAATTTCTTTTAAGATGTAAACACTGCAAAGAATACAGAAATGTCTACTACAGTTTTGTTAGCACTGTAATAATATGTGCAGGCCTTGTATTGTATAGTAATATTTATGTTGGAAACATTGGAAGGACATATTCCGACAATGTCCTCTAAAGAAATTCTTGTACTGGATGTTAAGGCTGCAAGGATAAAGACCATAGACATCTTTTGGATTATGAATTTTGTGTTAGGATCCCGAACACAATGACAATCATTTGATACTTTTGTAAAGTTATAAAACAGACGGTTTCTTTCAAAGGAATTTTTGTGTGAGAAGTAAACTCTGCAAAAAATAATGCATATAATGTTCCCTTGAGGTATTATCATGTATGAAAAAAAAAAAAAAAACACTATATATATAATACAAATAAACAGCTGCGCCTGGAGCGCATGATACGCCCGTCGGTTATTTAAACTTCTTTTTTAATGTCTTAAACAACTTGACAGTTAGCTGAAACATATTTTTTTTTAAAACAAAAGTAGCAAATTTATTTCTCAATGTTTATTCACAAACCTTTTTGATTATAATACATATATAACACAAAAGTTTCATAAAAAAAAGTTCAAATGATTTTTGAGTTACAACATGCAAAGAAATGCCTAAAATTTGACAATTAAAGCCAATAACTCTACAAGAAGAAAACATACGAATTTCAAAAATAAAAGGGAGCTCTCTGCCATAGATACCAATATAACACAAAAGTTTCATTCAAATTGTTCAAAGCATTTTTGAGTTATTATACAACATGCAGAAAAATGCCTAAAATATGATAATTAAACTCCGCAGTGACAAAAAAGGAATCTCAAAAACAAAAGGGTGCTTTCTTTCATGGATCAAAAAAAAAAAGAGCCATTAAAATAGTTTAAAGGAAGTTTCAGTTATTGTACAACATGCAAAAAAATGCCTAAAATTTGACAATTAAAGGCCAATAACTCTGCAACGAGAAAACATACGAATCTCAAAAACGAAAGGAAGCTTTCTGTCTTAGATACAAGCATTTCACAAAAGTTTCATTAAAATTTCATTAAAATTGCTCAAAGCATTCTTGAGTTAGCGTACGACGTGTGGACATACGGACGGACAGACGGACTGTACCATACCATAATACGTCCCGTCATAGACGGGCATATAATAAAGCAGAAAATATTCAGATAAATACTTTTGTTGGATGTAAACACAGCAAAGAATACTGCGGAAATCTTGTCTCTACATGGACAATGTAACTACTGCAAGGATAAAAAACACTGAATTCTAGAGGTACATTTTGTATTTACAAAATGGAAGAAATTAAAACAGGAAACGTGACCTACAGGAGTCGGAAACGTAACCTACAGAAGTATTTATTTTAGAAGCAAATACATCAGGAAAGGAATTAAACAGACAATGCCATCTAATGTAAAGGAATATCTGTGTTAGAAGCTATCCCTGTATGAAAAACAATGTCACCTGAAGCATATCTGTACACAAGATGGAAAAAACACTTCCAAGACTAATGCGGACAATCAAGAGGAATATTGGTATCAGAAGTGAAAAAAAAAAGAAATAAAGCAGACAATTATCTCTGGAGAAATCTCTACAGGCATTATGAAAATAATGCAGACAATGAAAATGTCCACTAAAAAATTATAACGGAAGTAAACATTTAATGAAATGAGACAAACAATATTCTCCTAAAATATTTTTGTCAGAGGTTAATATTCAAAGAATAAGACAGTTTATGTCCTCTTCAGAAACCAATTGTGTAAGACATATCTATTTTAAGGAATGAGGCAGACATTGCTCTCTTATTAATGAACATTTGTATCGGAGGTTAACACTTTGAGGGATAAAGTAGACTATATCCTCTTAGGGACCATTTAAGTCCAAAAAATGTACTAAAAGGAATAAGGAAGACAATATTTCTCTTGAGAAAAACTGTGTCAGACATAACAATGCAAAGAATAAGACAGAAACTGTTGCCTGGATAGAAGTAAATATTGCAAGAACAAAACAAACCTTTTGGTGTGTGTGTGTGTGTGTGTGTGTGTGTGTGTGTGTGTGTGTTACAAACATACAATGATAGGATCAAGATAAAGAATGTTTTCGAAAGAAACATTTGTGAGGACACTGCAAGAAATAAAAGCAAATAGTGTCTCCTATATGGATATTTGTGTCAGAAGAAAATCCTGCAAAGGAAAAGGGCAAAATCTCTCCTGCAGAAGTATTTGAATTAAATGTAAACCGCAATCATCAACACCGTTTTTTTTTTACTTTAGAAATACATGTATAACAATTATTAGACGTATTCGACTGGTCGTTTTCCGTTTAGCAAGAGGCTTTTCCATTAAACGATATTTTCCCACCTTCATTTTTGACCAATCAGATCACAGAATATAGTTTTGTATTTGTCATTCGACTGGTAAAGTGCTCAACAAACTTTTCACTTCTAAAAACACTGTTGTTCACGAAGATCGAGTTGAGAACAACTTACCAGTCGAATAACAAACGTAAAGTTGATGTCTTAAGTCTGATTGGTCAAAAATAAAGGTGGGAAAATACCGTTTAATGGAAGAGCCTCTTGCTAAACGGAAAACGACCAGTGGAATACGGCTATTGTGTCAAAACAAAATGATATGAGACCAGTATTAGTTATGTGGTACATCAGTTTAATTTGAATTGAATACTTTGTTTCGCATTGGACAGGTATTCAGTTTACAGAGGTTATTCAATAAACTGCCTAACACTTCTAATGGTATCTCCATTTTGTTTCAGTCACAAATTTTCTTCTTCCATAATAAATGAATATTCATTTAAGTCAGTTTCAATATACTGGAAATTCAGTTTAGAGAAAAATGAATTGCACTATTCTAAAAATAGCTTTTAAAACTAAAAAACTTGATGGATGTTTAGCAAAATATTGATTTTATACATGTATATGTATTTTAAAGTCTCTTTTGGGATTGTGCAAACAAACGGCATAAAGTTGTTTTTTCTGGAAGGTACAAGTCTTAAGTTCTGAAGTCACTTCAATATGAATGCTGTTATATAACACAGCTATACAAGGAAAATTTAGCATGTAAACGATGTCAAATCAGTTGTCTGTGTCTAAAAAGAAATTAAAAGTTACAGGATTGTAAATCAGTAGCGTTAACATTTTGAAAAGCTTATACAGGAAAATATGAATCTCAGTAACATGTAGTGTGTTACAAAAGTTAAACCCTGAATAATTTACAATATTCTGCTTTAAGAAATATAGAAAAAAAATTCTGAGTTTAGTTCTTTAATATGTAAATGTAGGCATAATATATTTTATACTATTCATATGTTATTGTGATTGTTTATTGTTGTTTTAGGTCACATTAGCAAATTTTTCACTTAAAAAATTTACTATTTTCTGCTTTAAGAAAATAGAAAAATTGTTGTCAGTATAGTTTTTTAATATGTTAATGTAGGCATGATTTATATTGTAATATCCTGATGTTATTGTGGTTGTTGAATGTTGTTCTAGGTCACATCAGCAATTTTTCAGCTATTTATGACATAAAAATCTCAAGATTAAAACAATACAACTTATAGTAACCATTAAAGTGCTAGCACACTTGCCTGCAATGTCCCAGATAAACAATACACACCAATTATACTGGAACCTAGCCAACCAGTAAAGGCCTTCAACAATGTAAAACCCTTTCCTATATATGCAATAAACCGGGAATAAACCCTTCAAAGGGGAGATAACTTGTGTTTTAACCATTTTGATAACTGCTCCCTTTATGATACAAGGCTTGATTGATTTAATGTAGTTTTATGTCCCAGCCAAGAATATATATCACTTATATCCAGACGTCACCTGCTATAGGTGAAGCGCCAGTTATTTTAACCTTTGCAGTGCACTTAGGTGGGGGTTCTTTAATATGCCACGCCTGCCGTGACACAGGTTTAGATACAAGTAGCTTTTTTAACAGAATTAAATAATTTAGTTTTCCTAGTGAGCATTTCACTCGAGACTTGATCTTTACACTTGTTAGGTAATTTTTGCAACTTACTATATTTTGGCCCAAGTTTGTCCACAGTTTTTTGGCTTGTACAGTTTTATCTCTGTTTTTTTATTCTGGACATGATTTTAAACAATACGATAATGGTCTATAATACATTCCCTTAAATATACATATGCTAGATACTTAAAACCCCTATGTAGACGGTCAAAGTAATTAAATGAAATATGAAAACAATGAAAGGAATTTATTTTATATCCTCTCTTTATCAAAGAAAAGGGGGCCTATAAAATCCATGTAAATATACCATCTGCACAATGACTTCCAGATTTATGCATGGATTTTAACAAAACTAGGAATAAATGTATTTCAACAAGAGACAATTTGTTGCTTACTTAATTCAGGAATGTAAGTCAAAAGTCAAGGCCACAAGGTGCAAATCTCACATTAGGTATCCTGTATGTAATTGCAATGTGGGTGACAGGGGGTATTTGTCTTTCAAGAAACTGTCCCTGTTGATTCTTTCCAGAATATTGTTGCTTGTTGTTATATTGTTTTCTAAATCTGCATTCATTTTTAATAAAAAATTTAGATTTTGGGGAGTTTGAGTATATATTCACTATTAATAGTAATGTCTATAATAAAAAATATATCAGCCTTCTTTGATTCGGTTGATATATACACAAAACCACACATATTTGGTCTTTGGACCTAGCAGATTACACAGGTTTATTGTGTGGATAGATACATACCGTGTGTTCAAGTGTGTGTGTGTGTGTGTGTGTGTGTGTGTGTGTGTGTGTGTGTGGCTTTAAAGAATATAAAGAGGTATGATTCTGTTTACTTATTGATTAATACATATGTAAGACATAAATATATATAATATGACATTAAATGAACATAAAGACTTATAATTCTGTTTACTTTGTTGAACAATAAAAATAATTAAACACTATAACCAAAGAGCTAATAAAATTCACAAATTCACAAAGAAAAAAAATGAAATGAAAGCAGAATACCAGTAAATTCCTACCTGTGGCCCTTCTATTACATGTTATAGAATAAATTATATGTCTTTGATACTTATACTAATGACAATTCCTTTTAATTCATATCACCATCTTTGCACCTGTGGTTAGGAGACATCAGGTGGTAAAGTCAGCCATCACAATACGATCTTAATGATGAAGTTACATTAATGCTGTTTTAATAACAGATATTGTAAATTACCTTTACAAATGTTAGAATAAAAAGAAGAAAAAATGTTTTATTTTGAAAAAGAAATTTTCATAAATCTATATCAAGTGTTGAAAGCTTTCCATTGAACAAGATTTACAAACCTCTATCTGAAAAAAACATGTCTGGCTACAATGGCTAAGTTTTCTAAAAGAGTTATTTATGGATAATGAAGCATCTCAACACTTCTAACTGTCTTGAATTCTACTCAGGTAGATCTTTAATGAAAAATTTATCTGTTAATTTATAAAAAAAGTTTGGTGGTTGTTCCTTGGCAGTCCTGTGACCTCTAAAATCCCGAAATTGACCATCTTTACATATTAAATGAAAGAATTAAAAACACACATGCTCCACTTATTCTTGCAATTTTTATTATTTGTGCAGAATACAAATGTAATAAACAGAAAAACAATCTCTCTAGCACAATCAACAAATTGTGGCCTTTTATTTTTCAAAAATTGTTGTCCTAAACTTATCATCAAATCAATTCCACTAAAATGTTCAACAAAAAAGTCCTATTTCAGTCCTAATATTAGCTGTTTATTACAAAAAAGAAGTCGTATTTCAGTAATAATATTTGAAATTTATTACAAAGAGAAGTCCTATTTAAGTACTAATAACTGTCATTTATTACTAGAAAAGTCCTATTTCAGTACTCATATAAGTCATTTGTTACAAGAAAGAAGTCCTATTTTAGTACTCATATTAGTCAATTAGTTAATCATTGGAGGACCTTTGTGACAAAGTGGTCTAATGTCCAAGCTTACAGATCAATATGACAGCGAAAGATTGATGTTTTTTTAAGGTACATTTATCAATCTGTATAGACTAGCCATAAGAATAAGTTCTCGTATGTCAAAGATGTGAGAATGTGTTTCATGGTCTGTATGGTCCTAGCACATACATGAGAGAAACTTCAAGGTGCTAGCTTACAAAGTCATAATACCCCAGACAAACATACCACTTCCTCAGTCAGATCTTCTAAACACAAGATGAACCATTTGATAATCTCATTGATAAGTGCAAGCCAAGAAGCAGTATCTTCAATCTCATACTCCATACTTCTACTCTCAAGACAAAGGCTCTAATTAGAGAGTGAAATTTATTCTTGTACTCACTCACTGGCCTTTGTTTGAATTTTTCTGTGACAGACCCAGAGAAAGCATGCCTGTTCTTTTGCCAAAAAAATGGTTTTTCCTGGCACTGCGATTGGCTTCACCATCGTTATGCCTTCAATAGTTTTAAAGCAAGCCATTTTAATTGATGTATTATGTGCATTAAATTTCTGTGTAACTTTATGGTTTCTATCATGTCCATTTCACTTTTAGAAAATACTGTTTTCATTTTAATTCAAATACATAAATCTGTGTTGAAAATGGAAATAATTTTGGGCTTTTCTTGTTGCATAGACAGACGGATACATCAATATTTAAATTTTTCCATGTTCTTGATGAACCAAAAATAAGATTTTATTTAATTTTTGTTTAGATGAACTTACAGAAAAAAAGAAGAAAGAAAAAAAGAAGAAAAAAAATAGAACAAAAAATCATTCCCTATTTTTTTTTAATTTATTTAACAGAATTATTTACACCAAAGAACAAATCAAAATGCATGAAAACTTAATAAAACTTCTTTTAAGATACTTTTTCCAAATTTATAACTTAATTTTATTCCCCCTAATAGGACTATCATGAAAAAAAAGTTAAAGCCAATGAGAAACTTAATTTAATTTGCAACTCTGAATGAACTTTTAAAGAAGTCTGACAGAATAAGCATCACTAGTTGATTAATTAGGCAACAAGTGGCTAAAGCAATCAAAATAATTGATGAGCCAGGCTACCATTATCACAATCTATCACTTAAAACATTGATCTATATTATAATAACCTTCTTAATGCTATCCATGGATAATTACTGAACAAATTGATTCACTCTAACTATATCAATTCTTGTGTGCTGCTGAGAAAATCAAATAAAAATGTACACACGACTATAAAATATACTGGCATGTTTAAAGCTTCTACACTAAGATTTTTATCTGGTATTCTTGATTTACTGTTTGACTCTTTGGTTTTTTGAAAGATTGATGGCTGGATAAACAGAGGAATGGATGGATTGACTAACTGACAAACTGATTGGTTGATTGACTGATTGATTTACTGATTTATTGATTGATTGGTTGATTGATTGATTGATTAAACTGACTTACTTATTGATTGATTGATTGACTGATTGATTGATTGATTGATTGATTGATTGATTGATTGTTTATTGTTTATTTGATTGATTGATTGATTGATTATACTGAACAAGACCAAATTCTGTTTCAATTTCATCTTAATTTCAAAAGCTATATAAATACAGTTTGTATTTACAGAAAATTAGATATACATAATTGATCCCCAGTGATAGTGAACTGAAATAATCTATTTTTACTCTCAAAAACCTTCTACATCACATTTAATCAAATTTTTATTGTTCTCTCTTGGTCATTATAACAACTGCAGAGACTTGAAGCTTTAATCAAAGATTAATAAAACCGACATATTTCTGAGTATTTTTGGAAATAGCACGGCATCAAAAATCTGAAATAGTAATTAGAAAAAAAAAAAAAAAAAGCTAAAGGGGAAGGGAAAAAATCAATATATTGAAATTTATTAAACTGTTACGTTAAAAAATTCAAACATATTTCTTTTATATGAATAAAAACAATATTAACAATGAATAGTAAATATGAAATAATATTTTTTTTATTTTGGCCGTTAAAAATAAATGGATATTTTCCGCAATATCCTGCTGCTGTGGGTTGCCAAAAAAAAACCCTGTAAGAGGAACCCTTTTAAATTTCTTGCTTCAGCATTTGTCCCTGCTAGTCAAATATTCAGAAAGACATTTAATTTATCAACATTTATCAGTTCTGAATGATTATTTTATAAATTAAAGGTTGTCATGGTAACATCAAAACATGAATGATTCAATTATTTGTATTTGATGTTTAACATGCTTCAATTTGATATGCAACTTCAACTGAGAACATAAAAATGACAAAAATTAATTTACATTGAATCATCATAGAAAGAGAGCATTTAGAAATGTTTAAGATTTATCAATGAAAACAAACACAAGGAAACAAATACAGCAGAATTTAATCTGTATTTGATATCATGTTGTTGAAAACAGTGAAATTTGTTGAAAATAAACATCAATTCATTATAATTCTATCTATACTTATACCTGATAGGAGACAAAAGATTTGTCTAAACCAAACCTTGAGTCAAATAAGTTCTGTCTTATCATAACCCAGAGCCAATCAAAAATGTGTCTCAATCAAATCTTGTATGAAAAAAAACCTGCAAAACTAAACTATATTTAGAACCTGCCTTACCTAAGTCAATCAGAAACCTGTCAATACTGTACTACAAGATAACAAACACCTGCCAAAACTAAACCATAAGTGAGTAAAAAAAACCTGTCTATACTGTACTATGAGTCAACCTAAAACCTGTCAAAACTGGACCTTAAGTAAACCAAAAACCTGTCTATACTGTACTATGGGTCAACCAAAAACCTGTCAAAACTGGACCATAAGTAAACCAAAAACCAGTCTATACTGTACTATGAGTCAACCAAAAACCTGTCAAAACTGTACTATGGGTCAACCAAAAACCTGTCAAAACTGTACTATGGGTCAACCAAAAACCTGTCAAAACTGTACTATGGGTCAACCAAAAACCTGTCAAAACTGTACTATGGGTCAACCAAAAACCAGTCTATACTGTACTATGAGTCAACCAAAAACCTGTCAAAACTGTACTATGGGTCAACCAAAAACCAGTCTATACTGTACTATGAATCAACCAAAAACCTGTCAAAACTGTACTATGGGTCAACCAAAAACCTGTCAAAACTGGACCATAAGTAAAAACCAAAAACCTGTCTATACTGTACTATCGGTCAACCAAAAACATGTCTATACTGTACTATAGGTCAACCAAAATCCTGCCAAAACTGAGCCATGATTCAACCAAAAACCTGTACTATGAGTAAACCAAAAACCTGTCTATACTGTACTATAGGTCAACCAAAAACCTGTCTATACTGAACTATGAGTAAACCAAAAACCTGTCTATACTGCACTATAGGTCAACCAAAAACCAGTCTATACTGTACTATAGGTCAACCAAAAACCTGTCTATACTGCACTATAGGTCAACAAAAAACCAGTCTATACTGCACTATAGGTCAACCAAAAACCTGTCTATACTGCACTATAGGTCAACCAAAAACCAGTCTATACTGCACTATAGGTCAACCAAAAACCAGTCTATACTGCACTACAGGTCAACCAAAAACCAGTCTATACTGCACTATAGGTCAACCAAAAACCTGTCTATACTGCACTATAGGTCAACCAAAAACCAGTCTATACTGCACTATAGGTCAACCAAAAACCTGTCTATACTGCACTATAGGTCAACCAAAAACCTGTCTATACTGCACTATAGGTCAACCAAAAACCAGTCTATACTGCACTATAGGTCAACCAAAAACCAGTCTATACTGCACTATAGGTCAACCAAAAACCAGTCTATACTGCACTATAGGTCAACCAAAAACCTGTCTATACTGAACTATGAGTAAACCAAAAACCTGTCTATACTGCACTATAGGTCAACCAAAAACCTGTCTATACTGAACTATGAGTAAACCAAAAACCTGTCTATACTGCACTATAGGTCAACCAAAAACCAGTCTATACTGTACTATAGGTCAACCAAAACCTGTCTATACTGCACTATAGGTCAACAAAAAACCAGTCTATACTGCACTATAGGTCAACCAAAAACCTGTCTATACTGCACTATAGGTCAACAAAAAACCAGTCTCTACTGCACTATAAGTCAACCAAAAACCTGTCTATACTGCACTATAGGTCAACCAAAAACCTGTCTATACTGCACTATAGGTCAACAAAAAACCAGTCTATACTGCACTATAGGTCAACCAAAAACCTGTCTATACTGCACTATAGGTCAACCAAAAACCAGTCTATACTGCACTATAGGTCAACCAAAAACCAGTCTATACTGCACTATAGGTCAACCAAAAACCAGTCTATACTGCACTATAAGTCAACCAAAAACCTGTCTATACTGCACTATAGGTCAACCAAAAAACCAGTCTATACTGCACTATAGGTCAACCAAAAACCTGTCTATACTGCACTATAGGTCAACCAAAAACCAGTCTATACTGCACTATAGGTCAACCAAAAACCAGTCTATACTGCACTATAGGTCAACCAAAAACCTGTCTATACTGCACTATAGGTCAACAAAAAACCAGTCTATACTGCACTATAGGTCAACCAAAAACCTGTCTATACTGCACTATAGGTCAACCAAAAACCAGTCTATACTGCACTATAGGTCAACCAAAAACCAGTCTATACTGCACTATAGGTCAACCAAAAACCAGTCTATACTGCACTATAAGTCAACCAAAAACCTGTCTATACTGCACTATAGGTCAACCAAAAACCTGTCTATACTGCACTATAGGTCAACCAAAAACCTGTCTATACTGCACTATAGGTCAACCAAAAACCAGTCTATACTGCACTATAGGTCAACCAAAAACCAGTCTATACTGCACTATAGGTCAACCAAAAACCTGTCTATACTGCACTATAGGTCAACCAAAAACCTGTCTATACTGCACTATAGGTCAACCAAAAACCTGTCTATACTGCACTATAGGTCAACCAAAACCAGTCTATACTGCACTATAGGTCAACCAAAAACCTGTCTATACTGCACTATAGGTCAACCAAAAACCAGTCTATACTGCACTATAGGTCAACCAAAAACCAGTCTATACTGCACTATAGGTCAACCAAAAACCTGTCTATACTGCACTATAGGTCAACCAAAAACCAGTCTATACTGCACTATAGGTCAACCAAAAACCTGTCTATACTGCACTATAGGTCAACAAAAAACCAGTCTATACTGCACTATAGGTCAACCAAAAACCAGTCTATACTGCACTATAGGTCAACCAAAAACCTGTCTATACTGCACTATAGGTCAACAAAAAACCAGTCTATACTGCACTATAGGTCAACCAAAAACCTGTCTATACTGCACTATAGGTCAACCAAAAACCAGTCTATACTGCACTATAGGTCAACCAAAAACCAGTCTATACTGCACTATAGGTCAACCAAAAACCAGTCTATACTGCACTATAAGTCAACCAAAAACCTGTCTATACTGCACTATAGGTCAACCAAAAACCAGTCTATACTGCACTATAGGTCAACCAAAAACCTGTCTATACTGCACTATAGGTCAACCAAAAACCAGTCTATACTGCACTATAGGTCAACCAAAAACCAGTCTATACTGCACTATAGGTCAACCAAAAACCAGTCTATACTGCACTATAGGTCAACCAAAAACCTGTCTATACTGCACAATAGGTCAACAAAAAACCAGTCTATACTGCACTATAGGTCAACCAAAAACCTGTCTATACTGCACTATAGGTCAACCAAAAACCAGTCTATACTGCACTATAGGTCAACCAAAAACCAGTCTATACTGCACTATAGGTCAACCAAAAACCAGTCTATACTGTACTATAGGTCAACCAAAAACCTGTCTATACTGCACTATAGGTCAACCAAAAACCAGTCTATACTGCACTATAGGTCAACCAAAAACCTGTCTATACTGCACTATAGGTCAACCAAAAACCAGTCTATACTGCACTATAGGTCAACCAAAACCTGTCTATACTGCACTATAGGTCAACAAAAAACCAGTCTATACTGCACTATAGGTCAACCAAAAACCAGTCTATACTGCACTATAGGTCAACCAAAAACCTGTCTATACTGCACTATAGGTCAACAAAAAACCAGTCTATACTGCACTATAGGTCAACCAAAAACCTGTCTATACTGCACTATAGGTCAACCAAAAACCAGTCTATACTGCACTATAGGTCAACCAAAACCAGTCTATACTGCACTATAGGTCAACCAAAAACCAGTCTATACTGCACTATAGGTCAACCAAAAACCAGTCTATACTGCACTATAGGTCAACCAAAACCTGTCTATACTGCACTATAGGTCAACAAAAAACCAGTCTATACTGCACTATAGGTCAACCAAAAACCTGTCTATACTGCACTATAGGTCAACCAAAAACCAGTCTATACTGCACTATAGGTCAACCAAAAACCAGTCTATACTGCACTATAGGTCAACCAAAAACCAGTCTATACTGTACTATAGGTCAACCAAAATCCTGTCTATACTGCACTATAGGTCAACCAAAAACTTGTCTATACTGCACTATAGGTCAACCAAAAACCTGTCTATACTGTACTATAGGTCAACCAAAACCAGTCTATACTGCACTATAGGTCAACCAAAAACCAGTCTATACTGCACTATAGGTCAACCATAAAACAAGTCTATACTGCACTATAAGTCAACCAAAAACCTGTCTATACTGCACTATAGGTCAACCAAAAACCTATCTTTACTGTACTATAGGTCAACCAAAAACCTGTCTATACTGTACTATAGGTCAACCAAAACCTTTCTATACTGTACTATAGGTCAACCAAAAACCTGTCTATACTGTACTATAGGTCAACCAAAAACCAGTCTATACTGCACTATAGGTCAACCAAAAACCTGTCTATACTGCACTATAGGTCAACCAAAAACCAGTCTATACTGCACTATAGGTCAACCAAAAACCTGTCTATACTGCACTATAAGTCAACCAAAAACCAGTCTATACTGCACTATAGGTCAACCAAAAACCTGTCTATACTGTACTATAGGTCAACCAAAAACCTGTCTATACTGTACTATAGGTCAACCAAAAACCAGTCTATACTGCACTATAGGTCAACCAAAAACCTGTCTATACTGCACTATAGGTCAACCAAAAACCAGTCTATACTGCACTATAGGTCAACCAAAAACCTGTCTATACTGCACTATAAGTCAACCAAAAACCAGTCTATACTGCACTATAGGTCAACCAAAAACCTGTCTATACTGTACTATAGGTCAACCAAAAACCAGTCTATACTGCACTATAGGTCAACCAAAAATCTGTCTATACTGTACTATAGGTCAACCAAAAACCTGTCTATACTGCACTATAAATAAAAAACCTGAAAACTGATTCAAGAGTCAATGGAAAACCAAATATCTATACTAAACTATGAATCAACCAAATTAAGATGAAAAACATTTAGCTTTAGCATTTATGAAAAGTTTTAAATATCTGTCATTATTATTGGTGATGATATATATTTCACTCTCTTATCATTAAATACTTGGTTCATTTACTGACAAATTTGGCATCTGGCAATTTTTTTTCACATAGCATTTGATTTTATTGTTTTTTTATTATATAAAAAATATCTAATTAAATAATAATGTATATAATGTTTTATATTCAAATTTATTTTTGATACTAAAACAATTTAAAATTGGAAAATGATGTAGATAATCATCATATATATATAAAAAAAACTATGCTTAAAAAATGCTGAATAAAATTACACACTTCAGAAGATGATTATGACGATAAAGATATATTTTGTGGGTCAATGCCAACA